>JASVEL010013158.1:0-277198 GCA_032618575.1 Nicotiana noctiflora
TACCTCTCTCTGTATTTTTTTTTTCTCCAGCTATCACTGTTTTTGCTCTCTCCAGGTACCCTCCAGTGTTCTCTATCACTCTCACTCCAGTGTTCTTTACTTATAGCTAAGACCCCTCCTAAAGCCAATGAGCAGAACAAAAATAATCACCTCTGCCCATCCCTACCTCTGCTGAACCCATACCTCTGCTTTCACCACTACACTATGTCTAAGCATGGGTGTTAATATTAAATTGATAAGTGCAGGGCCTTTAATAGGAAACCCTGCTGTAACAGCAGGTTCCATTTAGCTATCCTTAGGTGTATTGCACTCTACTAGCTAACCTAATTCCTGACTATAAGCAGCTATAACCAAGGTATCCTTAATTCAAAATTAAACGATTACTCACAATTATCAAACCAAGTAAAGTTTCGGATGTAACCAGGCAATCCTAATGGCACTTCTGCCAACATACTAACTATCGAGACTGCGACGATATTCGTTTAAACAACTACGATCTATACGATCGATAACGACTAATCGACATCTCCAACTATATCTTACGGGCAGAATCGGGGCAGATTTGCAGACAAAATTCATTTCAACTGTGCTAATATTGTTTGGTATAGTAAAGTCTACGAATTTAAACGACGACACTCAATATTGCATACAATTTAACAAAAATGACAGAGAAGTTTGACCAAATAAAGGTCGGATTGGAGAAGAAGAGAAAAAATTGAAATCAACATAACATTAGATAAATGAACACTACACTAATGTAATGAGCATATCAACAATACAGAAAGAGAAGAATAGAATACCTCCGAAAAAGAAATTGAAATGAGACGGACCCGGCTCCAATGGATTTAATTCTGCACCTTTTGAAGTAAACGGAGTCTAATTGAAGTGTTTTTCAAACGAAAAACACTCCAATTAGAGTCCGTTGCCTTCCAGTGCCGCCGACTCGAACACAATCCCTAATTTTTAAAGCTAGGGTTCTTGAGGCTCGGATTTGGGGTTTGAGTGTTTGGGCTTGATTCGAACCAAGGGAAGGCTGGGAGGGGTATGAGGGAGGCCTAGGGATGCTATGGTGAGAGATTGGGGTGGTTTGGTGTGGGTTCGAGTTTGACTCGAATCTTCAAATGAAGATTCGAAGATTTCCGGAATGATTCGAGGCAAGGGAAGGCTGGATTCGTAATGGGGGAGGTGAGGGGAAGATTTGGTGTTAAAATGGTGGCCGTTGGCCTACCGGAACCGCCGTGGGGCGATTTCCGGCAGGCGGAGCAACGGTGGCTCACGGCGGCTTAGGGTGTTTTATTTCGTCTCTGATGAGAGACGAGGAAAGGGGTGTGGGGGAATGAAGGCACGCGTGGGAGTTTGGGGGGGGGTATGGCATTTTGGTATATTAAAAATGCGATAATCAATCTCAGCCGTTAGATTAAAATATCCAACAGCTGTGATTGATTTGTCAACAAAACGGGGCTGGGCCGACGGGTATTGGGCATATTTCTGATGGGTTTATGGAATTTGGGTGCAGTTAAGTTGGGCTTGAGAAATACACTAAGCCCCATTTCGATTTCCTTCTCTTTTATTTGATTTTTTTTTCTTTTCTTTTATTTTCTTTTTAATTCCTAATTTATTAAAACCCAAAAACTCTAAACTACATTACGAAAATCAAATTAGTTTTATAAGAATACTAATTAAGTTCTTATTATAATTAAATTTAAACTAAAAATCACACAATTGGGACATTAAACGCTAAAAATACAAAAATACATATTTTTTGGGATTTTCTATTTTTGTCAAATAAACTTGATTACTTTCAATCGTAAATTAAAACCTAAGAATGCAAACACAATATATTTTTGTATTTTTCTTAATTTAAACAGTCAAACATGCATACACAAAGGGTACAAATAATAAGAAAATTAACACAAAAATCCACAGATATTACAACGATACAAAACAAATTTTATTTTGAATTTTTGGGAGTAAATCTCATGTAGGGCAAAAATCACGTGCTCACAATTTTTAATTTAAATTAAAATATTTAAATATCTATTATTGGAAAGGGGTAGTTATTTACTCAATTCAAATAAGTATTTAAAAATTAGGAAATTACTATTAGAAATAAAACTTCTCATAATCTTCTATATCTATCTATATATTATTAAAAGCCAAAGACAAAAGTTTCTCATGAAGCCAAGTGTCAAATCAAGGAATTAACACGTGGCTCATTAGGACATTGCTCCTAATTTATAGAAAGTACAAAAAAACCAATTACAAATTTATTTTAATTAGGATTAGGAGGAAGACTAAATTTTTTTTTTCAAAAAAAAAAAAAGAAAAACTGATTCCATTCCTTGCAAAACTGTCACTTTTCTTCTTAATTCTTACGAATTAAAAAATAACCAAATGCAATTACATTTTGATTAGGATACTGTAATTTAATTTATTTTAAATAAAAAAACTACCAATTCCTTCAAAACCATCAGTTATCTTCCAAATTTATAAGAATTTATTCCAAATTTATAGGAAGTTAAAAAAAGGAGTTACAAATTTATTTTTATTAGGATTAGGATATGAAGAATATATTTTTAAAAAATGTAATTAAAACGGTTAAATTTGCCTTATAACCGTCACTTTTTTCCAAATTTATATGAAGCAAAAAAAAGAGTTACAATTTTATTTTGAGTATTATTAGGATAGGAAGATTATATTTATTTTTTTAAAAAATATTCATATTCTTAGATGAATATATTCGATTTATATATATTCGATTTCTTTTAATTTAGATGTAATTTATAGTAGTATGTTTCTTGGTATAATTTAAACTTTAGTGTAAATATTGAGTTTTCTTATTTATATAGTTTCTTTAAGTCTTAAAGTAAGTTGGTATATATATGTGTGTGTGTATGTGCGTATTTTTTTATCTTCTATATATATATATATAGTGTGTGTGTGTGTGTGTGTGTGTGTGTGTGTGTGTGTAATGTTTTTATCTTCTTTTATTTAATAAAAAATGGTTTTAGGAAAAGTTAAATAAATATATAGAGAGTTAAAAAAATAAAAATAAAAATTAAATAAATAAAACCACCCGTCTTCCCCACTTCCTCATTTCACTCATGTCTTACCCCCACTTTCTCACACCCAACTTTTCCACTTTCCCACATTACTCATGCATTTCCCCCACTCACATCACACACCTAACAATAACTTCTCACTCCCTCCACACATCTACACATAATAACCAACACATCCACATATTCTATAAATATAGGACACACACGGAGACGAAAGGAGGCGGCCAATTTGATTCTCTCGGCGGTTCCATTCTCAGAAGTTCCATTTCGACATTAGCTTCTAATCTTCTTCTTTGTGTCACTCAATTGAGATCTGAAGTGTTTCAGATTAGGATTTGCGTGCATGCTCGCTTTGAAGTTGAGTCATTGCATTTTCATTGTTGACGTGGTGTTTCTATTGCTAGACTTTCCATGCTATTTCAGACCTTATGTGGTCATTTTTCTGTCGATTTTTGGTTTGAGCCTTTGAGATACTCTATACTCATATATGACCCTTTATCGAATTCATAATTAAAATCTGAATTTATTCGTGTTATAGGTTTTTTTTGAATTTATGGAGCCATCATGTTTAGCTATTAAATTTGTTTACTGGTTTTCTCTTTGGTATTTACTACTCCATGTATGATTAAAAGGCCAATTGTTTCAATTGTTGAACTTTTGATATGGGTTTGAATTTGCTGAAACAGTATTACTAAATGATAGTTTAAGTATATCACATATTAAAAGCCAAAGACAAAAGCTTCTCATGAAGCCAAGTGTCAAAGCAAGTAATTAACACGTGGCTCATTAGGACATTGTTCCTAATTTATAGGAAGTACAAAAAAGCCAATTACAAATTTATTTTAATTAGGATTAGGAGGAAGACTAAATTTTGTTTAAAAAAAAAAGAAAAACTCGTTCCATTCCTTGCAAAACCGCCACTTTTTTTCTTAATTTTTACGAATTAAAAAATAACCAAATACAATTACATTTTGATTATGATTATGATAGGAACTGTAATTTAATTTATTTTAAATAAAAAAACTACCCATTCCTTCATAACCATCAGTTTTCTTCCAAATTTATAGGAATTTATTCCAAATTTATAGTAAGTTAAAAAAAGGAGTTACAAATTTATTTTTATTAGGATATGAAGAATATTTTTTTAAAATATAATTAAAAACGGTTAGATTTGCCTTATAACCGTCACTTTTTTCCAAATTTATATGAAGTAAAAAAGATGAATTATAATTTTATTTTGAGTATTATTAGGATAGGAAGATTATATTTATTTTATAAAAAAATGTAAACGCTTCATTAGCCTTCATAACCGTGACCTTTGAATTACTTATGTATTATATTGAGTTCTTTCATTTAATTATTTAATTTATTGAAAGGTGAAATAAAATTAAAATCAAAACCCTTCCTAACCGTGACTCTTAACTGCCTTTCCGTCACGCCCCAAATCGAGGGACATGACCGGCGCCTGACCAGGTAGCCCCAGTCAAGCGGACCTGGGTGCCTTTCATTCCCACGCGTTACCCTGTGTTGATTGTGTCTCTTTAACCAAATATCTTACCAATTATAACTGATTTTACAATATACAACATAACCATGCGAGTGATTCATTAACAAGTTTACAGTTTCTACAACGCCCGACATAATATATACATAAGACTGGAATTCCACAGTTTACATGTCTACGGAGTCTTTAGGATACAAAAAGGGAATACAATACTTGCCGGTAACAATGCTCCGGCTATACCTTACAAAACCAAAATAAAGTCTAAACAAAAGTGGCGTGAACCACACAGGGCCCCAAGGAAGAAAAGGGGCTCACCAAAACGGGCAGTGGAAGGTGAAGGATACTACTGCCGATGAGCTGAAGTGCCTGCTACTGATCCACCTACAATCATAACACGAATGTAGTGTCCCCGGCAAAAGGGACGTCAGTACACTTGAATTGTACTGGTATGTATGGACAAACTTTGTCCCAAGTAAACTCAAGTCGTTAAACAAGAATCACGATGACAAGACAACCAATAAATTACATCAAGAAATCAATTAAGCTAACTAACCATGTTTCCCACCTTTTACTCATTTCAGATAAGTCTCAACACAAAGCACGTTTAAGGTCAACAAGTAGAACAACAACCAATCAACCACATAAATCACAAGTAGTCAAACAAAGGGGCAATCAGTGCCCCACAGGTTGCAAACTCTCATGGTGTCTCATTTCACAATTTCATATCAATGATTTTATATCAATTTCATTAGCAATTTCGATCACTTTCCATCCCTATTGACTCGTCCACCCTTATTACCTCGGCCACCCATATCACCCCAACCCACACCTTATATCTTCGTGTTGCGGCGCGCAACCCGATCCCACCGTACAGTTTCAAACACAACAATTACAAACAGCAGATAAGGCACTACACACAATTACAACAAGTTCAAATAAGCAAGTTACAAATTGGTTCATGTTCTCAAGTACTTTTCAAATCAATATCACAACCAAGTTACAATACTTTCATGATCGAGAGTACCCATATCATTATGTTCAATAACTTATCATAATTCAAGTGTCTCATTTCTTTTCCACAATGGACCATATATGCCATCTCAAATTATTCACAATTCTTTATCAACTTCAACTCTCCTTTATCTTTCGGTTCACATTCCATACCACATCACTTATTGTTCAACAACAAATTTGAATACCCAACAACAACATTAAAGAATTCCACACAATTTTGTCATATTAACACATACCAAATAAATTTCACACATATGGGCGATTTTACAAGAATTAAAATTAGCCACACATACATAGTGTCGGGTTTTCTTCCTTTAATCTCCTACTTTATGCTTACCCAATTTATCATACTCTTGCCGACCTCATTCTTTGCAGACTCTTATGTCTATTCACTTCTTTTTACTAAAAACCAAGTTCAATAATCATGAATGAGTGTAAAATTCCATTTTCAAAAACTATTATATGCAAACCTCTCTTTTCCCATTTTTAAAACTGAAAATTAGAGAAAATAGTTAGAATTTTTACCTTGAAATAATTTGTGGAAGTTGAATCTTTGCCCTAGAATCCTTTGGACTAAATAGTTGGAACAATCTTGAAGATGAAAGACTTCTCTCTCTAAATCCCCTCTCTTCTCTCTCTAATTTTGGTAAGAAGATGTGATAAAAATGAAGGAGAAAGGTGTTATATTAAAGAAGAGGCCGGGTCGAATTTTATAAAATTTCTGGGCCGGGTCAATTCTGCGGTCGCATCTGCGATCGCAGAATCGACATGCGGTCCGCATAATGACCGCGGAATTGCCTCAAAATTTACACTGGTTCTGTTATAGAATGCGGCCAAAATGCGGTCCGCATTCTTGATCTGCAGTCGCAGAGTGCACCGCAGATTTGACACTCAAAAACCTTCGAGAATTTATGCGGTAGATCTGCGGTCCGCAGATCCATTCTGCGATAGCATATCGACCGCATTTTTAACACCAATTTTTGTAAACATTCTGTTAAGCTCTGCGGTAGGAATGCGATCTGCATAATAGATCTGTGGTCGCATTCCTGACCGCATAATCGACACTTTTCTGGAAAAACTGATTCTTTACATTTTTGAAACTTAAATCACTTCTACGCATTCCTAACACATTATTTGGACCATGACACCATAGCTACTAGGTTTTATGCACAAAAAGTTTACGGGGCCTTACACTTTCCATCTTCCCTTAAAGTAAACCTAAATTAACGCTAGAAAAATTTCATACCTTCAACCCACTTTCCCATGAATTTCATTGCCTCAACTGTGATTTACACGTCTGTGTTGCAACTGTACAAACGTGGAAATACATATATTTTCAACAACTATACAACCTTCAATCCTAATGTTCATTCTTATATAAAGATTATACAAAACTTACGTCTTATGTAAAAGATGGCTACTCACATTGACTTCATCAAAGATATAACTATTTTTTTTTTTATTTTGCACCTGGTGTCCGAGTCTCTTCGAGACCCGACTAATCCCGGGGGTGCACAGGCCCTCGGCAAGGAGTTTCCCGCAAGTGCACCACGGTTAATTCAGGTTTTACCCAGTCCGATGGCCCTCAGAAATTGTTTGCACTCGGTGGGTTTCGAACTTGAGACCTTGAAAGGGAGAAAACCCCAGGGCTCAAGTCAATTGCCACCAGACCAACCCATGAGGGTTCAAAGATATAACTATTTGATGCAATGGAAGTTAAAAGTTCGTGTTGTCCGTTTGTGAGAAGTACTGGATCGTTTTAATCCAGGCACTATTTTCTCGATTGAATTGGTTCTATAAGATGAAAATGTATTTTAATTATTTTTTTTACCTTACTAATTCGGGTTCATTTATTTTGCTCATCCAAATTATTATATCATTATATCATACAAGTTATAATAAGTAATCTGATATATTTTGTTTCGCTTATTATTTGCTCCTCGAATTTCCGTTTCTTTCTTTTTGACGCAAACATAGGTACTTGATTATTGTTTAGTACTCATTCGGAAATCTTTAATTTAACAGTTTTCTTTCCCATGAAAGGATATTAACTGCAACACCTATTTGTGTTCATTACAATAGTGTAACTTCTGATAGAATGAAAAATCAGGTATATTTTTTTGGATGAGAACAAAAGAAAAAGGATTACTACAACATCTACATATATTTGTTGGAGATTACCATACATCTTAAGTAGCTTCACAGGTTTTCCGACCTTTCTTCAAATGCTAATATAATGCAATTCATTCTTATGTACCAACCTATATTACTCTCAACAAAATTCATCTATTAGTTTTAGAATAACTCCTTCTGTATTCGATCGCTAATTCTAATTGCAATAAATATAGTTTTATTATCTCTTTAAACTCTTCTTTTCTTAAAATTAATCTGCGCATCGCGCGGGTGCTATACTAGTTGTTATGTACAAGAGATTTGGCATACATTGGAAGGTGACCAACTGATAATTGCAATCGAGGTTATTTGAAAAATTGAACTAGGCTTTGGCTCCTTACTCCTTTCTCTAATTGAGTAGCTTCCATGAACTATGCGATCAGAATTACATGTGGACAAAACTTACAAAGTCATAGTTTGGATACTTCATTAAGTACACGAGCAGATTACATCCCAAAACTAAATTTTTGTGTGTATTTGAATATATCTACCATTGTTAGGCTTAAAGCTCAATTTTATTTTTGATTTATTTTTGTTTGATTCAAAGTGGGTATTGTTAAATATTGCTTATTGTACCTTCTAAAAGTTCATACTGAAATTTGATAGCATTTGGACCTGATTTGAGGTGATTTAGATCGAAATTTTCAGTTGAAAATCGAAGAACACATCTACAGTATACCACTACGGTAAACAATATGCTGTAGAAGTATATAACTATACTGCAATAATACACTATTATAGTTTACAAAATAATATATCGCTACAGTATACTAATATACTATATGAGTTATAGTTATACTGCAACAATACACTATTATAGTATACAATATATTGTTATGATATATTATAATAATATGCAAGATAATGTAACAATATACTATGATAATATACAATAAACTATAATAGTATACTTATTACCCTTAAATTCACTCGCCTTTTTCCATTTAATTTGTTTTAAGCTTTTACCCAGCGTGATGGGCAAATTAAAAATGTAAAATAAAAATAAAAATTATAGTATGCTATATGATGTAATAATATATTCTTAAAATTAGATCATTTTAGAATTTTTTAATTTTTTTATTGACAACTGATATTGTTTTAGTTTAATAATTATTTTTTTTTAAAATTCATTGCGTACAATTTTATACCTTGTTTGTATAGTTATATACTATAATGTTATCATATATTTTTGGTTGTATTATCTACATTTAATTGGTACAAAGTTTAATTTTTTTAGCAATAATATAATAAAAAGAATAATAAAAATTAGTGAAAACAATAAATGAAATTATATTATGAAGAGAAAAAAATATAAAGAAGAATTTAAATGAAAGTAGAAAAGGAAAAAAGAAAAATGAGAAGAAAACGAAAAAAAAGAAAAGGAGTAAAGAAAAATAAAAGAAAACAAAATAAGCATAGAAATAAAAAGAATTGGAGAATAAAGAAAAAATTCCACACAAAACTACTATGGGTAAGAAATGTAATTAGTTTATAGATAGAAAAATAAATGGATAGACAAAAATAAATATTTTTATTTTTATGAATAACTGTGTCAAAACTACAAAACCCCATTTAGTTGTCTCAGTCTCCTCAAAATTCAAAGAGGCTTAAGAATGCACGTTTCATGTTTGTACAAATTTGAAAGTACTCGGGTGCGCATCATTTGCACAAATGACCTTTTGAGGCCACCATTTAAATAATGTTTCTGCTAACGCAGTGTGCTAAATTTGTCTGCAGGAAAAAAATCATCCAACTATTTTTAAGTAGAAAATGACCAAAATAGGATACCATAAGAGGATGATCTTTAACTTTGGGCTTTTGAGGCATGTCATTTGACAAATGGGCAAACAGTTAAGGTCAAAAATGTTGTCAATCGGTAAAGCTTGTTAAAATTGAAGTTTTTCTCATTGGTCAAGCGACATGCCCCAAAAGTCAAAAGTTCAAAAATAGCTCCTTTTAAGGTCATTTGTGAACTTAACCCATTTTTAAGGGCAAATTTACACAAGTAAATTAACAAGAATAAAATTTAAAAAGTCACCTAAAAAGAAGTCGTACGAAATAATCCCTCCACTGGTGTACAACTCATGTTGGGCCAAGAATGGGCTCTTAGAGTACAGTTATGACTTCCATGGCCCAATTTTTCTCTTTTACATGTGCCTCCTTTAATCACCTTTTGCACTTTGATCATTATTTGCTACAGTGTTTGCTTTCTTTTTCTATTTGGATCTCTAGTTTCAGATGTAGCAGTCAGCGCTTTCTGCTTTCATTATTCTGCAATATATGGTTTTCAAATAAAATAAAGACATCATTAATTCACTATAAATGATTGGTTACTTAAGAGTGAGCATTTAATATGTGTATAATCTTGTACAACTAATGTATAATATATGCATATGACAAAAAAAAGTAAACAAAAAACATGACTTTGTTTAAAAATTTCTAAAAATTATTGAACTTGTAATGCGTGGACATTACTACAAATTAACATCAATAGCCGTGTTAGAGCAAGCTTAATGCATTTTGCTAATTGTGTTACTCCTCGGATTGTGTCTACTTAAATTAGTTTACTCTATTTTATGCAAATGAATATATGTTTGAGAAAAGAGGATTGACTTAAGCCTGAAGGATAGTTTAGTCTATTTATACATGCCAGGATTAGTTAGTGTGTTAAAGGTTAATAATGTGAGTGATTGGTTAGTTAGGAAGTTACATTAGTACTAAGCTAATTGTATATGTAGGCCAATTTAAAGACCAAAACTCTAAGAATGCAAATCTTTCAGTGCTTCATTCATTTATTCCACTTTCTCTCTTCGTCTCTCTTCTCTCTCAGCTAGGATTTTCGGCTATCCTTGATCTATACACTTTAGCATGGTATTAGAGCATTTGAACTTTAAATTGAAGCGCAAAATCAATCCTAATCATCTTATCTGCTCTAATTTGAGCTACTATTCTCTAAATTTGAGTCAATCGTGATCTCAAATTCTTCGATTAAAAGCTTCAAACAACTCAACAATGGCGATTGATGATGTAGATCATGAAAATGCAACTATCACTACCGAGAATGTATCGCATGCTTCATCGGATGATGAATTTAAGGAAGACGTTAGAGTAGCGGTTGCTCATCCTATTTACCTTGCTCATGGTGATACAGGCGACATCTCCTTTATTTCATTTAAGTTGACTAGAACTGATAGCTACTCCTTATGGTATCGATCTATGCGAATTGCTCTACTTGGCCGCAATAAGGTGGAAATTGTTGGTGGCAGGTGGCCAAAGAAGAGATTTCGCGAGAAGTATTGGTATCAGTGGGAAAGGTGTAATGCTATTGTACTTTCGTGGTTGATGAACTCAATTGCTTCTTCACTAATTAGTGGTATAGCACAAACAATGTGGTTGGATCTACTTGAGAGATTTGATAAAGTAAATGATACTCGTTGCTACAATTTACACAAGGAAACAACCACTTGTGTCTAGGTACCTCATCTATCTCTGTCTATTATTCAAAACTTAAAGATCTTTAGGCTGAATCTGAGTATGTAATACCTACCCCTGGAAGTAATTGTGCCAAAACAAAGGAGTTTATTGTGCATCTACGAAAATAAAAAGTATATTAGTTTTTAATGGGTGTAAATGACTCTTACTTACAAGCTCGTAGTCAAATTCTTATGATGAAGCCCTTATCGACAGTAAATCAAGTATATGCAAATGCTAATGAATGATGAGAGCCAATGGGCTGTAACTGCCTCAACTGGTGTGTTAGGTCCCCTTTTACTGTGAATGCAAATACCTATGACTATACAACACTCTATAGTGCTAAGTCCAACTCTAATCCAAAGTTTAGAAAGAACTATAATGTTCAGTGTGAGTTTTGCAAAATTAAAGGTTATAGTAAGGAGAATTGTTACAAAATAATAGGACATCACTCTTATTATAAGTTCATGAAGAAAGGGGGAGCTAGTGCACACAATGTAATGATAGAACATAGTTATTCCATGCTTTTATATGCTGATAGTGCCCCTCAGCACTTGCCAATGCAGTTATTGCCTGTAAACTCTGTTCATCATCATGCAATGAGTCATGTTGCTGAAAGCTACCAGGTACATGGTAATTCTGGTTCTCAGGTTCAGGATAGCTCTCTTGCTTCACAAGTTCAAAAGTGCTACAAATGCAAAGTCATCAGGTCAAATAGGTGTTTTTCATTCACCAAAGAACAATATAAGCAAATCATGCAGATTTTGAACAACAATCACAATGGTACCTCATCATATACGTCTCAATGCAACATGTACTACTATTGGTCTTTTGGCATATTCTAGTCTATAGGAATGGATCATTGACACGAGAGCCACAAATCATATGATTTCAGATATCAATCTATTAACCGAACCCCCCTAATTGCACCTACTAATCCTAGAAAAGTTCTATTGCCTAATGGTGATGTCACCCAAGAAACTCATATTGGAGATAGCCATACTTCAGACAACAATGTGACTAAAGAAGTTTTCTATGTGCCTCAGTTTAAATTCAACATATTGTCAGTCTACAAAGTGATACGAGACCTAAGATGTTTTGCTCTTTTAATCCTGATTTCTGTGCATTTCAGAATCTCTTTAGTGGCAGGGTGAGGGAGATTAGTAGGGAGAGAGATGGATTGCGTTTCCTACAGAATCATGGTTCCAAGAAGCTCACTACAATCTCATTGGCTGATGTTAGAATAAAGTCACGCATGAGTAACTCTACCATTGATGTTAGTTTGTGTCATAAAAGATTAGGACATATGTCTAGTATAGTCCTTAAGAAGTTGCTTCATGCCAAACTAGCAAATATTACTGATACCATAAATAAATTCAATGTATGTCCATGTGCTAAGTAGACCAGATTATCCATTCCTACTAGCTGTATTAAAAGTACTGATATATTTGATCTAATTCATGTAGATGTTTAGTGCCCCTAAAAATATACAATATTTGATGGTAATAGATAATTTCTAACAGCTTTGTATAACTTTACCAGAATGACTTGGTTATTTCTCTTAAAACTGAAGTATGATGTGTGCGTGGTCTTTACTCAGTTTGTTGCCTTTGTTCAAACTCAATTCAATAAAACTCTGAAAGTAATCAGGTCTGATAATAAATCGGACGTTGTAAATTCTATATGTCATGCACTATTCCAGAATTATGGTATTATTCACTAGAAGACTTGTGCATATACCCCTCGACAGTAATTGACTTCTTAATTATGTGTGGTGACTCACTAGTGTCCTGAAAGTCTAAGAAGCAGAACACTATCTCTATGAGTTCTGCAAAATCAAAATACAAAAGCATTGTATCAACTATGGCAGAGTTAGTTTGGATACTTGGATTGTTTAAAGATATTAGAGTGTCAGTTGCTCTTCATCTTAACATTCACACTGATAACAAGACGGAAATTCAAATAGCTGCAAATCCTGTATTCCATGAACGTACCAAACACATTGAAATAAATTACCATTTCGTAAGGGAGAAGATACAAAATGGGCTGGTGAAGACAGAGTATGTTGCCACGAAGGAACAACTTGCAGATGTTCTAACCAAAGGCTTAACTAGAGTACAACATAAATATTTGATGTCTAAGATAGGTATTCTTAATATTTCATACCACCTAGCTTGAGGGGAAGTGTTGAGGAAAGAGGAGTGACTTAAGCATGAAGGGTAGTTTAGTCTATTTATACATGTCAGGATTAGTTAGTCTGCTAGAGGTTAATGATGTGAGTGATTGGTTAGTTAGGAAGTTACACTAGTACTAAGCTATATGTATATATAGGCCAATGTAAAGACCAAAACTCAGAGAATGAAAGTCTTTCATAGTTTCATTCATTTCTTCCACTTCCTCTCTTTGTCTCGCTTCTCCCTCTCAGCTAGGATTTTCTGCAGTCCTTGATCTATAAACTTTAGCAATTTGACCTTAACTTGAAAAAGGAAAAAGAAAACTAGACTAGTCAAATAGACACCCATACTTGCACGAGACTTTCCAACTCCACGAGTTTCATCTGGTGGCAGTTATAACTGACGCTGACGGTGGATCGGCAATAATGATTATGAGATGGTAGAAGGTGGTAGTGGTTGGTTTTGGTGAATGATGGTTGTAGTGTCGTAGTGATTACGTGGCGGTTGTGACCAATAGTAAAAATTATTTAATAATAGTAAGTGGAGTGATATAAAAGGTGATTTTTGCTTAATCTTTAAATGTATTAGTTTTAATAATTTTATGATTATGCAAAAAAAAAAAAAAAGGTCTAAATGAACCACACATTCTTTCTAAACCACATACTCAACAAATAAAAGTTATGCCATTCTTGATCTCGAAAATCAAGAATTTCGATTTTCATCACATAAGCCGAAATATGATTCTCCCTTAACCCTTTTTTTTTAAAAAATTCCAGGAAATCCCGCAGTCGCTATTTTTCGGGTGCGTACTAGATAACTTACTCATTATAACTCTCAAACCATATAGGAGGTGTAAACTGCATTAAACAAATTCGATGCGACGAACTCTGACCGAGGACGCTGCTAGTTAGGGGAATAGATCACAAGTCACACATATGAAAAACCACTCGTCCAACCATCACCTGCGAGCTAAACTTTATGCCACCCTAAAAGTTGGTCCATGAGGTCATTAATTGTTAACTCATTTTTTTCATTAACCAGTTCACTGTTTTACATCAGCCACATACATGAGCAATGTTCCCCAATCCAACCCCTCTAGAAAAGAAAGCTATCTAAAACAAGAAGAGAAAAACCTATATATAATAGACAAACACTATAGAGAAAATCTTGGTAATTATCAAAAGATCTACATTTGTACCAATGTCTCCATCTCACCACTCAAACTCCACCTAGGTACGTAGCCTATTTAATTACCTTAGCACATGTTAGAATAGTTCCCTCTCCCCCCCCCCTTCTCTTAGGACAAATGTTGGTCATTAGGAGGTAGTATTACTGAAACGGAGTACCCCACCTATATGAAGATTCCACAACCATCTTCTGTGGAATTCAATCTTTTTTCAAGGGTTTTAAATTTATGAAATCATACTATGATTCTTTTCCTGTTTGATAGGGATGCAATACCATATATGGACAAACATTATATTCTCTAATAGTAAAGAAAAAACAGGACCACCAAAAAATAGTTGATCAATAACAACAAATTGGCAATTAAGATGTTAATGTTAATAATATTCCTTTCATTGAATCTTAGTGTGAAAGAGATCGACAAATAGTATACTATCATTAGTATGTCCCCCTAATTCTCCGTAATTAACTCATTTGACACATGTAATTCACTGATTGGTCGTTGGCACGTGAGGACTCTTTATTAAGACAAAGTTTTTTCTCTTTTTACGTTTGTGGATGTCAATTTTGTAGTGGGTTATTATTAAGGAAAAAGAAAAAGAAGGCAAATTTCTAGCTTTGTCGGCAATTTTGTCTTTAAACTTTTAGTGATGGCATCAACTCAGGTGGTAAATTTCATTGCTAAGGGGAGACAAAGTAGTAACCTTTGGCCCATAGTAGGTTTCTTAGTCTTTTCTTTGTTTTTTATTTGATTTTTATAATTTACCTTCCCCTTTAGTATGTTTGGCTCATTTTCATATTTATGCCTTAGGTGAATTAAGTGAGATTTTGTTGGTTGGATGGCTTAGATAGTTATTGAGTGTGTTTTACTACAAATCAGTCACAAAAAATAATGATTAAATTTAGGGAATATGTCATTTGTCAAAAAGTAGCTGAAGAAGATGATGGACAAAAACTACTAAGGCATTGAAATCTTATCTCCCATAATTGGAATTTGAAATTGTATAATGTGAATGATATCCTCTATCTTTTCATCTGTCATGCAGATTTGTCAACATCTTCCAAAACATCAAAAAAAGTTTAACAGGAATGCTAAAATTGGCATAAAAATGAGAGAATAGAAACGGAAAATATTAGATTGGAATAAAATGTATCTTGCGAATCCACTTTTTCTTGCTAAGTATTTTAGTCAAACAAACGTGAAATCATATCGAATGAATTATTAAATCTTAGCTTAAGGAATAGTTAGGATTTTGGAATGGGACATGTAGATCTTTTTTCCTTAATATAACTAACAGTTATTAGTATAACTAGTTATTTTTTCACGAATTTTCATTTAATAACTTACATATGATAAACACCATAACGTTCTTATTGCATTTGTAATTCCTTTTTGGCATATATACCAAAATTACTCCCCCCACCCAATAAATACAGATGGATTCATGATTTAAGGTTTATTGGTTCTTGATTTTCTATTGCAATCTCAAATTAAAATACTATAATAACTCGGTTCAAAATTAGATATTTATAGATACTTCGTACAATTTTTAATAAAAGTATAAAGTCTACGCGAAAGTTAGGGGTGTCAATGGCTCGGTTCGGCTGGTTATTTTATAAAATTTGTACCATACCAATTTTTTGGTTATTCTATTATATATAACCAAATTTAGACTTTTCGAAACCGTCCCAATCATGTCGGCTTATCTTCGGTATCAGTACGGTTCGGTTAGTTTTCGGTATTTTTTTAATATCATGTAACATTCATAAGTAGAAGTAAAATGCAGTAACATATATTATGTTCGACTCAAAAGTTAACATACACTTTATGAATACGAAACAACGTACATAAATTACGGGCCAATCATAGCAAGTCGTAATAATTCAAGAACCATGTAAAAGAGATAATAATAATAATAAGTACTCCCAATTACGGTGAGAAATGCTGACAACTTTTATTGATGATAATGACTTGGTCTGCCTCTCCATGAAGAGGTTCAGAGCCTTACAATCATGTTGTATCCCTTTATGAGATGGAGCTTTCTTCTCTGTTTCCCCCCCCCCCTCTCTCTCTCTCTCTCTCTCTCTCTTTGTAGAGTTGTTATGGAGAAGAAGAAGAAGTCCCCTTATGAGATTTCCTCTCTTGGTATTTATAGTTGTGAGCTGCATGAGCTCGCAGTCAGTGGCAGTGACCATATTGAGGTTTCGCCTTTAGGATAGCGGATGGTTCGTAGCATTATTAATCGAATCATATCATGGGTTAAGTATCGTTAATTACGAGTGGTCGTACCACTTATTAACCTTGAATTAACGTAAGAGGTGATTAGCTTTGTTAGTTATCGTGGGGTCGGATTCTGACCCATACTCTGCTTATCGAGGTCGTTCCTTGTACGAACTTGATGAGCGGAATCCGTCGACTTTGATCAAAAAGAGTTGGATAAGGGATGGATGGCCATCACTCTAGATGAAACTGTGTTCTCTATGGCGACGGTCCGAACTTTGTTGAGTTTTTCGACGTTACTTTTTCGTATAATCAATTCATTGTGTGATCAAGGTAGGGTAATCCCTCATCATGAAGGCGTATGATGTTGTTAGTGCAATTCGGGCGAGGTCAAATTCGGTTACGTTCTGATCCTTATATTTGCTTAAGTACGCAGTTGCCATTGGTGACGGGGGACAGACCGTATGTAGAGTGGCTGAGTACGTTTCATGTAGTGTTTTTAGAATTTTGAAGGCGCATGATACATTTCCCCTTTCGGCAGAGCGCTTTGATCGTTCCGGCTGGCGAGATATCAATAGAAGGCCGAGTGAGCACTTTATAGGGCTTATCATAATGGCGTGCTCCTCGGTAGAATCGAACCGTTTGATGGTTGGTTATGCATTTAATGGTGTCCATTGGATTTCCCGAAGTCATTTATGTTGTCCATATAGGTGGATTGAGGTATCCGTTTCTCATTACTTCTTTATTCACTTGAGAATAAGTATGAGGAAGCTTTTTAATTCTGCTAGTTCACTTTCTCCTTTCTCTTCTTGGTTGTGATAACTCTAGTTTCCCCACCAAATTCTATTCTTTTCCTTTCAACCAATTAAGCAATGGCAGGTAGTACTTCACATGAAGATCTTCCGATAAATTTGCCGGTTAATTCTCCGGCGATTGAAGGGCCATCTCCGACAATGGGAGGTGTTGAGTAGGCGGAGACCGGAGGGATTCCGTCAGTGGATGAGGTGATTCCCCGGCCCGGAGGTCCGATGATTGATTTTACCGCCGATGGCTGGGAGGACCCTGTGTATGAAGTCCCACTGATGGGGGAAATTTAGAGTGGCCCAATTACATGAACATTGAGTCATTCAAACCCATGCCGACATTGTCCTCGACCAAAGTGAGGAGAGGGTTCAAATCGATCGTGGTGGATACTGCATTTTTTATGTGTATCCCTTCAAGTTGGGGTTCAGGATTACACTTCCCATGCTGGTGGTGGACTTCTGTCGCTATTACGAGGTGTGCCCGGGCTAGCTCACCTCATGTCTTTACAAGTTACTAGCGATGTTCCTGAAGTACCGGGAATTGGCGGTAGGGTGGTCACGTTGCAGCACGTGCTCACCCTTTATGCCCCTTAACGGGTATGGTGCACCATGCTTCGGGCGTGCCCTCGTGGGTCAAGGGGGTTGACTGTGGCACAGGATGATGGGGTCGAACCCCTCCCTTTCGAGCACTTTTTTTACATTAAGACCGAGCATCTAGTAGCATCCCCTTCAAGGTTCCCGAAGGCTTGGAACCATGCACGTGAGTTACTTTATTGTGATAATCAATTTCCTTCTGGACTTGGGGTGGTCGAGTCGGAACTATAGTTTAGCGGTGGTGGCGTTTAGCCTTAGTCCCATTTTAGGCGTGGTCAGGCTACTGGCCGTGAAGATGGAAACGCGGCCTTATAGTTCGGCCGAGACTGAAATTTTACGTGTCTCTAATTTTAGTTCGAGTTGGGCGTACTTACTTGGATGGTGAGGGTGCTTAACCCGTGCCTTGATTCTTTGAAGATGAGTTTCGCTGAGTTTAGTGGTAAAGGAGCTCCGTTTGAGTCCTGGTTCGGCGACGGCCAAAACTCGTTAAGTTTGAGGGCAAAAGTATCCGAACTTATCGTTTGAGCGAGGTTCAACTCGTTGGATTTGATGGCGAAGGCGTGTAACCTGAATCCCAGTTCAGCTTTTGTTGAATTTTATCAATTTTTTTAGGCGAAGGCGCATAGCCTGAGCCTTGGGTCAACCGTAGTAAAATTTATTAGCGAGGGCGCATAACCTGAGTTCCAGTTCAACTGTTGTTGAACTTTATCAGCTTTTGGAGGCGAAGGCGCGTAGCGTGAGTCTTGGTTCAACCGTAGTTAAATTCATTAGTGAAGGCGCATAGCCTGAGTCTTGGTTCAACCGTAGTTGAATTCATTAGCGAAGTCACATAGCTTGAGTCTTGGTTCAACCGTAGTTGAATTCATTGGCGAAGGCGTATAGCCTGAGTCCAGTTCAACTGTTGTTGAACTTTATCTTTTTTTGGAGGCGAATGTGCATAGCCTGAGTCTTGGTTCAACTGTAGTTAAATTTATTGATGAAGGCGCATATCCTGAGTCTTGGTTCAATCGTAGTTGAATTCATTGGCGAAGGCGCATAGCATGATTCTTGGTTCAATCGTAGTTGAATTCATTGGCGAAGGCGTATAGCCTGAGTCCAGTTCAACTGTTGTTGAAATTTATCTGTTTTTGGAGGCGATGGCGCATAGCCTGAGTCTTGGTTCAACTGTAGTTGAATTCATTGACAAAGGCACATAGACCGAGTCTTGGTTCAGCCGTAGTTGAAATCATTGACGAAGGCGCATAGCATGAGTTCCAGTTCAACTGTTGTTGAACTTTATCTATTTTTGGAGACGAAGGCGCATAGCCTAAGTCTTGGTTCAACTGTAGTTGAATTTATTGGCGAAGGCGTATAGCCTGAGTCTTGGTTCAACCGTAGTTGAATTCATTGGTGAAGGCGCATAGCCTGAGTCCTAGTTCAACTGTTGTAGAAATTTATCTATTTTTGGAGGCGAATGCGCATAGCCTGAGTCTTGGTTTAACCGTAGTTGAATTCATTGGCGAAGGCGCATAGCCTGAGTCTTGGCTCGACTGTAGTTGCATTTATTAATGAAGACGCATAGTCTGAGTCTTGGTTCAACCGTAGTTGAATTCATTGGCGAAGATGCATAGCCTGAGTCTTGGTTCAACCGTGGTTGAATTCATAGGCGAAGGCGCATAACCTGAGTCTCAGTTCAACTGTTGTTGAACTTTAGCGATTTTTGGAGACGAGGGAGCATAGCCTGAGTCTTGGTTTAACCGTAGTTAAATTTATTAGCGAGGGCGCATTGTCTGAGTCCAAGTTCAACTATTGTTGAAATTTAGTGATTTTTGGAGGTAAGGGTGCATAGCCCGAGTCTTGGTTCAACCGTAGTTGAATTTACTGGCGAGGGTGCACGACCTGGGTCCCGATGTTGGGGGTATTGAGTGGTGAAACTCAGTTTTGGTTCGAGACTTTGAGCATTTTATGCATTGCCTTCCCAATCGGGGCATGTGGATTGTTTTGAGGTAGCTTTCGGCTCAGGATATCTCTGTGCCAGTTTTCGGCCGGGGCCCGCATCGGGAGTTTGGGGGATGCCTCATAGGGATCCTCCCTTAGGGGAGACTTCTTCTTCCTGTTTGCACTATCGAAATGGAGAGAGGGAGAGAGAGAGCTTGCTCGAGCTGGGTTGTTTTTTCTTTTCCGACGTCCCATTTTCTTCTGGTTCTAGGAAGAACTATGCGATCTTGCTAGAAAATCCCCACATACGGCGCCAAATTGTTTGACTCAAAAGTTAACATACACTTTATGAATACGAAACAACGTACATAAATTACGGGCCAATCATAGCAAGTCGTAATAATTCAAGAACCATGTAAAAGAGATAATAATAATAATAATAATAATAAATACTCCCAATTAGGGTGAGAAGTGTTGACAACTTTTATTGATGATAGTGACTTGGTCTGCCTCTCCATGAAGAGGTTCAGAGCCTTACGATCATGTTGTATCCCTTTATGAGATGGAGCTTTCTTCTCCGTCCCCCCCCCCCCCTCTCTCTCTCTCTCTCTCTCTTTTTGTAGAGTTGTTATGGAGAAGAAGAAGAAGAAGTCCCCTTATGAGATTTCCTCTCTTGGTATTTATAGTTGTGAGCTGCATGAGCTGGCAGTCGGTGGCCGTGACCATATTGAGGTTTCGCCTTCAGGATAGCGGATGGTTCGTAGCATTATTAATCGAATCATATCAGGGGTTAAGTATCGTTAATTACGAGTGGTCGTACCACTTATTAACCTTGAATTAACCTAAGAGGTGATTAGCTTTGTCAGTTATCGTGGGGTCAGATTCTAACTCATACATATTCTTTTATAGTACTTAGCAAAACTCTGTAGACATTTTTGTTGTTTAGAGGGTGATGAATTAACGAAGAAAGAAAGAAAGATGGTTAGATTATAGATCCATCGACTATTCCACAACAACGTAAAAGAAATCAAACAAAAGCAAAGAAAATATAAATCACACGAGGTGAAAGAAATACCAAGCTGAGACTCAAGAATAAAGTCAATAGAGGATTATATATTCAAAAAGATAAATCTAAATTATATGAAAGGAAACATATTCAATACATTGTATTTTTCTACTCATAATTGCTAGAATAGTTTGTGTCTTGCTAATAAAGATACTTGAAATAACTTAGTTTAAGTAGAAGTAGCATAATATATTTTAAAAATTAGTAATTTGAGTTTAATTACTTGTTAGTTTGTAATAGTTTTTTAAATTTCAAGGCCCAACGAAAATTTAATGCATTATTATTTTTAAACTTACTATAGTTCCACATGAAAAATTTATTCAGTACGGTTCGATATATTTTTGGTTTATTTTTATAAAATAAAAAGCCTACCCTAATTATCGGCGGGGTTATAGATTTATATAAAAACATACGGTTTCTTAAAAAGAAACCTAAAATTTGATTCGGTGCAGTACGGTTCGGTCGGTTGAGTTGGTTTTCGAATATCTATTGAAACCCCTGGTAAAAGTTATTGAGTTTGTGGGAACTCATATACTATACTCTAGATATACCCCTACTCCCCCTCCCCCACTCCCCCAAAAAAAAAAAAAGAATTTCTTGTTAAAAGCTAGTAAACCAACAAAACCAGAAAGGAAAGAAAGTTTGTTAGAGTTGTTTGTTTTGATCGATGGCCATAAATTGAAAAACTATATATATTTTTTATTTTCTTTTTTTCTGAAAATGAGAAATCATATTAGTTAGTTAGCTCCAAAGAGTAATAATTAAGTTTCACTTATTATGGTAATTTGTCTTTTGTTCCCTAATAAGCTTAATTAGTGTAGCATTACAAATAGCTATCTAATCAAACACATAATGTTTGATCTGCTAATTAAAATCCTATCTCTAACTTTTTATGCTCTTTGGTGTTGTGGGGTTGCAATGAATTTAAAAGAAATGAAGAAAGATATAGTATATCACATGTGAAACTACAAGATTAATGCTTCCAAAAATTGAGGCAACTTAATGAGACTTTGTTAACCAATTAGGGAACTCATGGGACAAAAGTGCATAGCCAGTCCACAACTCCATTAAGGAGTCAACCTCAATGTTTTTTTCTAGTTCTTCTAACCCCCAACATTTGCTATCATTTGTCAAAATGTGAAAAAGCAAAAGGCCAGTAAATAAAAAGGCAACTAAAACAAAAATAACGGAGTCTTTGAAAGACAAAAGGTATTACATGAATGGCACGGTTGCACGCAACAAAAGCTTTGCCCTTTTGTTCCTAAAGTTAAATTCTTACTCTTTTTTTGCCTTCTTTCTACTATATATTTCTCAATTCTCATCAAGAAATTTTGTTTTTGCAACTTCTCCACATAAAAGATGTAATTATTGTTCATAATATATACGTATTTGCTCAACACATTATCGTGGTTTTATCTCGATGCCCACGTGTGATGGCTATAAATGTACTTGAAATCGAAGGCCATGCCCACTTCATTTTGGAGACCACTTCTTATTTGAGGAGAAGTATTTTTAAAGTAAGTATAATTGATGGTAAGTTTTTTTTTTCTTTTTGTTTTTGTTTTGTATTACTAGTATGTATAAACGTGTGTTGCACGTTAATAATGATACATGATGGTTTAAATATTTACTTATACGAAGGAACAATAAGATTTAATTAATGAAAGAAATTTTAAATATAATACTATAACAATTATCTAAATGCCGAAAATATTATTACACTAGCATAATACGTGAACTCAAATTGAAATAACATCATCAGAACTTGTATAAATGATCAATTTTAGTCATGTTAAATAGATAATTATGTATTGTGGTTTAAAAGTATCTAAAGTGATGGTATCTCATTGAACACTTATTTATAGACGGTGTTTTTTGTATGTGTTTCCTTCTAATGCTTTGGTTACTCTACCATAACCAGAATTCCAATTATTGATATTGATATTTCTCTTGAAAGTGCAACAGATAATTATTCGTGTAAGAAAATATATTGTGATAAATATAATTCAATATTTAGAATGTTTGTCCTTGTGCTTTATTTATTATAACCACAAAACATAAATACAATAACAAAATTATTCTCACACAAATTTAGAAGGATATTTTTTTTTTCCGGAAGACAAAAGTTGAATCTGGGAATAAACACATACTTAAAAGCACAATTGGCCAGTATCATAAATGTCACGACCCGGATTTCCCACCATCGGGGTCATGATGGCGCCTACTAAATAGAAGCTAGGCAAGCCAAATATTAATTGCATCTCCATTAATAACCAATTTCTTATTAACAACATAAAAATTACAGCGGAGCAATCAAAATTAGCGGAAGACTTAATCAAATATGATAAAGAAAACTCCAAATCTGATACACTACCCAAGACTGGTGTCACAATACTCACGAACTTCTAAGAATAATACACACAATTGTCTGAAAGAAAATATAAGCTGTTTATCTCAATTACATGAGATAACAGAATGAAAAGCATAGATAGAAGAGACAACGGGTCCTGCGGACGCCTGCAAGGCTACCTCGTAGTCTCGGTAGTCGGAAAATCCACAAATCGCTACTGCCGTTGCTGTTGTCCGTAACCTGTATCTGCACAAAAAGAGCGCAGAGTGTAGTATCAGCACAACCGACCCCATGTGCTGGTAAGTGCCTGGCCTATCCCAGCGAACTAGTGACAAGGCTAAGGCCAGTCACCTACCTAAACCTGTACGGTTGCAATATAGATATATATATATATATACAATACATTTATAAAGAAATACTCTGCTCTGAAATAATATTCAATAACTCAAGATATCCAAAATAATCTTACTTTCATGTCTCAATTTCTCTTTCATTTCATGTCTCGTGGTAGGCGTACCACCCGCTCCCAACTATCACAGTAATTATCTCTTGTGGTAGGCGTACCACCCGCTCCCAATGTATCCGAAATTATATCTCGTGGTAGGCGTACCACCCGCTCCCAAATATATCAGAAATTATATCTCGTGGTAGGCGTACCACCCGCTCCCAAATATATCAAAATTATATCTTGTGGTAGGCGTACCACCCGCTCCCAGTATATCAAAAATTATATCTCGTGGTAGGCGTACCACCCGCTCCCAAATCTATCAAAATTATATCTTGTGGTAGGCGTACCACCCGCTCCCAGTATATCAATAGGCTACCGGCAACTATGGCCAATGCCAAGATTTAAATCACTTCGTGGTCGGCGTACCACACGATCCCATTTCTTATTATATATAAGTGGTCGGCGTACCACACGATCCCATTTCATAAATATATATATATATATTACCGGCATTTAGCCAATAATCTCTATATCAACAATATTTATAGTTACCGGTTTTTAAACCAATAATTTATAATAGTTTCAACAATTTACTTTCATTACCGGTATAACACCAATAATTCTTATTCAACAATTTATTCATAACCAAATTCATATTCCTACAAACTAGGATAGAACAAACACTTACCTCGAAAGTTCACGAACGATTCAATCCGTAGCAATGCCTTTTCCTTTCGAATTTGACTTCAATCCAACCGTATCTATACACAATTGATTTCATATCATCAATTCTACTTAACAAACTAGTTCATATTGCTAATTATGATTTTTACAACATTCTGCCCGGAATAGTAAAAATCGAGCCCACATAATCGAAACTCAAGTTTCGAACCAAAATAAGTTCACCCAATCCTCCATGAGTTCAAATATACAATTTGTTCTTAAATTCGACTCCAAAACGAAGTCTAGATCGTAAATTCATTGAAAACCCTCACTATACTAAATTCTCAATTTTTCTACCCATTTACACCTATTTAGGCTTAGGAATTCAAATAATATTGATGGAAAATGAAGAAAACGAGTTAAGAATCACTTACCCAAGAAGTTTAATGAAGAATCGCTCAAAAACCGTCCAAAAAGTTGTGGAGAAGAGAGTGTTTTGTGAAAAATGGAAACAATCCCGTAAGTGTTCTGTTTGGGGATTAAATTCACTGGGCAATAATTTCTTCATCGCGTTCGCGACACCCCGGCCGCGTTCGCGATGAAGGAAAATATCAGGCCATCGCGTTCGCGTAGGGTGAGTCGCGAACGCGAAGAAGAAAAATACTGAGCTTCAATTTTGGTCTACGCGAACGCGGCCTAAGGCACGCGATCGCGATGAAGGAAAATGCTGGGCATCAAATTTGGCCTACGCGAACGCGGCCTAAGGCACGCGATCGCGATGAAGGAAAAATGCTGGGCATCGCGAACGCGATCAACAGGACGCGAACGCGAAGAAGGAACGAAATGTTCTTCGCGAACGCGACCAAGGCATCGCGAACGCGATGAGGAAATGCCTGCTGCAGATTTCTGCAGTTTTTCTTAAGTTCAAAAACACCCCGAACCACCTCCGAAACACTCCCGAGCCCTCGGGGCTCCAAACCAAATATGCACACTAACCTAAAAACATCATACGAACTTGCTCGCGCGATCAAATCGCTAAAATAACATCAAAATCCATGAATTGAGCCTTAAAGCTCAAGAACTCTTTAAGATTTCATAATTTCCAAACTTTCCAATTTAAGGCCGAAACACGTCAAACGACGTCCGTTTTCAACCAAACTTTACAGGAAGCGCTTAACCAATATATATGACCTGTACCGGGCGTCGGAACCAAAATACGAGCCCGATACCATTACTTTTTAATCAAAATTCAGTTTCATTTTCTTAAACATTTTCAGAAAACAATTTAACAGAAAAATTCTTTTACTGGGGTTCTAGACCTCGGATTTCAATTCCGGACATATGCCCAAGTTCCATATTTTTCTACGGATTTTCTGAAATAGTCAAATCACGGATCCGGGTCCGTTTACCAAAAATGTTGACCAAAGTCAACCATATCAATATTAATATCAAAATTCTTCTACTTTTTCACATATTTCACATATTTCAACATAAATCTTTTCCAGCTTTGTGCCCGGATCTGTGCACGCAAATCGAGGCAACTATAAATGAGGTTTTCAAGGCCTCAAAAGCTCGGAATGATTAAATAAACAAGTGATGACCCTTTGGGTCGTCACAATCTCCACCTCTAAAACAACCGTTCGTCCTCGAACGGACAAAAGAAGAAGTACCTGAGTCAGGAAACAAGTGTGGGTAGCGGCTCCGCATATCAGACTCTGACTCCCAGGTCGATGCCTCAGGAGGCTGACCTCTCCACTGAACACGCACAGAAGGATAACTCTTCGACCTCAATCGTCGAACCTGCCGGTCTAGAATGGCCACCGGCTCCTCCTCGTAGGATAGATCATTGTCCAATTGGACAATACTGAAGTCTAACACATGTGTGGGATCGCCGTGGTATCTCCGAAGCATAGATACGTGAAAACTGGATGCACGACTGATAGGCTAGGTGGTAGAGCTAGTCTGTAAGCCACCCCTCCCACTCTGTCTAGAATCTCAAATGGACCAATATACCTAGGGCTGAGCTTGCCCTTCTTCCCAAACCTCATCACGCCCTTCATAGGCGACACCCGGAGCAATACTCGTTCACCAACCATGAAATCTACATCTCGAACCTTACGATCCGCATAAGTCTTTTGCCTAGACCTGAGCTGAACGCAATCTCTCCTGAATAGTCTTGACCTTATCCAAGGCCTCCTGAACTAAGTCTGTACCCAACAACCGAGCCTCTCCCGGTTCAAACCATCCAACCGGTGATCGACATCGCCTACCATACAACGCCTCATACGGAGCCATCTGGATGCTAGATTGGTAACTGTTATTGTAGGCGAACTCTGCTAATGGCAGAAACTGGTCCCACGAGCCTCCGAAATCAATAACACAGGCTCGAAGCATGTCCTCTAGAATCCGAATAGTCCTCTCGGATTGGCCATCCGTCTGAGGATGAAATGTTGTACTCAGATGAACCTGGGTGCCTAACTCTTGCTAGACCGCTCTCCAGAACCGCGAGGTAAACTGCATACCCCGATCAGAGATAATAGATACTGGCACTCCATGGAGACGAACAATCTCCCTAATGTAAACCTCCGCTAACCTCTCCGATGAGTAGGAGACAGCTACTGGAATAAAGTGTGCTGACTTGGTCAGCCTATCAACAATGACCCAAATAGCATCAAATTTCCTTCTAGTCAAAGGAAGTCCAGTAACGAAATCCATAGTGATCCGCTCCCATTTCCACTCGGGAATTTCAATCCTCCGGAATACACCACCAGGTCTCTGGTGCTCATATTTCACCTGCCGACAATTTAGACACCGAGCAACATACGCAACGATATCTTTCTTCATTCTGCGCCACCAATAGTGTTGCCGTAAGTCCTGATACATCTTCGCGGCGCCCGGGTGAATAGAATACCGCGAACTGTGGGCCTCTGCTAAGATTAACTCTCGAATCCCTTCGACATTGGGCACACAAACTCGACCCCGCAATTTCAATATCCCATCATCATCTAAGATTTACCTGTGTGGCACCTCCTCGCTGTACTGTATCTCTCAACTCACGCAAATGAGGATCATCAAATTGCCTCTCACGGATACGCTCTAATAAAGAAGAATGAGCGACCGTGCGGGCTAACACTCTGCTAGGCTCAGAAATATCCAATCTCACGAACCGGTTGGCTAATGCCCGGACGTCTAGAGCCAATGGTCTCTGACTGACCGGAATATATGCAAGACTACCCATGCTGGCAGACTTTCTACTCAATGCATCGGCCACCACATTGGCCTTACCTGGGTGATATAAAATAGTAACATCATAGTCTTTTAGCAACTCTAGCCACCTCCTCTGCCTCATATTCAACTCTTTCTGCTTAAACAAATACTGAAGACTCTTATGATCGGTGTATACTTCACATGCTACACCATACAAATAATGCCTCCGGATCTTCAATGCGTGAATAATCGCCGCCAATTCTAGATCATGCACTGGATAGTTCTTCTCATGAATCTTCAACTGCCTCGAAGCATAGGCAATAACCTTGCCATCCTGCATTAACACTGCACCAAGCCCAATACGGGAAGCATCACAATAAACAGTATAAGGTCCCGTACCTGTGGGTAAAACCAATACCGGTGCTGTGGTCAAGGTTGTCTTGAGCTTTTGAAAGCTCGCCTCACATTCATCGGACCATTCAAATTGAACACCCTTCTGGGTCAATCTGGTCAGTGGGGTTGCAATAGACGAAAATCCTTCTACGAATCGGCGATAATAACCTGCTAACCCCAAGAAACTCCGAATATCTGTGGCTGATGTCGGTCTAGGCCAGCTCTTGACCGCCTCAATTTTCTTCGGATCAACCTGAATACCTGCTGCCGTCACAATATGACCCAGGAATGCAACTGAACTTAGCCAAAATTCACACTTTGAAAATTTTGCATATAGCCGGCTATTTCTCAGAGTCTGTAAGGCCACTCTGAGATGTTGCGCATGCTCCTCCTGACTGCAGGAATATATTAATATGTCATCAATGAAGACTATTACAAACAAGTCTAAATAAGGTCGGAACACCCGATTCATTAATTCCATAAAAGTTGCTGGAGCATTTGTCAACCCAAAAGACATGACCAGAAATTCATAATGTCCATACCAAGTGCGGAACGCTGTCTTAGGGACATCAGATGCCCTAATCTTCAGCTGATGATAGCCAGATCTCAAATCTATCTTTGAAAATACCTTGGCACCCTGAAGCTGGTCAAATAAATCATCAATTCGCTGAAGTGGATATTTATTTTTGATAGTCACCTTGTTTAACTGTCGATAGTCAATGCACATTCTCATCGAACCATCTTTCTTCTTTACAAATAATACAGGTGCACCCCACGGCGAAACACTGGGCCTAATGAAACCCTTTTCAAGTAAATCCTGCAACTGTTCCTTCAATTCTTTTAACTCTGGCGGAGCCATACGGTATGGGGGAATGGAAATGGGCTGAGTGCCCGGAGCCAAATCAATGCAAAAATCAATGTCCCTATCGGGCGGCATACCTGGCAAGTCTGAAGGAAATACTTCAGGAAATTCGCGAACCACAGGCACAGAGTCAATAGAAGGAACCTCAGCACTAGAATCACGGACATAGGCCAAATAAGCCAAGCATCCCTTTCCAACCATACGCCGAGCTTTAACATAAGAAATAACATTACGACTAGTATGACCTGAAATTCCTTTCCACTCTATACGAGGCGAATTCGGCAGAGCTAAAGTCACAGTCTTGGCATGGCAATCTAAAATAGCATGATACGGAGATAGCCAGTCCATGCCTAGTATAATATCGAAGTCCACCATATTTAGGAGTAATAAATCAGCACGGGTCTCGAGACCCTCAATTACTATAATACATGACCGATGAACTCGATCAACCACAATGGAATCGCCTACTGGTGTAGACACATGAACAGGAACACTCAGTGGATCACTGGGCTGAATCAAGTATGGTGCAAAATAGGAAGACACATACGAATATGTAGACCCGGGGTCAAATAATGCTGATGCCTTTCTATCACAAACCAAAATAATACCTGTAATGACGGCATCAGAAGACTCAGCCTCTGGTCTGGCGGGAAGTGCATAACATCGGGGCTGTGCCCCACCACCCTGAGCAGTATCTCTAGGACGATCAGCTGCTGGCTGGTCTCTACCTCTATCGGTCCGAGCTCCACCTCTATGACCTCTACCTCCACCTCTATGTCCTCTACCTCCGCCTCTAGCCGGTTGGGCAGGCTGTGAGGGAACTGGGGCCTGAATCATGGCACGAGAACCCTGCTGGTGAGATCTGTCAGAAGCTCGAGGGCAATACCTTGCAATGTGCCTAAGATCACCGCACGTAAAACAAGCCCCCGGCTGCTGAAAATGGCGAAGTGGTGGTGCACTGATAGGCTGCTGATCAGAGTAGCGTGGCTGAGAATTACGATCACCTGAAGCATCATGAGAAACCTGAAGAGCTGACCGATAAGGCCTAGGAGGATGGCCTCTATCATAAAAATCTCTATCTCCAGACGAGGTACCACTGAATCTACCCGAATTACGAGATCTCTTATCTGATCCATGTCTCGCTCCCTGTGACAGAGCCATCTCTATCCGGCGGGCTGCATTAGCCGCCTCCCGAAAAGTGATTTCAGTTCCTGCACCCATAGCCATCTGTAGCCGAATTGGCTGATTCAAGCCATCAATAAACCTCCTCACTCTCTCCCGCTCTGTGGGAAGTATGATAACAGCATGACGAGCCAGGTCCACGAACCTAGTCTCGTACTGTGTGACAGACATAGAACCCCGATGAAGACGCTCAAATTGTCTGCGCATAAACTCCCGCTGAGTTGCTGGAAGGAACTTCTCCAAGAATAATTCTGCAAACTGCTCCCAAGTCAAAGATGACGATCCCGCTGGCCTGGTTAGACAATAATCTCTCCACCAAGTCTTGGCGGAACCGGATAACCGAAAAGTAGCAAAATCCACACCATTTGTCTCCACAATACCCATAGTACGGAGAACTTCGTGGCAGCTGTATAGGAAGTCCTGTGGGTCCTCTGAAGGAGTACCACTGAATGTGGTAGTGAACAACTTGGTAAACCTGTCCAATCTCCACAACGCATCAGCAGACATAGCTGCACCATCATTGGACGGAGTCACAATAATAGGCCGAACCGCCTCAGCTGGCTGAATCACAGGATCTTGAGCCTGGGGAATTACTGGCTCTGGAGTGCGCGTAGCAGGAGTCTGATTACCTCCTCCAGCCTGAGAAGTGGCCGGTGCTACCGGTAATAAACCTGCTCTGGTGACATGATCCATAAAACCTGCTATCCGGACCAAAGCATCCTGAAGATCCGGTGAAAATAAAGCTCCTCCTGGGACCTGAACTGGGCCTACTGGAGCTGCTGGGGCTGGAATTTCCTCCTCTATATGAACCTGAGGTTCTGCCACTCGTGCTGCTGCTCGGGGCTGAGCTCCTGCCCCTACCTTGTCCTCTAGGACGACCTCGACCTCGGCCTCTACCCCTAGCAGGAGCTGTCGCTGCTGGGATCTCGGGCTGCTGGTCGGTAGATGAGGATGCACGTGTCCTTACCATCTGCGGAAGAACAGAGTAGAAGTTCAATTAACATTCAAAAGATCAAGTCGCACGACCGGAAAGAATAAAGAGAATATTTTCCTAACTCTGTAGCCTCTGGAGGATAAATACAGACGTCTCCGTACCGATCCTTCAGACTCTACTAAGGTTGTTCGTGAGTTGTGAGACCTATGCAACCTAGTGCTCTGATACCAACTTGTCACGACCCGGATTTCCCACCATCGGGGTCACGATGGCGCCTACTAAATAGAAGCTAGGCAAGCCAAATATTAATTGCATCTCCATTAATAACCAATTTCTTATTAACAACATAAAAATTACAGCGGAGCAATCAAAATTAGCGGAAGACTTAATCAAATATGATAAAGAAAACTCCAAATCTGATACACTACCCAAGACTGGTGTCACAATACTCACGAACTTCTAAGAATAATACACATAATTGTTTGAAAGAAAATACAAGCTGTTTATCTCGATTACATGAGATAACAGAATGAAAAGCATAGATAGAAGAGACAACGGGTCCTGCGGACGCCTGCAAGGCTACCTCGTAATCTCAATAGTCGGAAAATCCACAAGTCGCTACTGCCGCTGCTGCTGTCCGTAACCTGTATCTGCGCAAAAGAGCGCAGAGTGTAGTATCAGCACAACCGACCCCATGTGCTGGTAAGTGCCTGGCCTATCCCAGCGAACTAGTGACAAGGCTAAGGCCAGTCACCCACCTAAACCTGTACAGTTGCAATATAGATATATATATATATATACAATACATTTATAAAGAAATACTCTGCTCTGATATATTATTCAACAACTGAAGATATCCAAAAATATTCTTACTTTCATGTTTCAATTTCCTCTTTCATTTCATGTCTCGTGGTAGGCGTACCACCCGCTCCCAATTGTCACAGTAATTATCTCTTGTGGTAGGCGTACCACCCGCTCCCAAAGTATCAGAAATTATATCTCGTGGTAGGCGTACCACCCGCTCCCAAATATATTAAAATTATATCTTGTGGTAGGCGTACCACCCGCTCCCAATGTATCAGAAATTATATCTTGTGGTAGGCGTACCACCCGCTCCCAAATATATCAAAATTATATCTTGTGGTAGGCGTACCACCCGCTCCCAAATATATCAAAATTATATCTTGTGGTAGGCGTACCACCCGCTCCCAATATATCAATAGGCTACCGGCAACTATGGCCAATGCCAAGATTTAAATCACTTCGTGGTCGGCGTACCACACGATCCCATTTCTTATTATATATAAGTGGTCGGCGTACCACACGATCCCATTTCATAAATATATATATATATATTACCGGCATTTAGCCAATAATCTCTATATCAACAATATTTATAGTTACCGGTTTTTAAACCAATAATTTATAATAGTTTCAACAATTTACTTTCATTACCGGTATAACACCAATAATTCTTATTCAACAATTTATTCATAACCAAATTCATATTCCTACAAACTAGGATAGAACAAACACTTACCTCGAAAGTTCACGAACGATTCAATCCGTAGCAATGCCTTTTCCTTTCGAATTTGACTTCAATCCAACCGTATCTATACACAATTGATTTCATATCATCAATTCTACTTAACAAACTAGTTCATATTGCTAATTATGATTTTTACAACATTCTGCCTGGAATAGTAAAATCGACCCCGAGCCCACATAATCGAAACTCAAGTTTCGAACCAAAATAAGTTCACCCAATCCTCCATGAGTTCAAATATACAATTTGTTCTTAAATTCGACTCCAAAACGAAGTCTAGATCGTAAATTCATTGAAAACCCTCACTATACTAAATTCTCAATTTTTCTACCCATTTACACCTATTTAGGCTTAGGAATTCAAATAATATTGATGGAAAATGAAGAAAACGAGTTAAGAATCACTTACCCAAGAAGTTTAATGAAGAATCGCTCAAAAACCGTCCAAAAAGTTGTGGAGAAGAGAGTGTTTTGTGAAAAATGGAAACAATCCCGTAAGTGTTCTGTTTGGGGATTAAATTTACTGGGCAATAATTTCTTCATCGCGTTCGCGACAACCCGGCCGCGTTCGCGATGAAGGAAAATATCAGGCCATCGCGTTCGCGTAGGGTGAGTCGCGAACGCGAAGAAGAAAAATACTGAGCTTCAATTTTGGTCTACGCGAACGCGGCCTAAGGCACGCGATCGCGATGAAGGAAAATGTTGGGCATCAAATTTGGCCTACGCGAACGCGGCCTAAGGCACGCGATCGCGATGAAGGAAAAATGCTGGGCATCGCGAACGCGATCAACAGGACGCGAACGCGAAGAAGGAACGAAATGTTCTTCGCGAACGCGACCAAGGCATCGCGAACGCGATGAGGAAATGCCTGCTGCAGATTTCTGCAGTTTATTCTTAAGTTCAAAAACACCCCGAACCACCTCCGAAACACTTCCGAGCCCTCGGGGCTCCAAACCAAATATGCACACTAACCTAAAAACATCATACGAACTTGCTCGCGCGATCAAATCGCTAAAATAACATCAAAATCCATGAATTGAGCCTTAAAGCTCAAGAACTCTTTAAGATTTCATAATTTCCAAACTTTCCAATTTAAGGCCGAAACACGTCAAACGACGTCCGTTTTCAACCAAACTTTACAGGAAGCGCTTAACCAATATATATGACCTGTACCGGCGTCGGAACCAAAATACGAGCCCGATACCATTACTTTTTAATCAAAATTCAGTTTCATTTTCTTAAACATTTTCAGAAAACAATTTAACAGAAAAATTCTTTTACTGGGGTTCTAGACCTCGGATTTCAATTCCGGACATATGCCCAAGTTCCATATTTTTCTACGGATTTTCTGAAATAGTCAAATCACGGATCCGGTCCGTTTACCAAAAATGTTGACCAAAGTCAACCATATCAATATTAATATCAAAATTCTTCTACTTTTTCACATATTTCACATATTTCAACATAAATATTTTTCAGCTTTGTGCCCGGACTGTGCACGCAAATCGAGGCAACTATAAATGAGGTTTCTAAGGCCTCAGAAGCTCGAAATGATTAAATAAACAAGTGATGACCCTTTGGGTCGTCACAATAAATTCTGCATGTATGACGCTATTGTAAAAACTTCTGTATACCATATGTGTACTATTACATAAGCTACTTAGCGGAACTAAGTTTTCAGTAGCATCGGGGCAAATTTTTCTTCAAAATCAACTATATGCAATGGAAGATTAATTTTAACACACACACACACACACAAAACACACACACACACACACACACACACATATATATATATATATATATATATATATATATATATATATATATATATATATATATATATATATATATATAATAATCAACTTGACAACGAACAAGTACAACAGTAGGCCATTTGATATTAAAGTATTTAAGTATTTTTCTTGGTAGTAATTATCGGTATCTTCTTATGTTGAGTCATAACTGAAAAATATTTTATTTTACAATAAAACTTAGCAATCGACCTTTTATTTATTTGATCAACATATTTATTTCTACTAGCTTAGATAACTCTTTAATTTCTATCATGTTATCACGATCCGGATTTCCCACCCTGTTGAATCGTGATGGCGCCTACTCGTAGAAGTTAGATAAGCCAAATTTAGTTACGTTTCGTTTACAACATAGCCCATTTTTAATAATTTATGGAAACAATATAAAAATAATAAAATTAAACAGTAGCGGAAGTCTTAATTATGGAAACTGAATCAAAATGCGGAATAGTCAATACAAGTCTCTACCCATGATTGGTGTCACAATACTCATGAACTGCTAATAAATACTAAATATAAATGTTTGAAAGAACATATAAGTTGTTTGTCTCGAATACAAGGAGGCAACATACTAAAAAGAGAGAATACGGGAGACACCAGGCCTGCGGACGCCTGCAAAGCTACCTCAAGTCTCGCTGGACTGAAGGCCTGCTCTCGTACTAATGCTGTTTCTACTACTGCTCTAAACCTAGACATGTGCAAGTAGCGCAGAGTGTAGCATCAGCACAACTGACCTCATGTGCTGATAAGTGTCTAATCTAACATCGACAAAGTAGTGACGAGGCTAGATTGGGCTATCACATAAATCTGTACAATTATATATATACAACAGAATAAAAAATATAAGACAAATAAGCATTTTTGGAGGGGGCATGCTGTGGGGAGATAACAATATTAATAGTAAATCCAGAATAACAGTCTAAGGACAGCTTGGAATTTACAGCGGACAAGAAACAAATACCCAGATAAACACACTTGTATCAATAATTGTTGCAGCGCGCAACTCACTCCCAATATATAATAACATTATTGCGGCATGCAACCCGATCTATAAATATCATTGTTGCGGCATGCAACCCTATCCATATCATTTAACATTGTTGCGGCGTGCAACCTGATCCACGATTATCATTTAATGCACGACATCACCCTTCGTGCTTTAACACTCTTCCTCACCCAATTCAACGATCACCAAAAAGGGCAAGGAAAATACTAAAACAAGGTTGGAAGTCTCGGCAAGGGTACAACATCAATAACCAACAACGTCCCGACAAGGGAATAAATCACTAACTCTTATCTTTCTTTCAGTTTTCATCTCATATTTCACATTAGAGCCAAAGCTCCAAGGAGTTACTTATCTCATATACCTGCACAATTTGTATTTCAAGCCAAGCCAATGCTCCACGAAGTTTCAAGATCACAATTTCTTTCACATTGTCTTTACAACATACATAAGTCATCAATTAAGCATGGAAGGTATAACAACAACCAAACTATCTGCAAATAAGGACTCACGGTCATGCTAGACACCAATGTATATATACTTATCACCATTTCTATACATCGTACTCAACCATTAGCAAGTTACAAATAAGACTCAACTCCTATTCCCTCAAGCTAGGGTTAAACCAAACACTTACCTCAACTTCCACGGCCAAATCAATCCACAACAACCACTTTCCCTCTCGAATCTGGCTCCAACTCAATCAAATCTATACAATAATGACTTCATAATATCAATATATGCTAAACAAATCAAATTAAATGTCTAATTATAGATTTCCAAGATTTTTTTCCAAAAACCCTAAAATCGCCCCCGGGCCCACTTGGTCAAAATACAAGTTTCGGACCAAAATCAAATCCCCCATTCACCCACGAGTCCGAATATATAATTTGTTTTTAAATTCAACCCCAGAACGAGGTCTAAATCAAGAAAATATAGAAAGCCCTAACTCTATCCATTTTTTCCAATTTCTACCCTAAATTACATGATTTAAGCTCAGGAATTCAATAAATAATAATAAAAAATGAGAAAAACGAGTTACAATTTACTAACCCAAGAGGTCTTGGTAAAAGGAAGCTTCAATGGATGCCTAAGGACCTTGGAGAAGAAGAAACTCGGATGTTTTTATGAAGAATTCGCGACCACACTGTTCTGAAATTTTAAAATATAACTGGGCAAAATTTTCCTTCGCGTTCGCGACAGGAGGGTCGCATTCGCGAAGGGTATCTCTGGAAAGGCCATCGCGTTCGCGAGCTAAGGGGGTGCGAACGCGAAGAGTAAAAGCTGGGGATTCAGAATTTGTTCTATGCGAACGCGTGGGAGCTTACGCGAATGCAGTGAATAAATTTGTAAGGCTACGTGTTCGCGAGCGGATCGATGCGAACGCGAAGAGGAAAATTTTGGCCAAGTCCCCTGGGTCAAATAACCCTATGAGTTCGCGATGGGGGTAATGTGAAGGCAATGAAGGACCAACTCAGGGCATCGCAAACGCGGACATGGCGTCGCGAACGTGAAGAAGGAATTGTCTGCAACAGTTGGAACCCATTTTCTGCAACTTTTCCTAAGTCCGGAATCACTCCAAAACACCTCTCAAACACTCCCAAGCCCTCGGGGATCCTAACCAAATACATAATTGACCTCAACGAGATTCCAGTAGGCCTTTCGCCTGCTGAAATAACGCAATTGCATCGGGAGACTGAAGAGAATGCCGCCCAGTATGACAGGCTCTTGCAAGAAATTTGTGTGTAGGCAAGAGAAGTTGCTCGTGAGTCCTGCACTTGTGTCGATAGAGTGCCTCAAAAGGTGGCATTCCTATACTCGTCTGAGAACTGTTGTTATAGGCGAACGTAACCAAGGGTAGATGTCTGTCCCAACACAACAAGGGAGGTTTTAGGCAACTATGTGGTTTCGAGATGGGTTTCCTTGCGGGTGTGTCCACTTGTTTTCCTATTCAAGTTCTGGTTCCAATTTCAGAAACACTAATTCAACAATATCCTACGAACTTAACCGTGCAATCAAACTGCCAAAATAACATAAAAATAATGAATCAAACCTCAAAATCAATAGTTTTTCTTCAAACTTTATAAACTTTCAAATTTAGAACTTATGGTCCAAAACATGTCGAACGACGTCCGATTTCAATCAAACTTCACATAAATATCTTAAATCACATATAAGACATATACCGGGCTCCTAAACCAAAATACGGGCCTGATACCAATACGTTCTAATCAATTTTCATTTTAATTTTTCCTTAATATTTTCTGGAAAAAATATTTTACAAAAAAAATAATTTCTCGGGCTTGGAACCTCGGAATTGATTCCGGACATAAACCCGAGTCCCATATTTTTCTACGAACTCTCCGAGACCGTTAAATTACGAATCCGGGCCCAAAATGTTGATCATAGTCAAACTTATTCATTTTAATACCAAATTTTAGCATTTTTCATATAATTTCACATTTAGGATTTCCGGCTATGCGCCCGAACTGTGCACGTAAATTGAGGTGACTAAAAATGAGATTTTCAAGACCTCAAAAGCATGAAATAAATAGAAAAATAGATGATGACCCTTTGGGTCGTCACACATATAATTTTCATAAATTGAGTTTTAATCTAATGATGAAAATGTTTTCTTTTTTAAATGCACCGCTATTACCATTGGGGTTGATAACCAAGTATTCGAGAAGAACCAAATCATCTTTTATTGGCTGCTCTTCTTCGTTTATGACAAAAGCAAGAAGTCACTGAATGTTGGATCTGTTCTTATTTTTATATTTCTTGTTATTTGAATATTTTTCATTTGAGGTCACAAGTTAAATTTTAGCAAGCTAGCTTTTATAGTTTTTGCTTTAGTCAATTTTGGAACTACTGATCGTACTTGATAGAAATCACCTCCCAAACTATTACTTTTCCACCAAATGGTTACATCTCTGAAACTCTGGGCGATTGTTTGGATCGTTTGACACTTAGCCAAAAATGCTTCATTCATATCACTCTTGCTTTCCTTATAAATTTAGCACTATTGCTCTGCTTTGATATATTTCTGATGGTTATTTCAGATATTTGAAGACTATATCAAATCTAAAGTGATTGGTACAGCCTCATAATAAAATCGTTGATGGTACACCACTTATTCTTATTGCTAATAATATCACGCCTCTAGGTCTGAAATTGCAAGTAATGCATGACATATGACTATTATTTTGATTCTGCCAGAGATATCTATAAAGGATAATTTTGCTATACCAGAGTCGAGTTTTTATAATATAGTCTTAAAAGCTTATTCTTGTACATGATTAAGCTTTGATAGTGCTTTCTCAAACATTTGCATTCTTAATATTATACTAATCTTTTTTACTTTGTGATCATTTTTTTTAATCTATAACACTCTTGTTATGGAGTAAATTAATGTACCCTAAGATTTTTTTTTTTGAACTTGAAAAATAATTTTACTCATATGGTGAATTTAAAAACTAATTTAATTGGATTCTCTTGCTTAATAATTAATTGAAAGATTTTTTATAATTCTTAATATTAGTTTATCTCGTGTTTGAATATTTAATTATATTTATAATTTTATTCACTATAAACTTTATTTGTAAAGAGTAAAAAGATCGATCTGACATTCCACTTTTAGATATTTATGTTTGTAAAATTATTAGTGGTATTGGCTCTTACCAACTTTTTTTTCTCCCATATTTATATTCTTAAAAAATTTCTTAGTTGTTCTTTAATAACTGGGTATATTTTTCTATATTACACGAAAAATAATAATAAAAAATATTATTTGAGTAAGAAAGCAATGCAAATATAATATTATAGTAATATATTACCGTAGGGATTTTTTTCTCAATTTCAATGCTTTATCCAGTTCATTTAGCATTTCTTTTATTTTGGTCTAGGCATTGAATATTATAGAGTGGTAATGTATTACAAATATGGAAGATTCGTATGAAAATAATTTTTTTAAACCTTCCTATATATTTTAATAAGAATTAAATAGACAATATTTTATTAATTTTAAAATATTAAATATTAATAAAATTAACATATTTCTAAAGGTGTTAGGTTTACATGCTAACATGCGGTATTGTATATTTATTTTGTCCGAAATAATTATACTAATAGGATTCCTAAAGGTAATCATATAAGATTCCTAATGTGTAGTATTATGTCATAAAACTAATAGGATTACAAGGCCAATGTCTATAATTCCGATTATGTTCTTTTATTGTGAGTTATTATGCAATTTTAAAAGGTTATTTTTGTAATTCTATATTTTATTCATGCTTTTATAATAAATATATATTAACAAACTTGGAACCAATTTTTCAAAAGAAATATAGAAAGAAAATATTATAAAACTAATCGGAGTTTAATACACTATTAAGTTATTTGAAAAATCCATTGTAGGACAATTACTCATAAAAATTAAAGCAGAATTAATAACTTCAAAAAAAAAAAAAAACCTTCTATAGCTGATTAAATTGCATTAATAGTACTGTAAAAATTCCTTTATACTATAGATCATATAATAAGTTAAAACATTAATTGATGTTTATATCATGCATATTGGTACTTACTTAATTACTCCTAGTAATATATTTTCATTTGGATGATAAGATGTTTGAGTAGAAGCGTAACAAGCAGTAGCGAAGCCACATGGTTACACGGATGATCAGTTCGTCGAAAATTATATTGTATATATAGGTAAAATATTACGTTTTAGAGATATATAACACATATTGAACACCTTTTATCGAGAATTTTTTTCCACATATTTCAAATTTAAATACCTTTGAAAAAATTCCTAGTTTCGCAACGGTAACAAGGAAAATAATTATGCCGTTGTTATTTCTTTTTTGCTTCTTGCTTTAAGTTAACAAGAAAAACAAGAAGAAATTAGAGTGTGTGATTAATTCAACTACAAGTCACCGTCTAAATCTCCTTGCAACATCATCTGTTTTAATTTGCCTCTTATTTTCTGGACACATCATGAAATAGACATCAAATTTTCTTCAATCCTAATTAATGTTCTTATGTGCCTTGTGATATCAGATTGAGAAAATGTGTTTTATACGTACACACGCACTCGACAATATGCCTTATTGAATTAATCGATTAAATAATTGATATTCTAGAATCTAGACACGTTGAACTAATCGTCCTGACAAATGTATATACTAGACATACATTATCAATTAATTTCTTCTCTTACATGATAAAGATATGCAGCTTTCTTTGTAATCATGTGAGAAATATACAAAGATTGCTCATATTTTTCAAAGTCGGATAGCACCTTTTCTTTCCCTCTTTTTTAAAAAAATAAAAATTCCTTGAGATGACTTTTACCATTTGAAGGATGAACAGTAAAATAATTGCACGTTCTTATATCATAAATATATAACTCATGCCAGAGGCGGAGTCGGGATTTCGAGCTTTTGGATTCGAGATTCTAATCGTCTTAAGTTATTGGGTTCTAAATTATGATACATATTCAATATATTTTTAAGATAAATACGAAAATTGAACGAAAGCTATTGGGTTCAGCTGAACCCGCTAGCGACACTCTAGCTCCGCCCCTGACTTATTCAATAACAATAACAACAATTCAGTGAAATCTCACTAGTGGAGACTAGAGAGGGTAGTATGTACGGTAACCTTACCCTTGTCCGAGGGGTAGAGATAAACAAAAAAAGAAATGCAACAATACATCAAGCAATACATTAATTTGTATTATTATTATTATTATTATTATGGGGAAATACACAGGCATAGGAGCGGCAGAATGGTTAAAAGAAAACAGTTAACCACCCATATTATCCACTTAAAATGGGTAAAACAATAAACTTTTTAAAAACGGATCAAATATGGATAAGAACTATATTATCCATTTAGAAAATGGATAATCAATGAGTAACCAATGCATAACTAATGGGTAAAACAATAAACTTTTTAAAAACTTATCAAATATGGATAAGAACTATATTATCCATTTAGAAAATGGATAATCAATGAGTAATCAATGCATAACTAATGGGCCTAACTTTTACATTTGTAAAGTGACAAATTGGGGCTCCTCAAGTTAGGGAGACTAAGAATTCTTCCAAAAATGATCATATACAAGACGTCATGGATAATATGGGTAGCCGGTTAACCAATTTTTTATCCGTATAAAATATGGGTCGGATCGGACAATTGATCCATTTTCTATTACCTGTTTTCAATATGAACTATATCTTATCCAACTCGACCCACCCGGTAGATACTGTTGTGAAACGGGTTCACCGATGGATAAAAGATCATTTCCACCAAATTAATACAACCACTCAAACGGGGAAAATAAAAAACAATAGAATAAAAGACACATAGGAAGGCAATTCCTTAGCCCATGAACTTGGACCACTTCTCTAATGGTGACACAAAAAATTCTTCCAATTAAAATGGATGAGAATTACATTGAAGCCAATAAAGCCAGTGGCATTATCCCAAAAACAAAAATATAAATAAAAAAAGAACTATCCTTGCCATTCCTTGGAAATAACAAATTATAAGACTGACCAAAAATAACAAACTTTTCACCTCCCACCAAAAAAGTAAATACGAGTTGATCAAAAAAGATAAAAAAGAAGACGCGCAAAACTAATAAGGGCAGACAACAATAATTAGAAGTAAGAAAGAAAATTTTCACATAATTACGTGCGTGTGCTATACAAAAAAAGCTTTAAAAAAAACATCATCAGCTAGTAGTCAATGATAACACCAAACTTTTTTTTTAACTTTTATTTTGGTCTTACCTAGCCAAACTGTATATGACAATATAGTCTATACAATAGGGATCTGTTGTAATTGGTTCTAGGAAAAACATTTGTAATATTATTCTTTTTTCACTTATTATAAGGAGTGGTTGGTGTGTGTATGTATATATATATATATATATATGGAGTTAGACAAGTTTCATAAAGCTTTTATATATACGTGGTTTTCAACTATAGCTGCAATTTTGCAGTTCAAAATTCCAAGCTTTGCTCTAATGAAGGCTGCTCTTAAATATTTGGTAGGAATTGCTGGGCCAAGTGGCTTTGGCTCTAAATCTACTGCTGACCAAGTTACTCAACATTCATCTATCAATTCTCAGCTCACTGCAATTATCACTGGTACTTAGTTTAAAATTCTCTTTCTTTTCCATCTCTAATTAATTCCCCTATGTTCTTGTGTTTTTGGGACAGTTTTAAGGGAAAACGAGTTTTTATAGGGCAATTGTTACGTTACTGCCTGCTAATATGTGCATGTTTGGAAAAAATTTCATTTCCATCACATGGAGGTGAAAATAATCTTTAAAAGAATAATTCTTTTCTCCTTCTTACTTTTGTTTCTTGTTGTTATTAGAGAAATTTGGAATTAAAGGGATTTCTCAGCTTTTTGAGTGGTTATGAGAATAATCAACTGTTCGATGTAGTCATAAGCAATTTAAAATTCATTATGGAATTTTGGTCTACATGCATTAACTAATTAACTATTTTATATATGGAGAATTAATCTTTGAGCAAAGTATTAATACCAATTAAGGAATATTCGTGGAGTTGATTTTTAAGTATAAGATTTTTGGATCTTCAAATTGTGAAGACACATGGAATTAAGGTAGAGAACTTTCTTGGCACTTTTTCTTCAAAGTAGAAGCATCTTTCTCAAACACTTGTGTACTTCTCATGACCCATTTTTCCAAAGGATAATCCAATGTTTTTCAGATGTAGGGTATGAAATATTCATGAGGCTTCACTCATCATTTTGTACCTCATCACTTTTCTCTATAACACATTTTGAATAAAATCTTTCAATTAATTTCCCCCGCTCTGGCCTGCAAAAGAAAAATAAAAAAAAGAGAGTTCGGTCCACAAAATATTATTCACGTAAATTTCGGGAAATGATCTCACCCAAAGGGTAATATAAGAGAAAAGAGGGAGAGCTAAGGGTGGAGAATGGAGAAGAAGAGGCTTTGCTTTCCTTTCCTTTCCTTGTTCCAAATAATATAAAATTGAAGATTAACATATTCAATTTTTTTTCTTTTTATTCTATCTTTTTTGTTTGAAGGAAGATATAGTTTTGTCTCTACTTGGGTTGTTGATTAATAGATCCTACAAGATTTCCTATCTGGACAGTACTGAGTACTAATCATATGCCATATATTTAACACAGAAAGTTCAGTAGTATCAAAATTATTTAAATAACAACCTCCCACTATCTTTGATTAATTAGTATTTTAATCACCATGCATTATTTAGTGCAGATCCAATATAGAAACCTCATTTAGTACATGTCATAAAAAGATTAGACAAAGCATCATATGATATTATATAGTTTTTTATTTATTTATTAATATTATAGTGAAAAAATTACAGGAGCAACATCAGGGATAGGGGCAGAAACAGCAAGAGTACTGGCAAAAAGGGGTGTAAGGATAGTAATACCAGCAAGGGACTTAAAGAAAGCAACAATTGTTAAGGAATCCATACAAAAAGAGAGTCCAATGGCTGAGATTATATTATTAGAGATAGACTTGAGTTCATTTGCTTCCATTCAGAGATTTTGTGCTCAGTTCTTGTCTTTAGGACTGCCTCTTCACATTCTCATGTATGTCTTTTTTTTTTTTTTTTCCTTTCATCGCGATATACAATTTAGAGAGTTTTTTACACTATCAAAATACTCAAAATAAGGCAAGTTAACTGCTACATAGGTAAACGTGACCTAATTGCACAAAAATTCGTTACACGGACAATATATATAACATAAACTCTTATTTTTTGTATTTTCTTTTCTTTTTAGGTGTTCATTTTAGGAAGTGAAGGATGTGAACATAATTTATGATTGGTCTGAAATTTTTATCATACAGAAATAATGCAGGGAAATTTTCGCAGAAACTGGAGTTTTCTGAAGACAAAATCGAGATGACTTTTGCCACAAACTACTTAGGTAAGTACTCCTTGTTATATATATATATTCGGGGACCATTATCTTTTTTGGTGGAGTTGGGACTTCAATACCCAAGTAGGAGAGGATAAACGAAGTCCTACAAAAAAAATGGAAAAAAACCATAGTGATACCTCAAACTATATGTACTATAAGATTTTGAATTGTATGCACTATATCATAAAATATAAATATTTACACGTTAATTGATAAATTTAATTTAAAAAAAAAAAAAAACTGTCCTGCTATTATAGGCTAAATTGTACTGATTTTATATCCATAACTTAAATCATGGTGTTTGGCAGGTCATTTTCTATTGACAGAGTTGCTATTAGAGAAAATGGTTGAGACAGCAGAAGCCACAGGGATTCAAGGAAGAATAGTGAATGTTACTTCAGTAGTTCACAATTGGGTGAAAAGAGATCAATTCCGCTTCTGCAAATTACTCAATCCCAAGAAGTAATATTAATATTAGTATTTAGTAAATATTTCGTATTTACTTATTATACGAGATTTATTCAAAATTAGTTCCAACTTGTTCCTCTGAACTAATTCGTCTTGGTGATGCATTTCACACAGTTATAATGGTACTCGCGCATATGCTCAGTCAAAATTGGCCAACATTTTACATGCCAAGGAATTGTCAAGACAACTAAAGGTTAATTCCCTATTTAATTACTATACTTCCTTTCACTTACATGTTTTCTGCACTTTCTTAATGTAAACAAATGGATTCTTTTCATAACCTAATACACTTTCTATGCATATACCAAGAATAATACTAATGATATAAATAAAAAGATTATACCCAATTAGAAGCAATCAAAACATAATCTTCAGTGTTAAAAGGGGTAGCTCTCCGGTCAATTCAACAATAATTTTGTGGTAAGGAATCTAATCATATTACATGGATTTTATACTAAGCTGTTTCTCTTACCACTCAGTTATATCACATGAATCTTGATTAGACAGCTCAACACAGATAAAATTATATGCCAAAACTCAGTACATGTAATTATTTTCTGAGAAAAGTCAGTTGGATCCTGAAATTAAAGTTAGAGTACTCCTTGTACCTCTCATTAGGGAATTGTCCATTAGTTTAGATTCTGCCAGCTTCATTTGCACTATACTACTGTAGACAAAGGATACATCTTTTTCCTTCTTTGGTCCCTGTACTCTTTAAACAATTTAATTGCTTTTGTCTTTATATATTTGTATCATTTCAATAGTGAAAAATGTATGTTTGAATCGAACAGGCAAGAAATGCAAATGTGGCTATCAATGCAGTCCATCCTGGAATTGTAAAGACTGGAATAATCAGAGATCACAAGGGCTTTATCACAGGTATGTCTTTTTCATTTAATTTTTGCTGCAAATATCAAACAAATATAACTATAATTACTAACTTCCCTTGTACACATAAACAGATTCTCTCTATTTTATGGCATCAAAACTTCTAAAGTCAACATCACAGGTTCGTCAATATATGTTTGTCTCTTTTTGCTCCATTGAACATTCCAACTACTTTCTTTGCAACTTAATTTGGACTCGCATACTTTTTTTAACAAAAAGTTGTGGAAAAATCATCTATTGCTCTCCATATACCAACAAAAGTGGGGGAAAAAAGTAAAAAGAGTGAATAACGTGGTCAATTTTTTGGTATGGCAGGGTGCAGCAACCACATGCTATGTAGCACTGAGCCCACAAACAGAAGGGATAAGTGGGAAATACTTTGCAGACTGCAATGAAAGTCACTGTTCAAGTTTAGCAAATGATGAAACTGAAGCTCTTAAGCTTTGGAAGGGTACTCGTGTACTCATCCATAGAAGATTGCTTCCACCTGTAGGATGAACAAACCATTTCTTTTTTTTCTTTTTTCTTTTTACTTTTGAGAAGGAGGGATGTACATGTAAATAAATAGATATACTCTTGTATATCCATGATCACAAATGAAAATATCATACAAAGTCCAATTGTTAGCAAACTGATGGAGAACCAATGTTAGTTGGAATAATGAAGGTTCTTCTTCTAGTGGGCTAGAACACGCTTTTGCCTTTCTGTTTTGCACTTTTGCATAATATTCAAGATATCATAAATACCCCTTAGCGCATCAACAACAACATACCCAATCTTATCCCACAACATGGGATCTGGAGAGGGTAGTGTGTACTTAGACCTTACCCCTACCTTGTGAGGATAGAAACGTTATTTCCAATAGTCCATGGACCCCTTAACACAACTTTCCCTGTTTTACAACTACCTTACAAAGGGATCCACAACAAACTTTCCTCAGAGTTGCCTTGTCATCAACATTGCAAATAATAGCAATTCCAAATTGATATTACTACGAATACTACTACGCCTCAGTCCCAAATTAGTTGGGCAAGGGCAATTCCAAATTAAAAAATTAAATAGATAATTATCCTAGAAAGCAAAATCCAGAGTAGAAGTGTTTGCTGCACACCTGTAAACTGTTCCACTGAAAGTAGCTCATATCACTCAAGTATATCATTTCCCAAAAAGAATGCAGCATCTAAGCAATCTTCTATCCTACAATACAGCCATTTGATACACTACAATGTACAAAAAGAAAAAGGGAACTGGAAAGTCATATGACAATATAATGGAGCAAAACCAACAAAGCTTGGACCTAAGAAATGAAGTCAGCCCACTACAAACGTTAAGGCTTTGAGCATCTGATCAGGTAGCCATTTGACATGACTCGTTACTGATCCCAATCTTCTAGTAGAAGCAAGTTAGGTTTTTGCTTATCAGGACTCGTGAATAAACGAAAATTTATTAGCTAAGCAACTGCGCAATCCTTATCATCTCTTGACCTGCCAAAAAGTGAATTTTGCACATTAGGAACCCATGTAGGGTGAAGTGCTTGCTCAAATTAATCTAATAAGCCTCATTCAATCAATGCAATGATGATTGAAGCCAAGACATTTCTCCCCGGATATTTCCTGCCAAAAGAACATTCTCATGAAGGCATAACGAGTGAATTCTTCATGAACAGTCCTGTTCAGAAAATTCAGTCATCAATGCTGTGAAAAAGAGAATCTTTCCGTATAAATGCTCCCTGCATGTGATATTAGCTCCGTAGGGTGAAACGTGGTTGACATTGTTCAACTTTAACCACGTGTGCTAATTTCATTCCTATTAAGGTGTTGACACCGGTTACCAGGGGCAGATCCAGTATTTGATGGCTACGGGTGCCACTTTTTAATGCAAACTACCATCAGTGAAGGAAATTGATTTAGGGTGTACATTTTATTGGTTCGGTTTGGTTCAACCTATTTTGAATTAATTCAGTTCGATCTACAAGATTTTGGTGCTTAAATAAATATATGAAGTCAAAGAAATTCTGTCCGATTCGATCTAATTCTCTAACTCTATTGAATGATGTGATTATGCACAAAATTAAAATAAAATACTAGCAAATACACCCCTTATAGCTAGATTTATATCAAGTCTATTGATGCCATCACTCTAAAAGATTTTTGAAATCACGGAAACAATAAAATTACAGGATAATCCTTGCAGTTTGTTGACTATTTAGAGTTTTCAACTGTTTAATTCTAAATAGAAAAAATTGGCTAATGGAAAAAAACAGGATCCGATCCTGCATCTTCAGCTTGGAATGTTAGCCTTTAACCATGGCACCTAGAGCCAACTTATTACTCTGAGTGCCATCCTTATATATATATATATATATATATATATATGGCGAAATACATAAACAGCCTCTTCAAATTGTCCTCAACGGTCAACCAGACACTACAACTAACCCTTTTATCATTTAAACACTTCAAGTGACTATTAACTGTACCAAATAGACACCCGAGTGCAGCAGACCAAATGCGTGAGTTACACTTGCCAATGACGTGGCAAACAAACTAATTAAACAATGACACGTGTAATTTATAATTTAAAAAAAATGATATTTGCTATTAACAAAGAAATATACTAAAGGAAGAAAAAAAAATCTTTTTAAATTTTTAGCACACCAGCACCTTTCCCAACGCCCCAACCCTATTCTTCTTCTTCTTCCTTCCGCCTCATCTCCTTCTCACCTCCTATCTCTCTCTCGTCCCTGATTTAGTAGAGCCAACGACATTGTAGGACAGAAATACTCCAATAATGAACGATTTATATGTAATAGAGCAACAGCCACAAAGAAAAGAAAATGGGACTTCACAAATTCCTTATTCTCCCAACCACTCTTCTAATTTCGCCTCTTTATCAGCAAACCAACCGACCAACTCAACTTATTTTAGGTGTTAGTAGAGAAAAAAAGGAGCAATAATAAGTGACCAGCTGTATTCACCGGCAAGGTTCCATTTTCCACTAGCAATAGCAGCTAGTATAAACAGTCCGTCGGCGATGAACTCTGACAGATTTGAGATAATGAAATACACAGGAGTTATACCACTATTGACGAAACCTTTTGCGAGTTTTTTTATATATATATATAGTTTTTGCATCCAGGTTGAAATATAGGTGGTGAATTTACGGTGGAGGGCGAATTTACGGTGGAGGGTGGTGGTTTAAAGTGGTTGAGATAATGAAATGGGGTGAGGAAGGTTCATATGAAATATGGGTGAAAAAATATGGTTTGATCGTTCAAAGGTGTGGGCAAAAATGATAATGTGGTGTGGGACCCAGGCATAAAATTTAACTTAATTCTAAAAATAAGAGAAAACAAGTCTAATAAAAGACTCACGCGCTCAACTGTAACTAAAATGCACGTAACTTGCCATGTCACTATGAGGTGTCTATTTGATACAGTTAATAGCCACATGGAGTGTTTCCATGATAAAAGGGTCAGTTGAGGTGTCTGGCTGACCGTTGAGGACAACTTTAAGGGGCCACTTATGTATTTCGCCTATATATATATATATATATATATATATATATATATATATATATATATATATATGTATACACACACGCAAAAATTTACCCAAGCAACCGGGTGGCGTGCCACCCTCAACCTTCTATATAGATTCGCCCCTGTCGGTTACCATTTCCTTGCTTCATTGATCTGTTATAACTTTTTCATTTGCTGCTAGTACCTTAGGATGCTTCTTAATAAACTTGCCACCAAATCACAAGACTGATGACCTAACCCTATGCACTGGCTTCACACAGTCATGTAAATGACAGCACACATCATATCTCTAATCTCCAGGCTAGACACAATTATTATATCATGAGCAATTGGTCCAAAAAGAATAGCAAAAGTAAATACAAAGTTTATATATATATGAGGACCTGAATGACAAGAAAAGCAATAAAAGAAAGTACCACTTATTTAAGTCTACAGACTTCAAAGAGCAAAACGACAAGCAATATAAAGGACTTGCTAAAAAACAACAAAATTCACTCAAAGCTGACCTTAACCAGAAAATCCTTGCTGTCTAACAAAATTTAACAAATACCAAAGACTATTCTATCTCATTAGTTTATCTGAATTACAGTATAATGAATTGAGCTTAATCAGTCCTCAGCTTAGCTTGGCTAAACTTAATTGAATCCTTTAAATTGAGATCAAACATATCGCATAAAAATACGCCTTAATCCCAAAAGAGTTAGTCCCCTCCTTTTTGGAAAATCCCAAAAGGTCGTCAACCTTCCCTAAAAAAAGTTTTACTTCATCCAACTAGAACAAATTTTTAAGGTATTCACCTAATTCCCTGTTCTATTTATCCAAAACACAGGTGAACATATGAACCCATAAGTTCCCTAAGAAATGCCAGATAGTTCATACTTTGAACTCTTTTTGTGGTAACTAGTGAGCTCGCTGAATAAAAACATCCAAGACTGTTCCTTTCTGAGGGGCACACAGAAATCATCCAAAGCATATAAATTTATGTTGGTTTATATGTGTGTATATTCAGACAAGCCACTGAGAAAAGGTCATAAAGTTCAGATGCTTGTTAAACTTTTAAACAGTAGCAGTTATTTGTTCAGGTTAATCATGACTTCTTTTTTTTGGTTTGTATCTGCATCATGTTAACAAAAACTTAGTATGTCAATGAGGGAACATGTATAGCATGGAAATCCACACTGTATCATAGGAAAGAATGTATGCGACATACTTCAGAATTGCTTATCAGTTATTTTTGCATGTCCCCTCTGACAGTTAATAATAAAGTCCATATTTCAACTTTTTCTGCAACATCATTATACCACACTTTACTCATCATTAGGAGTGTCAACTTGACTCATAAAATGGTATCAAGGTCTCACCCAAACGTCAATAGGTTGGATGAGCGATCTATCTATTTAAGAGTTAAATTTCTATAGCTCTAATCAACCCATCCAAAAGATTTGTTCGACTTGAATTACATAATAGCAATTTTCGCCAAATTGCTAATTTAGGGTATAATATTACTTTCTTGCACAATACTTTTTTTTTTAAACGAACCTACAAATTAGAAAAGAAAAAAGAAAAAATGAAAAAATGGCTTTGAGTTGAGTAGGTTTGCCTATGACCCATCGATCCACTTATCTTGACCGAAGGGTATTTTGGACTGGTTGGACATCACCCCTCCATTTGACCCCCACCCCCACCCCCACCCCCACCCCCATATCATCATATATGTTGCACTAGCTTCCTTCAAGCACAAGTTAGTTTATTCTTTCTCTCTTATTCTCTATAGCAAAAGAAATAAGAGCAAATTCATAAATTTCATTTAAGCATAGTAAATATTGAAAGTGGACTGACCCTTGTTGGATGACGAGAAAGTGGGAAGAAGATGATGCTCAAGTGTCTAAGAGGGCGTGACCACTCAATTTGAGTGTTTCTTTTCTTTCCCTTTTATTTTTCTCTTTTCTCTTCTGGTGACAACTCGGATATAATTTGAGTTAAATTGGTTAAGTAAAATTTCTATCCAGAGTAAGTCTCAAAGATTATAAGAATAGAGAGAAAATAAACAGGGAAACCACTATCAGAAATCAACAGTAACATTTCTAAGAGAGGACAACGCATATATAAAGGAAAAGAAAGAAACATAGAAATCAGTTAGAGCTTGTTGTCCAAGTTTTCAAAATTAATAAATGCTACCTTCAAACGAGCAGAACGCCGAAGAGACGAAGCAGATCCAGGAGAGCAGACTGCTGGCCTACCCTCTTTTGACCGAGCAGAAAGCCGAAGAGACGAAGCAGATCCAGGAGAGCGGACTGCTGGCCTACCCTCTTTTGCACGGTCAAGTTTCCTGGAATTTCTGTTATCTTTATCAGATTGATACTCTTGTAGCTGGGATAAAAACTCACTTCTACTATCAGTTGAAATGGAAGAAACCGGGGCTGAAATAGAGATCATGGAAATGTCTTGATCACGAGATGCTATGTCAGGAAGAGTTCCTGGATGCATAGGAAACATAACCGTATTCAAAACTATTATACAGCATTTGATAAAAAATTCTCCATATATTTAATATTTATATCTGCTATATTCAGCCATTATATGGGATGACAAACTGTCTATATATTTATAAACTGTGTAAGATCCAGGAGAGCGGACTGCTGGCCTACCCTCTTTTGCATGGTCAAGTTTCCTGGAATTTCTGTTATCTTTATCAGATTGATACTCTTGTAGCTGGGATAAAAACTCACTTCTACTATCAGTTGAAATGGAAGAAACCGGGGCTGAAATAGAGATCATGGAAATGTCTTGATCACGAGATGCTATGTCAGGAAGAGTTCCTGGATGCATAGGAAACATAACCGTATTCAAAACTATTATACAGCATTTGATAAAAAATTCTCCATATATTTAATATTTATATCTGCTATATTCAGCCATTATATGGAATTTGATGACAAACTCTCTATATATTTATAAACTGTGTAAGAACGTGCAATCTTCCGGGGATTGCAAGCAACCAATACTCTATGATTTCTTGCACAGCCGCATATGGCTCTGACGTTACCAAATAAGGCTCAGGGGAATGTAACATAGAAACAGAAACACATAGTCATACCATGTGCTACAGCTGCTTGAAACTTTTCTCTCATAATCCTGACAAACTTGAACAGTCCATTGCTCTTATTTAACTCTCTGAGCAGCTCGTTTGCATCATTTAGTTGTGGATCACATTCAACCACTAAAAATCCAAGCCAAGCAAAGAATTAGAGTTCTGGACCATCTTCACTATGTATAGTTGATAAAGATTCCAAACTTACAAGTATATACATCATTCTCATGACGTATGGTAAAAAAGTATTCCTTATCCTGATTATTGGCATCGATATTGGTAAATATGAATTTAACCCCTGCAGAAAATAGGAAATGAATGTTCAAAGGACAAATCTGATGATAGCAGAAGACTTGTATTTCTTTTATTGGAAAATCCATTAGTAATAATTAGAGATTTTGGTGAGGTTATATGGTTCAGAAAGCAAGTCTGCTCCTTTAGAATCTTAAATGTGTCCACGAGTTGGAAAGATAAACATACCATGTCCACATTCAATACGTAAACCAAGCACCTTATTGTACCACACAACAGCCTCTTCTATTTCCTCTCTCTGTTCAGCAGTCTGATTATGCTTTTCTTCACGTGCTTTGAGAGCTTTTACCCACAAAAAGAATGCTCAATTACCCAACATGATATGGTGTCACTTGGTAGAGACAGCAAAAGCAGACACAAAGTTATCGACATAGAAGAAGCACCAATAACATTCACACGAAAACCAATTTTCACAACGGAAGTACAAGGACTGTTTGGAAAAAGGGGCACGATAAAAAAAAAATTTAAAAAAATGAACAAGTTTTCATAACTTCCAACATCAGTGTAGATCTTGAGGAACTTCAAAGGAAGAAGAGACAGATAAGCATTATTATTTAATGCAACCTTCCCAACAAATTAGGTGTCTTCATGTACAAGCATTTGAGCTAGAGCTTTGGTTTTACTACATTAAACTGGAGGTGAATCCAAATACACAGATAAAACTTCACTTTTGATGAGTTTCAAATAAATTGGGTGTCGTGTTACATTCTTTATTATCATGATACTGAAATTGCTTTCGAAGAGTGTAAAAAAAAACGATAGTCGACAAACACCTTTAATCTGAGACAAGGCTAAGTGATAAGACTTCAGCCTAAGGTCAAATAGCAATTCTTGATAATAAAAATTATAATACTGCGTCAATTTGAGAAAGTAACTAGGGGATTAGGTCAAATTAACATCTCTGGGCTAGTTGTCTCGTAGGAAGACTCCAAGACATGAGAGCACGTATGACTTCGTCAAATGAATGAAAAGAGGCCAACTTTTGCAGAGATAGATTTTACCATCAATTTGTTGAGATAATATGGCTGCATATTCCTCTTTCCTGGGCCTTTGCTTTTCCACAACCCCTCTAAGTTCTTCTACTCTAGCTTTCATAGCAGATATTGAGTCTGCTAATGCTATCTGCTTTGCCTCTTTTCGGGTCTTCACTGAAGATGACATAATATGTTAGAATTTGAAATAAAAAACAGAGACAAAATAATGACAATAATCCAATTTTATAGAGAAAATGATAATCCAAAATTAGTAGCATATAGAAAAGTAACAGGAGTAGTTCTTCAAAAAATTTCCAAGTTGTAAACCATGAATGCCGGATATATCTAATTAGCCGCTGAAATCATTCCCTTTAAGTCTCAATTCTGAAATGCAAAAGAAGTTGAGATTAAAAATAAGAAATTTTAGAAAATACTATGGATGAGAACTAGCAGAATAAACAAATCACCTTAAGAACTTTGCGGTGACTACCATATTGCAGCTACTTTGGATGTGAATCTTTTACACATACTTCCCATTTTCCCTCAATACACAAGAAATCCAAGGAAAAAAAATCTTAGATACCATAACAGATCCATGCTGTAATATTACCTTTAAACTTTGGAAGTGTTGTTACTTAGATCTTCAGACTTTCAGTGTTTATTGCCTCATATTCTTACTACTATAAGGATCTTCAGAGCTTAAAAAGGCAGTTTATTTGCATACTTAGTATAATTAGTACATATGCAAGTTCGCTTTCAGCATAACCGTTATTTTCAGCAAAAAGAAAAGTGCTTAATTATAAAATCCACAGCATACGCAAGGAGCAGCACACAGAAGAATGGGAAAAGAGTGACACACCTGCAAGTGCTTTCACCAATTTGTCTTCCAATTCCCTCAGCTCAACTTTTAACTTCCCAAGTTTTTCTGCCCCAACCAGTCAATTAAATCAATAATCAAATCAATAAGATCACACGTGAAGAAAATTTCAATCTAGGAGATATAATCCTATATAATCGCTAAGATTAATATTCAGGTGAAAACCCTAAGTTTAGAACACCAAAATTCAAGGGAGCCTCAGAATTTAGAAAAAGCATACCCTGTAATTGAAGAGACTCTTGTGCTTGGGCCTTGGTTGAATCGAGGGATTTTTGAAAGGAGTGAGTGGCAGCATCCAATTTTTGCTGTTGAATGCGAATTTCTCTGTCACAAATCAATCTAAGTTTCTCCATTTTCGTCCTCATCGCTTCCCCTACGTCGCTCTTCATTCTAATCTCTAAAGTTTTCTGCTTATTTTGCCCTGTGCGTGTATGTGAGAGAGAGGGGAGGGGGGAGTATGCGCTTGAGATTTGAATACTGGTGAGACAATCGGCTTAGCCCGCCATTTTCATTTCCTTTTCCAAAATAGATGGTGGCCAGCGAACGAATACTGGTAACGAGCTTAATTAAAAGTTAAAACCAGGTGTCAACATACTGCACACTTTCTTTAATAACTTGCACCCACTTAAATATTTATAATAATTCAATAAATACCTTTTTTTGGTCTATTTAATTAATTTTTTAGTCTTTTTTGTGGTCTACACACTACCATAGTTGATTTTTTTAAATATAAAGAAAGAATTAACTTTTTCTTTTTCAAAGTTGCCTTATAATAAAGTGTCTAGGAGTATTTTTTATATTTCTAATGAATAATTGAATAAATTAAGATTAATATGGTCAATTTCATTATTAATTAATATTAAAAGGTGAATTTCTTTATGTGTGAAAACAACCAAAAAATCAATTAAATTAGACCGGAGGGAATACATAACATATATTATTCACATACATTCTGCATTAACATTATTAATTAAATTTAAATGATATGTGTTATTTATCACTTAATCAAAATATATGAAGTCATATTATAGTTATAACCATGAAGTAAAAATTTTGAATGCAGGTGTCAAAATAGTGCACACTTTCAAGTTCCACTCTGCTGTTTCAAAAATCTTTTAGTGATCATAATAGTATTTGTCTTCAAAATTTGTTTGCATTTGGAAATATTTACTACTTTTTTTCCTGTAATAAGCGAAATACCTAAATTATTTTAGTGTGCTTCATTATGGATACACTCTGAATACATTGTAGCATTTTCAGGGCATAAAAGCTGAGACAACCGACTCTATATATTGAGAAAACAAATTGTTTTGATATATCTACTAAAAAATAATGATAATATATCCTAGTAAGCAGATAATCATCTGCACCCAGGAATATATCCTAACGAAGTGAGCGTGAATATTATAGTCCATAGTTGAAACTTTATTAAAGTCAAAAAAAAAAAAAAAAAAATGGTAATTTCCTCGAGATGTATATAACCTGTTCCGACATATTTATTTTGAGAAAGTATCAAATAAATATCTTAAGTCATACTATTGTAAAAGCATGTCTTCAACACAAAATGTTGATCATTATTTAACAATTCGTAACTGTGACGACCCAAAGGGTCATCACTTATTTAATTAATCATTTCGAGCTTCTGAGGCCTTGAAAACCTCATTCTATGTTGCCTCGATTTACGTGCACGATCCGAGCATGTAGCCGGAAGATTTTGTGATAGAAAATATGAATTCTATGAGAAATTTGGATAAAAATGATATTAATATTGATATGGTTGACTTCGGTCAACATTTTTGGTAAACGGATCCGGACCCGAGATTGGATGGTCCCGGGAGGTCCGTAGGAAAATATGGGACTTGGACATGTGTCTGGAGTCGAATTCCGAGGCCTAGAGCCCAAGTTATGAATTTTTATGTGAAATTGTTTTTGATGTAATTATTAAAGGGAATAAATTAATTGACCTTGGTATCGGGCTCGTATTTTGGTTCCGACGCCCGGTACAAGTCTTAAATATTATATATGTGATTTTCTGTAAAGTTTGGTGACATTTGGATGTCGTTTGAGATGTTTTGGACCTCGAGTCCCAAGTTTGAAAGTTTTGAAAACTAAAGGTATGAAAATCATGCATTTGAGGCTTGATTTGATGAAAACGAGGTGATATTGGCGATGTGATCGCACGAACAAGTTCATAATGTGTTTTTGAGGTTATGTACATGTTTGGTTTGGAGCCCGGGGGCTCGGGTAAAGATTTGATAGGCCGTTGGATGAAACTCTGAATTTTTGAACTGCTAGTTTTTCACCCAGCTGTTGGCTTCGCAATTGCGAAGTATTTCTCGCAATTGCGAAGGGGACAAGCTCGCAAATGCGAACATTCATCGCAAATGCGAAGCCCCCTTTGGCCCAGCCTTGTTCGCAAATGCGAACAATTGTTCGCATTTGCGAAGGTCCCCAGTGCCAGCCTATGTTCGCAAATGCGAACAAAAGTTCGCAAATGCGAACATTCCCCAACATTGCCTTGGTTCGCAAATGCGAACCATTGTTCGCAAATGCGAACACTGCCTTATACAGCATGTGTTCGCAAATGCGAACTGTTCGCAAATGCGAACAAATGTTCGCAAATGCGAACTTCCCACCCTTAGCTTATTTTTCAAACTCCAGAAATTGGTCGGGGTTCGCAATTGCGAACCCATGTTCGCAAATGCGAACACAGAGACCTGAAAAACACGAATTTGAGTCATTTCTTCACATTTTACAAAACCAAAACACCCATTTGCGATTCTTCAAGGATTTCTTCTTCATCAAAACGATTGTAAGTCACTTTTTACTTAATTCTTTCAATTCCTAACATCATTAAACATGTTTTTCATAAGAAATCAAAGATTTTCATGGTAAAATTCTTGTTTTTGTTAGAAAATAGGGTTTTTCATAAATTGGGAATTGGACCTCGAATTGAGGTCCGATTTTGAAACAAATTATATATATGAACTCGTGGGGGAATGGGTAACCGGATTTGGTTCTAACCCCGAATTCCGACCATGTGGGCCCGGGGTTGAAATTCACTATTCATGGCAGAATGTTGTAAAAGTTGTGTTTGGTATTAAGAATTAGTTTGTTGAGTAGAATTGATGATATTAAATCAATTGTGTATAGATACGGTTGGATTGGAGCCAAATTGAAAGAAAAGACATTTCCACGGAGTGAATTGTTCATAAGCATTCGAGGTAAGTGTTTGTTCTATCCTAGCTTGAGGGAATAGGATTATGTGTTATGTGTTATGTGATCGAGTGCGGTGTATGGGTCGTGGTGACGAGCATCCATACACTGGCGTCTAGTATGACCGTGAGTCGTTGAAAAATGATTATTTTGAGATATATTACAGGTGAATCGTTATTGTTCTCCCTTGTTGGGACTTGTTGTGAAGATAATTATTGATTGCCCTTGATGGGACGATTTATGAATTGTTGTTTCTTTCTCTTCCCTTAACTGTGATTGTTATTTGGGTGAGGAAGAGTGATAATGCACGAAGGGTGATGCCGTGCCATGTTTATTTATTTATGCACGAAGGTTAATGCCGTGCCATGTTTATTTATTGATTATGCACGAAGGATCATGCCGTGCCCTGTTATTGAACCATGTACGAAGGATCATGCCGTACTATGGATGTGAGGATGAGAGTAAAAGCACGAAGGGTGATGCCGTGTACTTTATTTGTTTATTTGGTGAGGATGAGAGTAAAAGCACGAAGGGTGATGCCGTGCAATTGCTTGCTATTTCTTGAAGTGATATTATTCGTGTTTACATTATACTTTGTTTTCTTTGTGAAATTATTAAATGTGGTTAATTGTTGAATTCTTTAAGATATTCCTTATTGTGTTATTACTTGATTATTTCTTGTTATTTTGTGGTACATACATATATATTGAATTGCACAGGTTTATGTGAGTGTCTGGTCCTAGGCTTGTCACTACTTCGCCGGGGATAGGCCAGGCACTTACCAGCACATGGGGTCGGTTGTGCTGATGCTACACTTCTGTGCGTTTTTGCACAGGTCCAGGTTACGATTAGGAGCAGCAGCAACGGTAAATAGATTGCGTGGGAGTTGATCATATTTGAGACCGAGGTAGCTTGCAGACGTCCGCAAGCCCGGCGTCTCTTTCTTTATTTATGTTATTAGCTGTAGTCTCTTTGTTCCGAGACAAACAGAATTATGTTATATTTCCTTCAGACTTTTATGTGTAGTATTCCATAGTAGTTTGTGAGTTGGTGACTCCAAGTCTTGGGTAGAGGATTTCAGTATGATTTTTACCTTGTGATTTGTTATTTCCATTTCGATAAAGTATTCCGTATTTATTTAATTAAAAAAATTGTGTTAAAAACAGGATAGTATGAATACAGTGGCTTGCCTAGCTACCACGAGTAGGCGCCATCACGATCCCGATATTGGGGGAAAATCCGGGTCGTGACAGTAACTGCGTCTTATGTTAGATAAAAATGTAATTACAATTAATTTTCTAAACGTCATAATTAACTCTTACTCATAATTTGATATTTTTAACTAAAGAAAGAACTTCCTCAATTCATTGTTGTGTTAAATTTAATAACTAGAGTTTGTCAAATTAAAGATTATCACTTTTTGCAAATTTAATAGCTCAAAACTGTCTATTAGAACCGTATTCTCTCTGGTTTCTCTTTAGTGTATGTTTGCATAACGTGCGCCATTATGGGAAAGAGAGCTCGGAATCCCTTGCATAAGGCGATTATGGTGCGAGAAATCATGGCATTTCAGCTAAGAAAGAAGGACGATAAGTGGAAACAAGTTCAAAATTCAAGAAAGCAGCTTGAAGAGGAAGAAATTAATGAAACAATACATGCAAGGATGATCTAAATGAGCAATAGGAAATTTAAGAGCTAGCAAATGAAATCTCACCAATTGCAAGTCAATCAGTACGAGGATTATGGAATTGGGTGAGGGTTCATCGAGGACATCATCAAAGCTGTTGGAATCTGGAGCTAGGAGTGGAAAATTATTATGAGCAGATGAAGTAGAGGTTTCACCAGAACTGAATGATAGTGGCTCCATATGGGATAATTTTGATATAACAAAGGTAAGTGATATTGGATTTAAACTTGAATTTGTGGAACCTGCGTTGCATGATGAGGCACATGTTTGTGAAATTGAGACTGAGGACATAAGTTCTGAAATTGAACACTGAAAAACTGCAATCGTGTGACATGTTTTGGGAGCTCACCCACTATTCACGGTGTTTAATGCGTATATTCATAAAATGTGGGGTAAACATAGCATAAACAAGGTATCTACGCTAAAAAATGGGACAGTGATAGTCTGACTTGATTCTATCATAGGGAAGAATGAAGTATTACAAGGTAGTATATACCACTTTAATAAGCTAGTCATTATGAGCTTGACATGTGGATATATAATTCACAAAAGAGAAACTGTATACCGTTCATATATGGGTTAAACTGCATGGGTTGGATTTTAAGTACTGGAGTCCTAAGGTTAAGCAAGATTGGAAGTTTAATACATCGACAATTGATGGTCGATAGTCACACAGAGAAAAAGATAGGGATAAGTTTTGCACATCTCCTAGTTGAAGTTCGGATGGGTGCTAAACTGCCAGATAAAGTATTTTTTAAGAATGAACGAGGGTTACTAATGGAGCAGAAAGTGCAATATAATTGAAAGCCAACTTTATGCAAAGCATGCAGGAAATATGGCCATGATGAACAAGTTTGCAAAACAAAGAACCAAGTTACAAAGCCTAAACCAACAAAGTAAGGTAGTGGGAAAAGAGATGAAAGAGTAATAAAATATGTGACTAAATCAATTGATTGGGAAGAAATCATAAACAAATAAGGGAATAGAATGAAGACTGGGAAGCAAAAGGTGTAGAATAGGCAGGAAAATGCAGGTTGTATAACACCCAATAATATTACAAGAACTACAAGTAGACAGGTACAACAGGGGAAGAGAGCTGGTGATAGGAGCCATCATAATAACTTTCAGGTGTTGGAGATAAATGATATTTCTGTAAATGGTAGTAATATTAATAAATTGGAGGGAATATGGGTGGGAAAGCATCACCTCATAGGAGTAATTGATAACATTTTATGTTGGAATGTTAGGGGTATGAATGTCCCTAACAAGCAAAAGGAGGTGAAACTCCTTTCTAATAAAAAATGTAGGGTTGATAGGCATCATGGAAACAAAAATTAAATCCGAGAAAATTGACCAAGTGGATAATATCCTATTTGGAGGTGGGGGTATAACAAATTTGAGAGAATATTATAACGGTAGAATTTGGTTGGCATGGAGACAAGAATATGTAAAGTCGTCTGAGTATTATGACTGATCAAGCAGTAACATGTATGGTGACTCACAACAGGTTGCAGATTACTTATATGATAACAATAGTCTATGCTTATAATACAAAGGAAGAAAAAAGAAGCTTATGGAGCTATCTAGACATTGTGAGAAAGAGTGTGGGGGTCCCTGGATAGTTATGGGAGACTTTAATTATGTTTTACATACTAAAGATAAAGTAGAAGGCAATCATATAACCTTTGCTAAAATAGTAGAGTTTCAATAGTGCATAGAGCAATGTGAGCTGCTTGGATTATCAACCAGTGGGCGCAGATATACATGGAATGATAGGCGTAGAGATAATAGGATCTTTATCAAAGATTGACTGGTATTCAGTAATACAACATGGCTTAATTCAATGCCAGTCTATATGGCTTACTATCTAGAGGAGGGGATAAGTGATCATTGCCCACTTTAGCTATCGAGTGCTAACTCGCCAATGAAGGTCAAAGATACTTTTAAATTCTGTAATGTTTGGGCCTCTCATCAGACTTTATAAATATAGTTAAAGAGGGATGGAGATATAATGCTGAATGATGTAGTATGTTCAAAGTGGTTAAGAAGCTAATAATATTAAAGTAAAAACTAAAAGTGTTGAATAGGAGTTATTTCAGCAATATAATTGAACAAGCTTATGCAAATAGAATGGCTTTGGCTACACCTTAAATAGAGCTGCATAAAAATCCACTGGAAGTTGTGCTACAAATAGAAGAAAAACAGAAGTTCCAAAAAATCAAGAGATCATCTTATTTGGCAGAAGTATTTCTTCAACAGATGAGCAAAGCTACTTGGATTGAGTTGGGAAATGATAATAGATATTTCTTTTCAGTGATAAAGCACAGGAGGTTGTAAGAAGCCATTATCCAACTCAAAGATAAGTTTAGATGCCTGAAAACATATCAACTATATTTGTAGAGTATTATCAATAGCTACCTGGGATAAAGGATACATTTAGAGCTTTATAAATAATGGAAAAGTACTCTCAACAGTTGTAAGATATACACAGGCCCAAAATTGAATAATGCTATGTTCAACATAAATGATACTAAAAGTCTAGGTCCAGATGGATATGGGAGTGGATTTTATAAAGCATATTGGTCAATTGTTGGAGAGGAGGTGACCAGGGTAGTGGTTGAATTTCTTGACAATGGGCAAATACTTACTTAGATAAGTTGAACTAGTATAGCTCTTATACCAAAAGTGAAGAATCTCTTGCAGGCAAGCCAATTTAGGTCTATTTCTTATTTCAATGTCATCTACAAATGTATTTCTAAGATCATTTGTAAAAGATTGAGGAAAGCCATTTTTATGATTGCAGCTGACAACCAAGCAACATTTATTGAAGGCAGATCACTTATTTACAATGTGTTTATATACCATGATCTATTAAGGCATTATAACAAGAAGACTCCACCAAGATTCATGATGAAGATTGACCTAAAGAAAACATATGATATGGTTAGGTGGAAGTTTCTGGAGGAAGTTCTTAAAGGTTATGGTTTTCCAATGTCGTTCATCCAACTGATTAAAATGTTTGTTACAACAACTACATTCACTGTACAAGTAAATGGCGCAGGATATGGTTACTTTGAAGGGAAAAGAAGGTTGATACACGGAGATCATATGTCTTCATTACTGCTTGTGCTTGTTATGGAGTACCTATTTAAAGGGTTAAATAAAACAAGTGAGCTCCCACATTTTCAATTTCACCCTTTATGCACGACCACCAAACTGACATATCTGATATGTGTAGATGACTTGATGTTATTTTACAAAGGTAACAGTCAATCTAATGATCGAAATAGTGAACCATTTCACTGAAGTATCAGTGTTGGTAGCTAATATGGTTGAAATCACATGTATTTTAGCAGTGATATATGAGGCTACAAAATAATCTATTGTGATAGATACATGGTTCTCAGTGGGTACATTACCTAAGAAATACCTTAGGCTAACCTTAACATCAAAGAAATGGAGCAAAGTAGAGTGTCATTAGTTAGTGGAGAAGATCATAATAAACATTCAATCAGGGTATACGAAACAACTATCATATGAAGGTTGTCTGCAAGTGATCAATGCAGTTTTGTTTGCAATATACAACTTTTGAGGGGTTGTCTTTATACTCCTCAAAGTGTTATAAAGCAGTTGACAGAAAATGCGTGAAGCATATATAGGGCAGTACAGAAGAACGTAGAAATATGTCATTGGTATCATGGAATGTACTATGTAGACTAAAGAAACATGGAGGACTAAACATGAAGGTGCATAAAAATTGGAGTATATCGTTTGTTGGTAAACTGCTATGGCAATTAATGACAAACAAGGAAGTAATGTGGGTGAGATAGGTACATGGTGTATATGAAATCCTGTAGGAATATTTGGGAGCATAATTCGCCTTCTGACTGTAGTTGGTATTGAAAGAAGATAAATAATTTAAAATATAATATGGCACAATAGTACAATGAGAACACATATAGGTTGACGAGCACTGGAGATTATTCTGTATCTAGTAGTTATAATGTAATGTTAAGGCATAAGTCAAGTGCATAGAAATGGATTTGATATGGAGTATGGTGATGTTACCAAGACATCGATTTATTTTGTGGCTGGCATATCAACAAAAAATATAAACAAAGGGAAGACTATTACAACTGCACATTTCTATCATAGGTGATGTTGAGTGTTGCGTATTGTGTAATGTGGTAGTGATGGAGATGCAACAACATCTATTTGGGGGCAGTTGTTGGGTAAAAAATATGAGAGATGCTTTGACAAGTTAGGTACCAATCAGACTACCAGATATGACAATACTAGAGATGATACAATGGATTAAAAGGAGGCATTGGAAATAATTAATGAAGGAGGTTGCAACAACAATCATAGGAGCAATTGCATACCATACTTGGCAAGAAAGGAACCAGATTTATTTTAGACAAATTAACCTGAACATGAAGTTCTGAGTTGGGCAAATAAAAAAAGATCTTGTGGACAAAATGAATATGTATACAAAGTCTAAAAGAGCTAAACAATGTCCACTGATGATACAAAGACTATGTAGTTAGGTTGAATTATGTTGATTGACTTTTTATTTCTTTCTTCTAAAGTCATTGGACTTTTGTACTTAGAAGAGTTATTTTTTGTTAAGGTCTTAATGTACTAGCGGTGGTAGTACACTTGATGCTATTAGGATGTAAAACATGTGGATTGGTATAGTAATATTCATATTTATTACCAAAAAAACTGCCAATTAGCATATCTAATGAATTATTTCAGATCAACACACTATTGATGTTTAACAAGACAAAGGATCATAATTGAAGTTTTTCCCGTAAAATATATAATTTTGGTTGTCAAATTCCACTAATGTGGAATATATGTGAAAAATTAAAAAAATATGCATATGTGAAATGCTATTTACACGTGTTAATGAAAAATAATGGGGTATGGTCTTTAACTTAACTTATATTTTAAAATGCAATATATAAATGTAAAAATATATCGCATTTGAGTAAGTTGCATTTCAATAGCCTATTTGGTCAAATTCTTTTTGACCAATAATATTTTTTTAAGTTAAGGTGAAAAATACTTTTGAGTAGAAATATAAGTATATTTTTAGAATAAAGAAATAACTTATTTCTTCTGGAATTTCTCTTATATCAATAACTTATGGCATATTTATGGTCTCCAGCTGAATGATAAGACGCATAATACCCACTAGCTCGATTATAGTAGGCAGAATAACAATTATTTTAGCCACCACTATCTCTCTTGGAGTGAGGTCTTTCCTTCTGCCATTTGGAACATTTGGAAGAATAGAAATACTAATAATCACAACAATACTTCTCACAAAATTCTATGGTCAACAATTGTCAACACCTCTCTTGAATATAAACTCATGACTAAAAAGCACATTAATAACTCTCTTCACAAGTCTATCAAGGTTAGTTGGCACAAACCACCGAAGGGTTGGTTGAAACTAAACATAGATGGTGTCTTCAAAGCTGATAGATACCAAGGTGGACTTAGAGGAATTGTTAGAAACCATGCAGGGCGCTGGATAATGGCTTTCACCTAGAAGGTGCACACACACTCATTGACAGAAGTGGAACTCCAAGCACTACAGAAGGCCTGCAGATGGTTATCGCACACAGCTTGCAGCTAATAAAAATTGAAACGGATGCTTCAGAAACAATAATCATGATTGAGTATGACCATCCTACTTACACACATTTAATTTATGCAGTAAGGTTGTTACTTCTTCAGGTGAGGCAGAAATGGGCAGGTAATCCTCAAGCATAGTTTCGAAAAACGAAACGCAATGACACATACTTTGGCTAGAGAAGCACTCATGTATTCCAACATAATTAATCTTCGATCGTCTTTTGTCTACCCCACTGGAACCGGCGATGACACAACATCAAAGGGACATAAAGGGCTTTTTTTCTGTAAAAACTATTGCTGCTACTATATGCACTAGGTTGGCTGCATTAGGAAATGTTGATGCCTTAGAAGGCTGTAGTGCAAATGTTAGTGCCAATTGCGGCAGTCTGGGATGTAATATGTCAGTACTTGACACTTGGCTATTATTAATATATTTCATTATGTTAGAAAAAAAAAACTTATTTCTAAAAATACTTTTGGAAAAAATACACTTAAAATATTTTTTAAACGGTGATCAAATACGAAGAGCCTATTTGGCGATGCTTCTGGGAGGTCAAAAGTACTTGTTCCCCAAAAAAGTATTTTTTAAAAAAATTGAGTTGTTTGGCCAATACAGAAAAGTACTTTTTGCCCGCAGTAGAAGTATTTTTTTGCTTTTGGGAAGAAGTAAAAAATTCTAGCTTCTTCCAAGAAGCAGAAAATTCTAGCTCTTCAGAAGTAGAACATTAATTTATTCAAGACAAAGATATCCTTACTATATATTTATATTTTCCAAATTATCCCTTACTAATTTAAGTTTTTTCGTTTTATTTTTATTTCTAATTTTTACCATTCTATTAAAATTAAAGATATCATATATATGAATCATATTGTAACTTTTCAAAATATTTATTGACTTTTCTTGTTTTTTATCTTTTCTTTGTGTAATGACTCCTAACTTTCTAAATTATCTTCTTCTTTTTTCATACTAAAGCAAATTATCTGTATCTTCTTTGGATTATCAATTCTCTTCTTACAAATAATTATTTACAATTTCTTCTATTATATGCTTTTAGTTCCCGAATCTTTAAAACAATTATCAAATATGATTTGTGAAAATGACCTACATATATGTAATAAAATTTATAATTGCATTGCATAATCTATTTATATATTATTAAAACAAGAAGAAAATGTATCTATATTTAGTCAAGTGGCAGCCTCACTATAGGTCACTTGGCATTTTAGGACAAAGAAATGTTAGGTAATAATTAGTTTCTTTTTAATTTAATTTTTTTAAAAAAAATAATAAACTATACATTATATGTTGTTAATAATTATTTACTCTTTTTGAATTAGAACTTAAACATGCTTAACTATTCATTTTACGGGTTTTTATATATTTAAAATTATTTTTATTTTACGCTCAATTGCGTCTTTCAAGTTTGACACTCAAATCATCTAGTTACAACTACAAGGGCTATACATAATTTCATCCGACAATATTCTTTTACCGATAAATAATCTAACTATTATGTTAATGAGGACATTACTCCAGAAATTGATGAAGGAGATCATCTTTCTGATATTCCTTTAGAAATGCGAGGCAAATCTTCTACTAATATGGAAGCGTTGTATGATAGAAGTAGAGATGAAATTGTTGAGAAGTATTGTCACACCTCTTTTTTGCGCACCCGCAAGGGTGCAAAGGAGTTTTTCCAATTAAAGGACAACCAAAACGGGGTTCATTTATTGAGAGATTCGGAGTCGCCACTTGGGAGATTTATGGTGTCCCAAGTCACCGGTTTGAAACCCGATTTGAGGAAAGGTTTGACTCTATTTAATGGTCCGCGAACCAGAAATCCGGATAAGGAATTCTGTTAACCCGGGAGAAGGTGTTAGGCATTCCCGAATTCCGTGGTTCTAGCACGGTCGCTTAACTGTCATATTCGGCTTATTTATCCGATTTTTACAGTTATATACTTAATGCAAATTAATATCCCTTTACCGCTTTTATTATTATTATTATTTACGAAAGAGAATGTTGCCTAAAAATATGTTTCGAATCACGTCACATGAAATGCACCCGGATCCTCGACACACTCTTATTCAACATTTTGGGATTTGGATTTGGGCCGCATGAAATGCACACCCGTATTTAAGAAGGTAAAATTATTAAAATACGCGCCTAGAGCGATTACTTACTTACAGTTTTTGAGAAGGCTAGGAAATTCGCTAAGAAACGGCACATCTCGAAATCTAAATATTTTACATATGCATTTACGAGGGCCCCGCGATTTGTATAATTTTGTTAGGCGAGGCACACCTCTAATTCTAATTTAAAAGCAAACTACATTCCGCTATATTTATTTAAGAGTTAATTCAAGATTATTTAAAACATGTTGCAAGCCACACTACATGAAATGCACTTGTGGTTCACGACACTCTTTATTTAACCTTGTTCAAATATGGAGTCGGGTCACATGAATTGCACATCCGAATTTTAGAAATTAAGCATCACAATTACGTCACGTGAACCATACCCCGTAGCTATAAAATTATTCAGTTAATCGCGCCCACATCCAACCAGTGAGTAAAAGGGTCCAGTGATTCCAGATGAAATTTAAGTAGTTCATTTTTATAATATCCCTAACACGAAACCAAAACAATTATTAGCACTAAATAACCATCACATAATAATGCTTGAGTCGATTTTACCTAAAACAATTACCATAACAGAATAGATTCTTTCTAATCACTAATCACAAGGGAATATAGTACTACTATTAGCTTCGTCCCAATTTGTTGGAAGACAACAAAACTTTTGTGTAAAAGAGAGTAACAAGGTGAGGATTAATTGTATTAGGGAATGCCTCCTTCTAGCCCTGCCAACTACACTCCAATTTATTAGTTATTCACATACCATCCGAATGCTCTCATGACCCATAGTGATCTATACATTATTCAAGCTCTCATCTTACTGCATATCACATCATTAATAATAATGTGATATTAAACACCCACTACGGTATCCAGGTAGAGATGTATACATTATTCAAATGATCCAAACATTAAACGCCCAAACAACTCTAGGGAGTAAGAATTACAGCAATTCAAACCAAGAAGAATTGAGAAACAATAGCTAAGTATCATGCTGTTCATATCACATTGGAAGTTAACTCAGAAATAACGTAGGAGTGATAAGAATTGAACCTGGGATTGCTTCTTTTGAAGGAGTAAAATCAAAAATTACAGAGGTATGCTCGGACTAACTGTGTGCAAAACCGGACGATGAAATTTGATCGAGAAAACAGCTACCCAAATCAGGGACAATAAGATAACCACGAGCTCCGACTTCGACTGACATCCCTACTCGAACAACAACTCCAACATTTTTGAGAAACCAAAACCAAAAGAATAGACACGGCAAAGGCGACTTGAAGAGGAAGTGGAACGATGGGTGTTGTGCGGCTGGTTTAGCTTTCTTTTGTTTTTTTCAGCTCCTCTTTTGCCCGTTTTCGTTTCGTCCAGAGACCATCATGAAGACCCCCCCCCCCCTTTTCATTTAAAAGCCCGTCCTTTGTCCATTCCAGCACCCCTTTTTTTAATTTTTTTTTTTTTTTAAGTAGTGTGCATGTGTGCATGTGTGCATGTGTGTGCATTTTCCCCTCCCCACTTTGTTGTGTCTCCTTTTGTCTTTTTCTTTTTTGTTTTTTTTATTCTTTTTATTTTTTTAATCATTCTCCCATCCCTCCCCCTTAGTGTAGTGTCGGGTTATTACGGGCTATGTCCGAAAATTATAAAACCGGGTAGTTTGAACCCGAATATTATTCTTTGCCCGGAACCGAGAATGGTGTTATTTAATTAATCCCAGGTAATCAAAATAACTATAATACTCGTAATTAAAATAAAACTATTTTTTATATTTTTTTCAAGTTTAAAAATGACTACGAAACATCAATAAAACTATATTTTTGTTATTTTTCATTTTAAGGTAAAAATAAAGTAAAAGAGTCAAATTTAACTAAAATAGCTATATTAAAACTAAACTAAATATTTTACGCTAGAAATATAGAAAATCTCGGGGAGGGTCAAAAATCACGTGTTTACAGCTGCCCCTCTTTGACTGAAAACACAAAGAGTTTTCAGACAAAGAACGACTAGACAAGTGTTTTTGACCTGACCCTTATTGGGAGGGACTAAACTAAGAGAAGGGGAATGTGACCGAGCCCTTGTATCTGAGCTGCCTACATATCCTTGGCTATAAAGGAATCAGGCCACGTGTAGTTCGAAAGTGAGTGAGGAAGGGGTATACCGAGGTGGAGAGCCAGTCGAGGTGTCGTTCCGTCGAGGTTCTGTTCCATCGAAGTTCCGGTCCGTGGTCCTGCTATTACATCAAAAATCAAAACATGAGAAAGACTAACTAAGCCTATCGGCTACTAGTTACAAGATTCCTATCTATAAGTCTTCTGAAGCTTGATCTTGAGTATTGGTTGGTGCTTCATGCGGACTCTAAATTTGAACCTTGATACTTGCTAGTTGTAGGTACTAGTTCAATCTTCTTCAGCTTTCTGGATCTGAACCAGGTATGCAGTGCTTGTGACCTCGGCCATGTCTTGAGCGCACCACATCTTTCATCAACTTCTGCACTTAGATTAACTCCTTGCCTTTTTTTTCATTATGACTAACTTCTGTTGATCATCTCGGACTGTTGACTCGCATTCTGGTTGCAAGCTTCTTTTGTTGCTATCTTGCATTGCACTCCGAAGTGAATTCCCTTACTTGTGATCTTCGAGCTATTCTCCTTCGAAGTCTGAATCTATCTTTTCTGATCCTTGTTGCCTTCCTTTGGATTCATGCTGGGAATTTCCGTTACATTCTGCCACTTTCCGATTCTTCACCATCCTTATCAAATTTTGGAAATTGAGACGCCGTTCTGCTTTTCCGGCGGGCTTCTGACTTTATCAACAAACTCTAATCATAAATCGCCATTCCATTCTTCAGGCGTGTACCTGACTTCAATCATCAACTTTTGAAAATAAATCGCCATTCCTCTCTTCGGGCGGGCTCCCGACTTCAACAACATCTTTTGAAAATAAACGCCATTCCTCTCTTCAGGCGGGCTCCTGACTTCAACAACATCTTTTGAAAATAAATTGACATTCCTCTCTTCAGCTATTCTCCTTCGAAGTCTGAATCTATCTTTTCTGATCCTTGTCGCCTTCCTTCTGATTCATGCTGGGGATTTCCGTTACACTATGTCACTTTCGATTGTTCACCATCCTTATCAAATCTTGGAAACTGAGACGGCGTTCTGCTTTTCTGGCGGGCTTCTGACTTTAACAACATCTTTTGAAAATAAACGCCATTCCTCTCTTCAGGCGGGCTCCTGACTTCAATCATCAACTTTTGAAAATAAATCGCCATTCCTCTCTTCGGGCGGGCTCCCGACTTCAACAACATCTTTTGAAAATAAACGCCATTCCTCTCTTCAGGCGGGCTCCTGACTTCAACAACATCTTTTGAAAATAAATCGCCATTCCTCTCTTCAGGCGGGCTCCCGACTTCAACAACATCTTTTGAAAATAAATCGCCATTCCTCTCTTCAGGCGGGCTCCTGACTTCAACAACATCTTTTGAAAATTAAACGCCATTCCTCTCTTCAGGCGGGCTCCTGACTTCAACAACATCTTTTGAAAATAAATCGCCATTCCTCTCTTCAGGCGGGCTCCTGACTTCAATCATCAACTCTGAAAATTAAACGCCATTCCTCTCTTCAGGCGGGCTCCTGACTTCAACAACATCTTTTGAAAATAAATCGCCATTCCTTTCTTCAGGCGGGCTCCTGACTTCAACAACATCTTTTGAAAATAAATCGCCATTCCTCTCTTCAGGCGGGCTCCCTGACTTCAACAACATCTTTTGAAAATAAATCGCCATTCCTCTCTTCAGGCGGGCTCCTGACTTCAACAACATCTTTTGAAAAAATAAATCGCCATTCCTCTCTTCAGGCGGGCTCCTGACTTCAACAACATCTTTTGAAAATAAATCGCCATTCCTCTCTTCAGGCGGGCTCTTGACTTCAACAACATCTTACTAACTCCATCCCATCCATGTCGCCTTCCTTTGCTTCCTGCACCACTTTCTTCTTCCTGCATCGCTTCTTGGGCCATCCTTTCTTCCGAATTACCTTGTATTGGAATTGCTTTCCTCCCGGGTTGTGTTATTTTTCTCTTGACTGCTGGGGATGTCTTTGGAACTAATTACTTACCTGCTGGGGTAATGCTGCCGGGGAAAATCTTCTTTATTTCCTCCTTTTCTACTTCCTTCAGAACCTTTATTCTCTCTCGAGATCGCTGGGGATTGAAGTGTCATCGGCTGGGGATTACCCTGTCGGGGGATCCCCTTTCCTTCTTCCTCTTTCCAAACCTCATTCGGGCTCGCGCTTCGCTCCCTTGAAAAACTTGTAGGATATAATGCTGCCGGTGAAATCTCGAAATCAATGTTTCATTTTCCGAGGACTGCTGAGGGTGATACCGGCTTCTTGCCTTTCTGAACGCAAGCTTCCTCGTCTTGTCCTGTCTGTTGGGGGTATAATTTCATCTATCACGGCTTGTTGTTTTCTTTCTTTCAAATCTGCTGGGATAACCGGGTTCAAAGATCATTTCCTCGCGTTATCTAGCTTCTTTCCCTAACCAAGTATTTGGTTTCGAGAAAATTTTCGCAACAGGAGAAAATTTTCTGCCCCAGTTTGAGAATCTTCTTCGTGGCATGCTTTGCTGCTGACAACCCCTTTTTTCCCTGTTTCAAATCAAAGAAAAATTGGTTAGTTTTAAAATGTGGTGGCTGGTTGTGGTGCTCCTGCTGGGGATTGTTCTCCTCCTCTTTCCCTGCTCTGTGTTTCATTATCAGAACTTGTTGGGGATGTTATTATTTGATGATACTCATGCTGGGGATGGGTTTTTCCATTTATCCTTTCCCCGTTCTGTGTTTCTCAACTTGCTGGGGGTTATTTTGTTGAAGATGAGATTTCCTTTCTTCCTTTACCACTCTGTGTTGTCCGACCACCTCGGAACTTGCTGAAGATAACACTGCCGGTAGATATTTCATTTCCTCAAAATTGGTGTTTCACTCTTCTTGAAGGTTGTTGAGGATGACACTAGTTCGAAGACCATTTCCCTTAAGACTTTACTTCTTCCCCAAGTGGGTATTGACTTCCAGAAAATTTTCAAACTGAAAAGAAAATTTTCTGCCCCAGTTTAATAATCTTCTTCGCACCCTACTTCTCTGCCGTCAATGGCATTTCCTTGCCTTGCATAATAATTGGAAAGTTGGTGGCAAGTTTTGAAGTCATTTCTCACTATGTTTTGACTAGACCGACTTTGATGGAGAATTTTGACAAAAGGAGAAAGATAAAAAGAAACAACAAATAGAAGACAAGGGAGGATTGACTCTCTAACCAGAAACAACTATAAAACTTATCAAACGCGGATACCAACTCTACTGGTCATGACACGCACATATGGCCTATCCTCCATCGTTAATTTCCTTTCACGATTTTTGTCTCGTGATTTCCATCTGATTATCACCTTTATTTGACTTGTAGTGCCCGAAGGGTTTTCACTTTCAAGCCTCTCTCATTTTGATTTTCTCTCAGCTTTCGTCGCTTTATGGTGCCTGTGAAGGTTTTCACCGGTAAGACTCTCTCATTTGTATCACTTTTAGTTGGGGATCGGGGTGTCACTGCTAAGACTCTCTCGTGTTTCCTTTCTGCTGGGAATCAGAGTCTTTTCTGCTGAAAATCAGAGTGTTATATTCTGATAGGACTCTCTCACTCGCCTGACATGGCATCTTTTGAAGACTGATCGGAAGGTCTTTCTTTGGACCGTAATGTGGGATTTGGATAGGGCTAGAAAGAAAGGGTATTGAAGGCTCAAAACAAAATCAATTTTGGGTTCAAAATTTACAACCTTCGGACCTAAATTTATTTACAATAAACACAATTTTTCTTTGCCCCAATTTTATACTTGGGGATTTTTATTTCTTTATTTACACTATGACCGAGCTGTGAAGCGCCTACGTATCCTCTTTAAGGAATCAGGTCAAACGTAGTTCCCAATTCCTCTTTTTCAAATTTCTTTTTCCACACATTTTTCTTTTTCTTTTCTTTATCTCTTTTTGTTGTTTTCTTTTTCTTTACTTTTTTTTTATCCCTTTCTTCTTTTGCCTTTCAAACTTGTGTTTCTAGTCTTTGCAACTAATTCCGAAGGAGGGGTACGAAAGAATTTAAAATAAGGCTCAAAGGGTTGACGATGGATAAAGTGTTTAGATAGCAGAACAAAATGCCTTCGTCATTCCAATCTTCAAAACATGCCAAGTGTAAACAACACAATTAACATTCGTCATATCTTTAAAGCACGGTTGGACAACACTGTCATTTTCATTATTGTGAATGACCCCACGTCGATTTGGCCAGCTTGCCTTTAACTGTTTCCTTTTTAGTTGCCCCGGTTTCACATGACTCGGGATCCAAATAATCTCAAATTGTTTTTATTTCCTTTGAATGACCCGATCATCTTCCAATTGCTTCATGATTAACTTTTAGAATTAAGCCACAATTATGTGTGCGCATGTCATGTCACTAGATTCGGCGTTTGAGCACAAGACAAATCTAAAGGGTAAACAGAACTAAACAGATAAAATGACTGGAAGTAACAAAAGACCGAAAGCTTCATTAAACTAATGACGAAATGGTTTAATGACAAAACAAGCAAAACAAACTAGAGTACAGCCCTGAACCAAAACTGGGCAAGACCAAAGCAAACTCCTAGGACAAAAAAGGTTTGATCACAAGAAAACCCTGAAAATAACTCGGACAACAAAAATGACGACAAAACGAACCACCAAAGCTCCATCTAGCTGACCAAAAGATGGAGTATCTTCCCAATTACCAAGCACAACATTTTAGCCACTAAGTTCCGCCTCAATATTGCCAAGGCTGCCATCTGCTTCAACATTTTTAGCTCCAGTCAATACACCCCCCAGAGGATTTGTGTGCCCCATGTCATCATCATTGACCACAATCAACCACCCTTTTTGAATCATTCTTTCTATTTCCTTTTTCAAGGTACGGCAACTCTCAATATCGTGCCCTCTGACATTGGAATGGTATGCACATCGTGCAGTAGGATCGAAGCTTCTTGCACGTGGATCGGGAGTGTATCCGGGGAGCGGCGTAATCAAGCCGACATGTTTTAACTTTTCAAACAGACTTGCATAGGATTCTCCGATAGGGGTGAGCGCCTTTTCTCGCTTCAACAACCTCTCCTCCCTAAACGCCTTATTTGGCCTGAAACCTGACCCGGGGGTTTCCGGTATGTTCGTGGGGGTTGGTAGGCCTTTTGTGAAGCTGGGTAACTGGAAGGTGAAGTACGATTTTGGGTGTCCCGGGGAGAGTAGTGGTGTTGGGGACGGGAGTAGCGTTGTGAAAACATAGTTGGGGGACGAGTAATTGAGTTACTCGAATGGCTGGAGAAGTTGTGATAGGCGGGTATATATGGAGAGTGCGGGAGATCATCCGGCATCGGGTTCATGGTACGGGTAAGGACAGAGTCCAGGAAGCTAGGTGGTGGCGGAGGTGGTGCTTTTCCATCCATCCACGCCCGATACATATCAGCCACGTGTTGTCTCAATATCTTGACCTCCTCTACTAACCCGTGGTTCCGTTCAACCAGTTGTTGTCGGGTACCTGTACCAACCCACTCAGTCTTGAGATTATCTGCCATTGTCCTCTGACTTCGTCTTACGGGGAAGAGTTATTTCAGAACCACAACCAACCACCTTTCTGGAAATGGACACAACAAAACAAAGCCAGCATGTCAGCATTAAGGTATCCCGCTTATTGATCATTCTTCTTTTTTTTTTTTTTTTTTTTTTTTTTTTTTTTTTTTTTTTTTTTTTTTTTTTTTTTTTTTTTTTTTTTTTTTTTTTTTTTTTTTCGGACCGAGCGTAGTTCTTGCAAATTAATGCAAGAAATAAAGAAATGTTTATTTGATTTTTTTTTTTTTTTTTTTTGATTTCTTTTTTTTTTTCTTTGAAGGAAAATTATAGAAGCCGACTCCAACTACAAACTTGTGTAGGAGATTTCTACAAGAAAAAGAATATATTTTTTTTGTGTCAATTATGACTATTTCTACAAAATTGGCCACATAATGGCTTATTTGACAAAATGACTATTTTTGCAAAATTGATTTAAGAAAGATAAACTTGAAAAAAATATTTTTTTTATCTTGTGGCTCATGGGGCATCGTCCGGCATCACCATAAACCAACACAAGACTATTTTGCATAAATTGGCCATATAATGGCTTATTTAGACAAAGTGGCTCTTTTTGCACAATTTTATTTAAGAAGATGCCAATTCAAAAAATTTTATCCTGGGGCCTATGGGGCATCGTTCAGCACGACACAGGCCAACACAAGACTGAGGAAGTTAAAATGCAAAAATGTGGCTATTTAAGCAAAACTCCGGCCATGTAATGGCTTATTTGATAAAGTGGTTATTTTTGTAAAGTTGAGTGATGACTCAAAACTTGATTTTTTGCGGATACATCCTTTCTTTTTTGCGGATACAGCCTTTCGACATTTCCGCGAGGGAATATTTCCAGGATGTGTCCAAAATTATTTCCAAACGACTCAAAGTGGCTATTCTTGCAAAAACGGCCTTCCGGCGTCCTTTTGAGGGACATTCGCTACTTTTAAGCAAGAATAGCATCACCCGACTTATTTATAACAAAATCAAAAATTTGACATTTTTTGGTTATTTTTGCAAAAGGGGTGTGAACCCGGACTTGATTTTGCGGCTATGGCCTTGCAACATTTCCACAAGGAATATTTCAAGGTTGTGCCCGCAAATTATTAAAATAATTCAAAGTGGCTATTTTTGCAAAAACAACCTTCCGGTGTCCTTTCGGAGCATTCGGCTATTTTCAAAAACAGCGTCACTTCGATTTATTGACAAAATTAAACACACACATTTTTTTTGATTTTTTAAAGGGGTGGTTGAACCCGATGAGGGTTGCCTACGTATCTCACCTAGTGGTGAGAATCAAACCTGCGTAGTTCGGTCAAACAAACTACATCTTTAAAGGAAACAAACTATTTATTATTTTTTCACACATTTTTTTTTTTTAAGTTTAAAACAAAAATTTTTCTTTTTTTTAGTAAAAAAAAACAAACTATTTTGAAATCACATATTTTTTTATTTTACAACAAACATTTTTTTTTCTTTTTAAGTAAAAAAAAAACAAACTATTTTGAAACTATTTTTTTTTTATTTTGATCAAACATTTTTTATTTTACAACAAACGATTTTTTTCTTTTTAAGTAAGTGAAAAAAAAACAAACTATTTTGAGACTGTTTTTTTTCATTTTCCTCAATATAAAAAAAACGGTTAGCCTGCAAGTCTAAAGCAAATATATGCATAAAACAAACAGGATGCAGCAGTATGGTCTTTTCATTTCTGGTTACCTGTCCTAGACGGACCCAACCCCTGTGTTGAGTCCCCTAAGTCAAATGCAACATGATGCAAACAAACGTTCCTACTAGGGATCCGCATGAAGCTTTGTTATTCTAGGTTTAAAAACCTAGGTTTATTGTTCTTGACCTGGCTTACCCGAGCGGACAGCTCGAGCCGAGGAGGAAGCAGCAACCCGGGAATACAGAAGCTTCACCGGTTTTGCAACTTATCCAAACCTCGTTCTAAAGTGGGAATTAGACACTATACAGAAAAGAAGTCACACGAAGTGCACCCTTCTTCATGATTTAGAAGACTCAGAGAGGAGATTGGTTTCGGCACAATTTATATGTACAATTCAAAAAAAATATCAAAGCGATAAAAATATCATTTTGCACATTAATACAAACATATAATAAAATCAGATAATAAATAAGCCAAATACAACAATTATTCCAAGCTCGAATTCTTAAACCCTGAACCAGTGGTTCTGGGTTTATCATCCCCAGCAGAGTCGCCAGAGCTGTCACACCTCTTTTTTGCGCACCCGCAAGGGTGCAAAGGAGTTTTTCCAATTAAAGGACAACCAAAACGGGGTTCATTTATTGAGAGATTCGGAGTCGCCACTTGGGAGATTTATGGTGTCCCAAGTCACCGGTTTGAAACCCGATTTGAGGAAAGGTTTGACTCTATTTAATGGTCCGCGAACCAGAAATCCGGATAAGGAATTCTGTTAACCCGGGAGAAGGTGTTAGGCATTCCCGAATTCCGTGGTTCTAGCACGGTCGCTTAACTGTCATATTCGGCTTATTTATCTGATTTTTAGAGTTATATACTTAATGCAAATTAATATCCCTTTACCGCTTTTATTATTATTATTATTTACGAAAGAGAATGTTGCCTAAAAATATGTTTCGAATCACGTCACATGAAATGCACCCGGATCCTCGACACACTCTTATTCAACATTTTGGGATTTGGATTTGGGCCGCATGAAATGCACACCCGTATTTAAGAAGGTAAAATTATTAAAATACGCGCCTAGAGCGATTACTTACTTACAGTTTTTGAGAAGGCTAGGAAATTCGCTAAGAAACGGCACATCTCGAAATCTAAATATTTTACATATGCATTTACGAGGGCCCCGCGATTTGTATAATTTTGTTAGGCGAGGCACACCTCTAATTCTAATTTAAAAGCAAACTACATTCCGCTATATTTATTTAAGAGTTAATTCAAGATTATTTAAAACATGTTGCAAGCCACACTACATGAAATGCACTTGTGGTTCACGACACTCTTTATTTAACCTTGTTCAAATATGGAGTCGGGTCACATGAATTGCACATCCGAATTTTAGAAATTAAGCATCACAATTACGCCACGTGAACCATACCCCGTAGCTATAAAATTATTCAGTTAATCGCGCCCACATCCAACCAGTGAGTAAAAGGGTCCAGTGATTCCAGATGAAATTTAAGTAGTTCATTTTTATAATATCCCTAACACGAAACCAAAACAATTATTAGCACTAAATAACCATCACATAATAATGCTTGAGTCGATTTTACCTAAAACAATTACCATAACAGAATAGATTCTTTCTAATCACTAATCACAAGGGAATATAGTACTACTATTAGCTTCGTCCCAATTTGTTGGAAGACAACAAAACTTTTGTGTAAAAGAGAGTAACAAGGTGAGGATTAATTGTATTAGGGAATGCCTCCTTCTAGCCCTGCCAACTACACTCCAATTTATTAGTTATTCACATACCATCCGAATGCTCTCATGACCCATAGTGATCTATACATTATTCAAGCTCTCATCTTACTGCATATCACATCATTAATAATAATGTGATATTAAACACCCACTACGGTATCCAGGTAGAGATGTATACATTATTCAAACGATCCAAACATTAAACGCCCAAACAACTCTAGGGAGTAAGAATTACAGCAATTCAAACCAAGAAGAATTGAGAAACAATAGCTAAGTATCATGCTGTTCATATCACATTGGAAGTTAACTCAGAAATAACGTAGGAGTGATAAGAATTGAACCTGGGATTGCTTCTTTTGAAGGAGTAAAATCAAAAATTACAGAGGTATGCTCGGACTAACTGTGTGCAAAACCGGACGATGAAATTTGATCGAGAAAACAGCTACCCAAATCAGGGACAATAAGATAACCACGAGCTCCGACTTCGACTGACATCCCTACTCGAACAACAACTCCAACATTTTTGAGAAACCAAAACCAAAAGAATAGACACGGCAAAGGCGACTTGAAGAGGAAGTGGAACGATGGGTGTTGTGCGGCTGGTTTAGCTTTCTTTTGTTTTTTTCAGCTCCTCTTTTGCCCGTTTTCGTTTCGTCCAGAGACCATCATGAAGACCCCCCCCCTTTTCATTTAAAAGCCCGTCCTTTGTCCATTCCAGCACCCCTTTTTTAATTTTTTTTTTTTTTTAAGTAGTGTGCATGTGTGCATGTGTGCATGTGTGTGCATTTTCCCCTCCCCACTTTGTTGTGTCTCCTTTTGTCTTTTTCTTTTTTGTTTTTTTTATTCTTTTTATTTTTTTAATCATTCTCCCATCCCTCCCCCTTAGTGTAGTGTCGGGTTATTACGGGCTATGTCCGAAAATTATAAAACCGGGTAGTTTGAACCCGAATATTATTCTTTGCCCGGAACCGAGAATGGTGTTATTTAATTAATCCCAGGTAATCAAAATAACTATAATACTCGTAATTAAAATAAAACTATTTTTTATATTTTTTTCAAGTTTAAAAATGACTACGAAACATCAATAAAACTATATTTTTGTTATTTTTCATTTTAAGGTAAAAATAAAGTAAAAGAGTCAAATTTAACTAAAATAGCTATATTAAAACTAAACTAAATATTTTACGCTAGAAATATAGAAAATCTCGGGGAGGGTCAAAAATCACGTGTTTACAAGTATTATCATGTGTGAGTGACTTTACTTGTTATTTCTTAATGAATTTTTAATATATAATAATTTGTGGATAGACTTCTATTTTATATTGAATGATGTTATTTTAATTATTCAATCACCATATAAAAACAAGTAATTATACTGGATAATATCATATACTTTAGTATAACTATATATGTATAATTAAATTAAATATTTAATATATTTATTTAATTTATGTTTTATTTTTAATTAAATAAAATAAAAAATAATAAAAGTCTCTTACTATAAAATATTTAAGTTCATTTTTATATTTAAAAGAATTATACGACCTTAGTATTATCCTTTTTGGTAATTTGACACTCAAAAGTACTTTTTGAAATGATTGGCCAAACACAAATTATTTACCAAATATTGCAAAAAGTACTTCTTAAATGAATTTGCCAAACACAAATAGTTTTTTTTTAATTACTTTTATAAAAAGTACTTTTGAAAAAACAGTACTTTTCAAAATAAGCAGATTTTGGCAGCTTGGCCAAATGAGCTCGAAGTGTTACTTAAAGCTTGTTTGTCCAAGTTTCTGGGAGGCCAAAAGTATTTTTTCCTTAAAAAGGTACTTTTTAAAAAAATTAAGGCTATTTGGCCAATACAAATAAGTACTTTTGGTCAGCAGCAGAAGCAGTTTTTTTATTTTTTCGGAAGAAGCGAAAAATTCTAGCTTCTTTCAAGAAGCAAAAATAAAAAATTAATTTATTCAAGACAAAACTATCCTCACCATAAATTTATATTTTCCAAATTATCCCTTACTAATTTAAGTTTTTTTCTTCTTCTAGTTTTTACCATTATTTTAAAATTAAAGATATCATATACATGAATTATATGGTACCTTTCCAAATTCTTTATTGACTTTTCTTGTTTTTGATTTGTTCTTTATATAATGTCTTGTAACTTTTCAAATCATCTTCTTCTTTTTTGACAATAAAGTAAATGATCTACATCCTTCTTTGTATATCAAATCTCTTCCTTCAAATTATCATTTATAATTTCTTCTGTTATATGCTATTAATTCTCGAATATTTAAAAAGTTATCAAATCTAATTTGTGAAAATTACCTACAAATATGTACTAAATTTAAAATTTCATTGCATAATCTATCTATATATTATTAAAAGAAGAAGAAAAAACATCACTCATTAAGCCAAGTGGCAACCTGACAATAAGCCACTTGGCAATTTAGGACAAAGTTAGTAAGGTTATGTAATGCTAATTAGTTTCTTTGTGAGTTTGAATATTTGAAAAAAGTATACATTATGTATTGTTAATAATATGTTACTCTTTTTGAATTGATTTTGAATTTACTTAATTATTTTCTTACAAAAAAATTATTTTTATATATTTAAAATTATTTCTATTTTACGTCCAATGCCATCTTTCAAGTTTGTAAATCAGAATCATCTAGTTACAATTATTATGGCTATACATAATTTCATCGGACGGCATTCTTCTACCGATAAGGAATTAAATTATTATGCTAATGAAGATATTACTGCAGAGATTAAGGAAGGAGATGGACATTCTGATATTCCTTTAGAAATGCAAGGGAAGTCTTCTACTAGTATGAGGGCATTTTATGATAGACATAGAGATGAAATTGTTGACAAATATTATCATGTGTGAGTGACTTTACTTATTATTTCATGGTAGATTATCAATATATACTAATTTGTGGAATAGACTTCTAATTCATACTAATGATGTATTTTGATGATTCAAATCATGATGTAATAATAAGTAGTTATGCTAGATAATAATATATGCTTTGGTATAAGTATATGTGTAAAATTGATTTAAATCTTTAATATGTTTGTTTACTTTATGTTTTATATTTTAATTAAATAAAATAAAAATAATAGTCTCTTACTATGAATATTTGAGTTTATTTTTCTCTTTAAAAGAATTATAAAACCTTGGTACAATTTTTTTTTGGTAATTTAATACTTAAAAATATTTTTTTTTAAGAAAGATTGGCCAAGCAGCTCTTACTATTTTTTAGAAAAATACTTTTTAAAATGAATTGATTTTAGAAGTTTAAACTTTAAACATGCTTATAAAATTGCAAATTGCAACTTATAAATAGCCATAAACCGTACAGACGTCTTCTGAAAGAAAGTGGCGGTTCTGTTGACAAATTCCTGATTTTCTGTGTGCAAATGTTCAATCCATATATCCAAATTATTCGAAACTGTCCAACAAAGAATTTTGGGGGTTCTCCTTTTTTAATTCTTTCTTGTTCTAGTGATTCTTCTTACTTCATATTTGACTGAACCCTAGTTTATTCTCTCTAGTATTTTCCTCCGCACTGTCCATTTTCTCTCTTCGTATTCAGAACTATAACAGCTTCGTTACCTTGGAGTGTTGCATCCCGACTTGAGGCAAGGTATAACTCCATTTTATTTGATTTTTCTCTTTTATATAACCTGTATAGCATTTTCTCTGTGATTTACCTATTTGAGCTATTTACCAACTCAGTCTTTTTGGTTCTTAATTTAGTTCGATGTGTATTTTAAGAAGATATACTGCAGCTCGTTGTATCCTGAAGTGCTAATTGACATTACTAGTCTTCATCCTGATGCAAAAATCACATGTTTTATATTATAATGTCATGCTTTGAATTGGTGAACAGGATGCTATGATCTTGTCAAGATTGAGAGTTTGAGCCATTGACCAGTATATCTCCAATATAGCTATTCATTCAATTATCTCAATTTAAGCCTGAAAACTCATGTATGTATACTGTTAATATATTACAATTGAAAAAAGAAAATAGTTTAATGTTTATGAACCGACTCCATTTCACATTTAGAACAATGTAATTCAATTGCACATCTTAAAGTTATTAGGAGTATTATTGCTTTATTGGGAAGTACATCTTAAGATTATTACTTCATAAGCTGAGTAATTTATTTTCTGTTTTGAAAAAATATCCTATAGAATATTGGTTTTCAATTAATATTATCCATAATGTTTTTCGTCCTGTAATTTTTCAAGTACATTAGGTTATGAACTTATGATAACCAAGTTGAAATTTTAAAATAAGAGAGAGGTGATTGCAGCTCCATTATGGTTTAAAAAGCTCTAACTTTTTTTAAAACAACAGGTATAATAAAAGTTACCAACTTAGGAAAATTAGTTTACAGTGAGTTATCTATGCTAATTTTTTTATACAATATATTCATGATCAATAGTTTAATATATTTCTTTTCTTTTGTTGGGGTGGGGGGCGGCGATGAATTGGGGAATTACTAACTTGAAATTTAAGTTGGTTTGGTAAATTGAATCGAGAAATTTTTATTTTCTTTCTTGGTTGACATTGTCAATGCGTTGAGGCTTATTTTTTTACTTTGCAGAAACAAGAGAAGAGTCAAAAGCCCCTTAACTCTAACTGGCTGGGGTCTAGTGGCTGCAATTACTCTGTGTTGTTGTCCATCAATTTTTCCAGCAAATTGGTAAGTTTTCCTTTTTTCCTTAAAACAAATTATCATAACTTGCAATCATCAAGAAGGATGTCAAATGCGTTAAGGGATGGTTTTTATGTGATTATGAATGATCTTTGATTTGTGAATTGAGTTGAGATTGAGATGGAACAGTTGAAGTTTTGTTTTCAAGGAAATTGTGTATTACCCTATAGTTCGGAATTGAGGTACTTGTTTATGTGTTGAAAAATGTAACTACGCAAAACAAATTTTATTCAAATGTGTTCGAAGAATTTTCAGGAAATGATAAGGAAAAGTATATATAGCCATACATATTAATAACATAATAGCAGAAAATAAAAGGCGATAACTAAATTACGTAAATAAAAGAAAGACAACAAGTAAACAATGAAATTTTGATTACATCATTACACTGCCCATTACAAGTATTTGTAAAGAAACACCAATAATAAGTCAAGAGCAAACAAATATTTGCCGATATGCAGTCTTCCATTATAGAATACTGTAAAAACTCAAAATTTTTAGTTTTTAGATAATCCTTTCTGTAGTGATGCTAAACTAATATAGAATATTTTGTCATTGTAATTTACTTTACAGGACAATCATTAACTCCTGCAGTCTTGTGAACCACACAGTTACTGTAGATTATATTCGAAAACCAGTTCCTGCTCTTCTAGAATGCTTTCGTCTGTTATTTCTCGATATTCAACTTTCTTACCTTCTTCTTTGCTTCTCGCCCAATTCGAAAACTTGCTTTTCCATCACGGTTATTACTCCACTCTCTCCAAACCCCAAAATCCCACTTCCTTTCCCAACTATGATGACCCAAATTCATCCCCACCTCTCAATCTTCCCGCCAGTTCAACAAGTGCTTCCTTTGAATCCCTAAACCCCACCATCGTGCAGGAAACACTCTCTTGTTACAATAATGACTGGAGAAGAGCTTTAGAGTTCTTCAACTGGGCCGAGACGCAGTGTGGCTTCCAACACACCATCCAAACTTGCAACCAGCTTATTGACATTCTGGGCAAGTTCTTTGAATTTGATGCAGCTTGGAATTTGATTGAGAAAATGAGTAGTGTGCCCTCCATGCCTGACCACACCACCTTCCGTGTCTTATTCAAACGTTATGTGTCTGCTCACATGGTTAAAGAAGCAATTGATACGTTTGATAAGGCAGAGGAATTTAATTTAAGAGATCAAATTTCATTTTCAAATCTGATTGATGCTCTATGTGAGTATAAGCATGTGATAGAGGCTGAGGAGTTGTGCTTCCCTAAGAACAAGAATGATGTGAAGTATTCTTGTTTTAAAGTGGACACAAAAATATGTAATATGCTTCTTCGTGGGTGGTTCAAAATGAGTTGGTGGGGGAAGTGTAGACAGTTTTGGGAAGAGATGGACACAAGGGGTGTGCAAAAGGATCTATATTCGTACTCTATTTACATGGATGTACAATGCAAGAGCGGAAAACCATGGAAAACTGTAAAATTATACAAAGAAATGAAGAAGAAGGGAATTGACTTGGATGTGATTGCGTATAACACTGTCATCCGTGCTATTGGGATTTCAGATGGTGTTGATGTAGCAGCTAAGCTTTGTCAAGAGATGATTGAGTTGGGGTGCAAACCAAATGTTTCTACATATAACACGCTCATCAAGCTTATGTGTGAAAATGGGAGGTACAAAGACGCATATAGATTGCTTAATCAAATGGCTAGCAAGGGTTGCGAGCCTAATGTCATTACATACAACTGCTTTTTTGGATGCCTTGAAAAGCCCAGAGAGATTCTCAAGTTGTTTGATAGAATGATCGAAAGCGGAGTGCGGCCTAGGATGGACACTTATGTCATGCTTATGAGGAAATTTGGTAGATGGGGATTTCTTCGACCAGTCTTTATTCTTTGGGAAAAGATGGAAAAACAGGGGTTGAGTCCAGATGTGTCTGCTTATAATGCATTAATTGACGTGTTGGTTCAAAAAGGTATGGTTGATATGGCACGCAAGTATGATGAAGAGATGTTAGCAAGGGGCCTTTCAGCTAAGCCAAGGGTAGAACTGGGGACAAAGTTGACTAGTGCTGACTGTGGAGGCAGCTGATGTTTTATGAATGCACGAGACTGTACTTTAAGATGTAGAATCCCATGTTAAACTTCATCAGTTCTTTGTCATCCTTGTGCTTCATGGCAGCAGGCGGTCCTCCTTTTATATGTGTTTACAAAGTACAGAAGGATGCCTCATCACTTGGCACTCTTTGAAGATATCAGAATGCGTTTCTGTAACCTGTGTGTTTGTGGCTGGATTATTTCAGGTCTTCTGAATCTAAATCTGACAAGCTCTCTGTACACCTCAAGTCATTTTGCTGTATGCTGAATGGAAGTTAAAGAAACAACGTGCGAAGGGAGAATATTGTTATCTAACCTTGCTGCAACGAGAGAATCAAACCATGGTCTCTATCCTTTTGGATTCTTTTCAAAAGATGGTGAGTAGTAGCGACAGGGACTTCTTCTCACATTGTCTGTGTTGATTGGGTAACTTGGAAAGTCTTGCACCAATAAGTGGTACTAGTATTTATACAGGCAATTTGGGTTTCTATTGTAAAGGATAACAAGAAGCAATCTTTTTTTTTTTGGAACCAAGTCATTTCTTTAATTCAATAAACTAGTCTTATGTGTGTATTCAAAGTTCTCTGTTTCTGATCAGTTTTAAGAAGCAGGTCGAGCTAGAGTACAGCTACTTCAATGAGTACAACATTGGACTGGTTCAGCGACATGATTACTTGAAACGTTGTTCCTAAATACTACTTCAGTAAGCATGCCGACTTTAGTTTAAATAAACAACGGGGACAAAGAGGCAGAAGTAAACAACGTTGTTCTGTACTTCTGTACATTCATTAACTAAAAACGACATTTAAAACTGTTTAGTCAACAAGCACACCAAAGTTCGACTGTGGTATGGGACTAGAAGGCAGATATAGATAGCTTGATGTGGTAAACGTAAAAAATAAGTAGATCCCATACTTCTCTTTTCTTTTAAGTGGCAAAATTTTGTGATGAAATATATCAGATTTAGAGAATGGTGGGGAAGTTTTTACAATTTGAAAAATTAGGTAGCGGAGCATTATAACAAACTTTTTTTTGGTTAAAACATTATAACAATTAGAGTCGCAGGCAATGCAATTCCCTTGCCAAAATAACAAAATTGGTCATGTTTGAAGGTAGGTCTAAATTCTAAATAGTACCTTACATATAAACCGGGGCAATTGATACTTTAAATTATCAAAAACTACAATTTCGATCATCGTCGAATATTTAACAAATCTCGTTGTCAGATTTAATGGAAGCCGTAAAACAAAACGATTTAGTGGGAATCTACATTTGCTGCAATTTTTGATCTATTTCTGGTTCTAGTGCAATTTCTATTATTTTTGATTTAGTTCTAGTGTTTGGTGCAATTTTTGGCTTGCAGATTTTAAGACTTGACGAGACTTTTATAGTAATTTTAGTTAAATCTTTTATTTTCTTCATAAAATTTCGTTAAATCTAATAGCCAACGCTTGTTAAATATTTGACGCGCTCACTTAAAGAGGTCAAAATTACTCAAAAATAAATTGGAAAAGGCCTAATAACGTCACTCAACTTTTAAAAATGGTCTATCCATGCCATCCGTTAAAAAATGCTCATTTCATGTCACTAGCGTTATATATTTGGCCCATCCATGCCATTATTGACTAACGGTAATGACATGGATGTGCCAAATAAAAATTGAGCCGTTAGTCAATAATGTTATGGATAAGCCAAATGTGTAACGACAGTGGCATGAAAAGAGCAATTTTTTAGCGGATGACATGAATAGATTATTTCTAAAAGTTATAGGTATTTTTAGGCCTTTTCCGAAAATAAATTAAAGGGACTATTTTAAACTTACCCCAAACATAATGTACCATTTTTGTCATTTTCTCACAATAATATAAGCACAGAAATAAAGTGCTCCAGAAACAGTACCTCTGCTTCGTCTACCGGACAGTCCTCGCATTTTTCCTTTTGCAGTTTGCTGAGGAATTTGGCAGCTGGCCATCCTAATACAAGCGACTTCTACTCGTTCTGGGGTTCAATGGTATTCTTCTAATGTTAAATAAATACTTGATCTTGGTGCTCTATGTTTTTTCTTTTGAAAAAAGAATTACACATGGTGTTTAATTCCTTAATTCTTTGTTGATTGTACTTGGATTTCGGGGGGGGGGGGTACCAGACTACCAGTAATTCCTGTTTCTTTTAATCTTATAGTAGCTAATTTAGCTTAGGACTGAAATAATACATGGGGTGCTGCTTGCCCTCTTACTCTTGTATAGATATATTTTTGAGAGGTATTTTGGAATCTTCGCTCGTGTTTTGGTACCTTTTTCTGAGAAAAAAGCTGATACCTTTAGTTAAAATTACCTGTATATCTGTGAAAACAGTTATTATTATTTATTGTTTTTGGCCTTATCCATTTTTTTAGTTTCCCCTTCGACCTTATTCTAAGTACATTGTTGCATTGCAATGACCGACCTATCATCTAATTATGTTGTAAACGCCAGGAAAAAGTCTTTTCTGTCTGAACCATTATGTATATAAACATAGTTGTGAATTTTCCTCTAGAAATCTCGACTAATCACGTTGGATATTCTCTTTCTCAAAAGACAAAGTGGACGCTTCCCCAGTTAACTTACCTCAATTTGGTCTTCTCCTTACTTGACTAGCCTTACAAATCCCTCTCAGCTATTGTTTTTAAGGAATTCAATGCTTTTTAGTGATGTAAATCAAATGGCTTAATGCACCTTTATCCTTGTTGAGGACATCTAAACTTTGAATCTCTTGTAATATCTACGCTAACTGGATAAAATTTAGTCCAAGATTTTAGTCTTTTTATACTATGGGGGGTGTCTGGGCCAGAGGTTTTTGTCCTTGTTATTCTAAAGGTAAATATTGCTCTGATCTTTTTGTGGTACCAAGAAAAGGAAGAAAGAAGTCAACTCCACTTTATTTTTATATCTGCTTTCACGGTATTTATTTTTTCATTCTCAAAATCATGTTCATCTTTCCTAGATGTGGATCATTTTCTTTTTCTGATGTTGTTTAACTCAATTACTTGAATCAAACCCATTTTCTCATTTCCTAGATCCACATATACCTTTGGAATTTTACATTCATGGGCCAAATCAAGGATCACCTTTCTCCAGTTTCCTTTGTCTCATTGCAGTGCCACAGTTCATAGGAGGCTATCTCTAGCTTTAGCATGCATAAATACAACAAGAACAACGCCTCAGTCCCAACTAAGTGGAGATTGGGTTTATGAATCCTCACTAACCACGTCACACCATTTAAACTCATTCATGTCAATATTATGCAAAATACAAATCTTTAGCATGCTTAAATGGTCAGGGGCGTATCTATGTATTGGAGCATGGGTCATAGGAACCCATGCTCCTCTCACGATATCATGTATAACAATGTCATATTTCTTAAAAATTTCTTAAATATACAAGTGTGTACCCAAGCACAAAGAGCTCTATAGTGCAATGATTATTGGGTGCACCTTTACAAGGGAAGTTAGGGAGGGATTCAGTTTGTAGGCATGTCTAGCGTCCCTCTTGTATTTTTTTTTTTGTTTTTGATTTGGCACCGGGTGTCCGAGTCTCTTCGAGGCCCGACTAATCCCGGGGGTGACGTCCCTCTTGTATTTTAATTAAGTATTTTATTCCTTTTCTTTCTTTTTTATTGGGTTATTCATTCAAAATCCCCAATTCTTAACACATTAAAATCCTTGATCTCCTATTGTCTAAATTTTATATAACTAAACTAATAGCAGTAGATGATGTAGCATGTTTCAATGTTTCCAACATTTTTGATACAGAGTATAGGTATATATGTTAAAATCACTAAAATTGCAAGGAAAAAAAATAATTTTAACCTAGAATCCTTAAATAATAATGGATTCATAGTGAGAACTTGAAGGTTGAACCTGTCAAATATAAATTGTAGATTCACCTCTTTGTCGTGCACCCATCTTCTTGGAATCCTGATTCCGCCTCTGTGAATGGTAGACAAAATTCTCATGATCTTGGGATGCTACTCTCATGATCTAACACTTTGGTACTATGGCTTCCCATGCTTTTATTCTCAGGGGAAGTTTTTAGGCGCCAAATTATTTCTCAAGTTTCTGTCAACTCTCTCTTCTCTGTTAATTTGTTGCTTTGTTGATTGCTTTACATTTTACATCATATCAGTTAGGATGCCTGTCCCACTCAAGAAAATTTGATGAATGATCTGATCAATTAGAATATGACTTGAAGTATGGGCTTATGGTACTGGTGCTCATAAGCCTTTGCTTCTTATGTTACATTTTAATCTCTTTATCGGTTTCTAGGTTGAAAAGCTACCCAACCAGCTCTTTTATATGTGTTTGTATTTACGGACATTCCAGATGATTGAGTTTAGCATGGGTTGTTTGTGGTTTGGTGAATGTGAATTGACTGAAAATACTCCATGGCTGATAATTATTTGGAGAAAAACTTCATAACTGATTGCACATTATTCTCATGGTTTCTGTTTGTTTGCTTTCAAGATTTTTCGCACGTTATACTCATGGTTTCTGTTTGTTTGCTTTCCAGATTGTTCTTTTTGCACTATCCAGGGAAGATGCATGTATTTGTAGTTTATTTTTTTACAAGCAAAACTTGATAGGCATAATATACAGTTATTTTATATACAATGACATCAAAAGTTTCATGCAAATAAGATCTTTGTGAGCCTTAAATCGCTGAACATTTATGGAATTGGCCTGCAATGAGTCTGCTATAGTTTGTTACCAATCCGACATAACGATTACGCTAGAAATCTCCTATTTTAAGAATCAATGCCAGGTGCAAGTTAAATTTTGCAAAGGAAGTGTTAGTTTTCATCTAATCTGTACATGTTTAAACATGTTCCTTGCACAGTGTCCAGTGTTTGATTTAAGAAAAAGAAAAATATCTACTGATTTATTATTTGTGGTAGATGACTAGCAATTTATTCTTAGTATCCTTGTATGGCAGGAAAATTTTGATCATCGATTTCAACGAACTGATCAGTGGATGCCTGTTTATTCCTGGTTAGAGTCTCTAGACACGGATGAGGTGATTAAATCAAAGGAAATTATAGACTGGCTTACTGCAAATTCTGATGTGAGAGAACAATTAAATTCAAGGCATTCACGTTACCATTTGATGCATTACATTAAGAAATGCCACATGAAAATGCTAAAGAGGAAGGAGAAGAAGAAGGTATAGTCTCTGGTTTGTTGGAAGTTGAGTATGCCCTATTGCATTAGTGTCGAGTTTCCAGTATCTCAATTTCCTTATCCATTGATCATAAGAGGAATTCAGTAACTCCCACTTCCAACCAAGAGGTTGTGAGCTCGAGTTTCCCCAAGAGCAAGGTGGGAAGTTCTTGGAGGGAAGAATGCCGGGGGTCTATTTGGAAACAGCCTCTCTACCCCAGGGTAGGTTTAAGGTCTGCGTACACACTACCCTCCCCAGACCCCACTAAGTGGGATTATACTGGGTTGTTGTTGTTGTTGTTGCTTCTTTTGTCCGTCAATTGTCAATTTTACTCTCTAAACACCAATCTATATTCAGGATTAAACCTGTCATTCAGAATTTGTTTTATTGACAGGGACCAGAATTCACCAACAACATTTCTTTGTCAGAAGCTCAGGAAAGTGAAAAAGTGAAGAAATTTGCTCCTTCACAAATTGCAGGTGAATTCGATTGCTACATAGGATGTAATATATAACAAGATTAAGCACGGCCCTAGTAGTCAGGATAATTCATCAGTAGTGGACCTTTTTCATACAATGAATATTTCTGTGCAAGGGAAAAAAGGTCCTTTGAATCTAATTCTGTGGTTTCCGTCCTACTCCCACCCCTGCAGACTAAAATGTCCCAAATTCATGAATCGGGACTGAGGAGTTCGTAATATATCTTAGCCAGAGCTATAGTGGTATTCCTATGGAATAGGAAAAATCCTACCTGATACATGAACCCAACAATAATATTAGTACTTCAAAAGCAGCATAGTCAAAATAATGAATCCATGCCTGATTACCTTTGCCACTAGCTTGTATTTCCCCACGGTAGCATGTACTCCACACATCCATCTGCCCGCAGGACATTTATTTATCACTCTCCATGTTGACTTGTAGTTTCAGTTTCCTACTTAATGATTTTTGCAATATTGAACGTCCCCACTGCATCCTGTTGTCGGCTGGAAGATGTAGAAATCGATTATTTGCTTTAGGTCATGGTTTGATATAGTCATGGAAGCTATAAACGTTCTTTCTAGATTGTGCATAATAAAAGTTCTATGTATTAAGGTAAGGTGCTGACAATGAGGTACTTGGGAGTGTGGGGCTATGTTGCTTGGATCCTCCAAAAAGAGATGTCGCACCTGTGTCGGATTCCGCAGCATTTTTGAAGCGCTTGGAAGTGGGTCTGTTGGCGGTTTGGCATTGGGAATGAGAACTGTTAATTAGTTTCAGGTCTTCCGAAGAGTTCTTTCTCATCTGTAGTTAAAGGAAACACATGGTGGAAATGGTAAGTCATGGGGTGGTATGGCTTGATTAGTTGATAGTTGGATCGTTGGCGGTTGCTGGCCATCAATATTGTTCTGGATACCTGGAGAATGGTTTACGTTGGATATTGCCTGTGATGCTTAGGCTGCAGTTAATTCTTGAGGCTCAATTACTTTTTGCTAAATTATTTCTTAATTTTTATTTGGGTAAATGTAGATTCAAATTGCATTTGGAGTGACAACATTGCTTTGACGTTGTCAATTGGTACTCGTGTTTTTACATAAGAGAGATGGTAGTCAGTATTTTCTAGGAGGGATGGTGATAGCATTTGATGATGACACACTTTTTCAGTTAAAAAAAAAGAAGCTGTTCAGACATGGAAACTGATTTAACTGTGGAATGACCTATGCCATTAAGATAGGGTTCAGCAGGAATGGGGTGTTTCATTGAGTATGGGTGGGAAATTGGATAAGCTTTGGAGTAGATGCATCTCACATCATAGAATGAATGAAAATTTTGTCCATTCTGTTGTCCACTTTGTGGACAGGCTACCTAATTATGCATGAATTTACTTATTGTCTTTCTTCTGTTGAATATTTTAGTTACTCAGTAAGGTTTCTTTTTTGAAAACGCCCGAGCCCTTTTTGTCTCCGTCTTTGCCAATTCTTTTGCTGATGGGGGTTTTTTGGTCCAACTTTGTAGACAACAATTTGAGCACCCTGCCAAAGGACAGTGATCTTTACAAAGCAAAGCAAACAGAAGCTCGGCAAAAATATGAGATGTAAGCCAATTGTGCTATCGGAATTTGTTTCCAGTCATTGTTCAAAGATATGTGTTTCTTATGATGCAATTTCCCCTCTCATCTATATGGCTTTTCAGTCTAGTAGAGTTGGAGAAACAGCTTTTGATGCACTTGCCAAAGCCTGAAAACATAGGCAGTTTGAGAGAAAACTGATCTCTGCATGGCCAGCATGCGGAGTAGCATGGATTTCAAGTTGTTTTGCACATTGAAATTGTGAAATAATCAGGCCTGATCCAATTCGGTAGACCAAGTAACGACTATAGTTACTTTGACAGGAGGTGCAGCTTAGTCTGCAAATCCAGTTTTGCTGATCCTGAATCCTGTATCATCACTTCTACAAATCCCCATGTTGGCATATAGAAAGTACTAGTATTAGAAACTAAATCCTTTGTAATTGGCTTCTGCTCCCTGTCCCACACTTCCCCTTTCTTTCACTCTCAGTGTCCATGACTTTTTTGTGAAATATCCTTGATTTTATGGTAATGCAAGGAAGTATGGAATCTGAAGTTGGCAATTAGTTCATCTGCCAGTTCTCATTTGTATAAAGTCAGTCTTGCTTGTTTTTAATGCCTCACCAATTGTGGAATGAAAGGCCTCCATCATTTGCTTGTTTATTGTTCCTTGTCGGATGGCTTGGCCTAAAATAGTATATGGTACAAGTTAAATAAATGAAACTGTCCAAAATCTCGTGACTGCTCAGGCCTCAGGGTCATATATGCACTCTTTATAATCCTACTTAGGTTTTTTTGGGCTTCTGAACAATAACTTTTCTTTGATTGGCCTATAATGGTTCATCATAGCGTGCTTTGTTCAGTTTTACTACAGATGTTTTTACGATTGAAACTGAAACAATCAATTGGAAAAATGGAATAGAGATCCCTTTTACATAGTCTAATGCAACTCTATCATTGACCAATATAGCAATGAGGTGGATTAACTTAACTTCATGCAGGTAACTAACTAATTATTGACATTCATGAGAAAATATAGTTGTGTGTTTGGCTAAGCCGATAAGCTAGTCAAACTACCTTGTAAACACTTTTCCGCTTATCTACGTGTTTCGTAAAGTTAGTAAAGTTAAAAGTGCTTATGACAAAAATAAGCCAAAAATTATAAGCTGGTCACCAATAGCTTATGAATTTTTAGCTAATAAGTACTTTAATTTTGACCAGATTTTTACTATTTTATTCTTAAAATATTTCTTTTTAGAACAAAATTCCTGCATCGATACTCACTATCTCAAGTATTTTATCAACCTAACCCCCTCTCCCCTCGCGCCTCTTTTAGTCTGCAATTCTCATTGGCTGTTTAAGATAAACATATTTTCTATTCCTTTGCACATTTGTATCTATATAATTGTGTATTAATCTTTGAACTATATGAAATAAATGAGGACATATCAAATTTTCGGTGTATTGCTTTCTAAGTGTTGTGGTGATGAAGACACTGTTTCTCTTCAAATATTTTGTCCTATTTATATTTATTACCGAGAAAATTTTGTCAATTTATTAATTATTATAACTTATGATTATATGATATCATAAAATAAATTATATTATCATAAAAATTATCTTATCTAAGCACAATTATATTTAAAATAAAGTGACAAATAGAATATTTTGTATTTGAATCGATTTAGAATCTAAAATTTTGAAGAAATTACGTCCTTACAAGCGTAAATAGTTCTACGCCTATTTAAGTCATTTTAACAGTAAAAGAGCTTATCAACATCCTTTTATCAAATAATACAATAACTTATTATCAATTTTAGTACTTGTACTCTAACACGTAACTGCTTATTTATTAAATCAGTTTCAGCACTTAAAAATGCTTTTCAACACCTAATGCTTTTTATTACTTCAAATTAGCTAATCCAAACGGGCTGTAAGTTTTAGGATTCTCAAAACCAGGTTTGGTTCAGTAAGCATTTTGATATTCCTTCTCCGTGTCCAGTTTTGAATGGAGTGAAGAAGCTTACCTGAAAGAGTAGAAAAAAATTATTTATTGCTTGGTATTTCCAAATAATATGAATTTAAAAGCAGGTGTAAGTAAGTTTTCGTGCAAGAATATTCAACTAACTACTTATCTTTTTCCTCCACTTAGTTTATCATCAAATCAGGAAAATGACTACTGACAACATGTACTTCCTCGGATGATACGACTTCTCTAATTGGATTCAGGATTTTAAATTGATTGGTTTAACATAGGCATGTATCTGTTTTTATCAAAATTAAACCAACTCAATTATATCGATTTTGTCGGATTTGCAGATTTTTGTGTTACTTGAATATCATTTTTATATTACTTTGTTAAAGTTATAAATAAAATTTTGAAAGTAAATATATATTTAGTAAAAATTAAAAAAAATTGATAATCATACAATCTATTGAAATATTCTTATCTGAATGCAAATTCACAGCTTTATCTATTAAAAGAATATGAGTGACTCTTTTTTTTTACTACACATGATAGTTTTTTAGTCGTCTAGCAATAACTTTTTGTTGATGTACGCTGTCAAAGTTACTCTAATTTAATAATTAAACATAAAAATAAATATGATACCTAAATAATAATATGTTATTTAATTTTAGACTATCTAAATACCCTTTCAAATTCGAAAAAGATATAAGAAATCTTGACTTATGAATATAAAGAAGAACAACAAGATGATTGACGCATTTCAATAATACATGATAAGAAAGTGATAAAACCATTATTTAAAGTAAATAGAAATGAATACACTTCATAGTTCTATTAAATATTACATCCCACGAGAGTATCTCAAATATTTTTAGATATTTTTTAAAAGAAAATTCTATACAAGTCTTAAAAAATATATATTTATTTGTCGGTTTGGTTTGGATTTTTTTACTTAATACCAAACCAAGCCAAACCACACCTAATTGAATTTTTTAATCGATTTGGTTTGACTTTTCGATTTGTTGCGAGTTTCCAGTTTGGTTTGAAAACCCCTAATTTAACATTTAAAGTTTTTAGCACCGAACTAACTATACTTTTAAGTTTAGGGGTTTCGAAACTTTTTTTTTTCTTCACATATATATCTCTATCAATATTAAATATATTAAATTTAATTGAACCCATAACTTTAAAATTAAATCCGCAACTCTTTAATTAAGCCCCGGATATGCCCCGGATAGACAAACATAATTGCATGAGGAGGGCAGCGAACGTGGGGAAGTGAAAGTGCGATAGTAAAAATGAAAGAAATTGAGAAGACTGACGATTAATATTGTTTAATAAATTCAATTATTGTGTCTTTAGAGCCGAAAGTGAAAAAGTTAATGAGAGCATTTACATTGGAAGAAGAACATTCCAAGAAGCTAATTAAAAGAGAAAGTATTACAGAAATTATTTAGCTTTTTTTTTTTTTTTTAGCTTGGAAATGCAAGAAGAAGCAAAGCACACATCAAAGTTGGGGGAAAGCTCACTAAAGACCTAAAAGAAGTTACATATACCAACAAGAAAAAGATATGTTTTCCTTTTCCCTTTTTTGTTTTTGTCCTTTTGCATTTCCTAATTTTCTAATAAAAGCTAATGGGGTCTTAATTAAAACTGAATTAAATCACATTATCTCATCAAGCTCTCACATGAAGGGAGCCATATAAACCAAACGATCAACTTGTCTCTGTGTGTTCTATATGTCATCAGGGTCAAGTTGTAAAATCAGCCACTAATGTTTGCATCAGGATGATCTGTCTATATCACATTCCTTAGAGTGCAACCTTTCTCCAATCTGCATGAATGCGAGCTACTTTATACACCGGACTACTCTGATTTAATCAAGCTCTCGTATATACTTCATACACACCGTCCAGTTGTAAGAAGTAGCCATGCAGTAGGCCAAAGATGGGTCATTTTGTTGAAAGAAAAAAGGCAAGTATATAAAACTTGGACAATTTCAGTGGTTAGAATACTTCTTTATTGGGATTTGTTTTGTAATCCCATATAATCAAGAACATGCATAATCTCTTCCCCACCATATACACACAAAAGACAGGTTAGGTTAAAAGACGTTAGTGAAAAATTCCTTGTTTCCTCCCTAAATCCCAACAAAATGAAGAATATAATAATTTCTAATTAAAAAGTAGCACTTGAATTGTACCTTACTTTGCTTCATTGTCTTGACTTGATCCTTCAATTATTCTTAAAAAGAAGTTTTGTTTATTTGTTTCTGCTGATCTTTCTTCTGCAAAGCAATTATATACGTAGAGCTTTGGCTGAGTATTTTAATTAGTTAAAGGATAGAAAGGGAGTCAATTTTCATGAAGAAACTATCTTTAACTTTAATTTTATATTACTAGCGCTAATTAACATCTAGATATTGTTGTTAATATTTAGTACTCAAAAATTTCATCAAAACTCTCCGACTTGTTAAAAGTATTGAAGGATGAATGAGCTCTCCACTAAATAATTGAATGTTGCACTGCAATCTTTAGAGCGATAATAAGAAAACAAAGAACAAATTAAAAGAAGACGTTCCTCACCAATAACTCTACTTTGATTGTTAAATAACAACAATAATATATTATGTTAAATATTAAAAATAGGATTTGGGAAGGTGTACGCATACCTTATCCTTAAGAAATGTTATTTTCGATACAACCTCGGCTCAAGAAAAATATAATGTATGTGTGAGCTATAATTCGACCTTGTAAAGTTCAGCTTATAAATAATATATCGATCGCTCTCCTTGCCCCAAATGCGCATGACAAGCATCGAGGCCGTCCCCAATTGGGCGGAGACGCCATAAACGGTAAGGCCGTCCTCGACCATAGACTATCGTCCATAGCCGCCTAAAGCTCTTTTGTCGGAGACGACGCCCCGTGGGTACGCCCGTAACAGTTTCACGACACAGACTCGATCCCCAAAGAAAGTTAACTATCTCAGTTGAGACCTATAAATACCGAAGCAATCATCAGAAAAAAGGGTTCCACTCTCTCCCCATGGGGGCTCTATGAAATACAGAGTACAACACAGAGTGAGAATCACCATCAGCAATACGGGATAACAGTAGATCTATGAAAACATGATTGTAAGGATCTGAACCTCTTCATGGAGAGGCAGATTAACCCATCATCATGAATAAAGATCACTATATATCCCCTGTTATCTCTACGTATGTCTCCATTATCTTTTCCCTTTATTAAACTTCAGATATGTTACGACCTGCTATGATTGGCCCTCTAGTTTTAATAATTGTTTTGAGTTCATAAATGTCCATAAGCATTAACGGTCAAACAATTTAGCGCCGTCTATGGGGATTTCATAGCAAGATCGCGCAGCTTTTCTTGAAGTCAGAAACAAAGGGAAAACAACGAACAAAGGGTTAGAAACCCAATCAGAGCGAGCATGATTCATCTCGTATATACTCAGGCCACGAGCCTTCGCCAAAGTAAGTTTAACAACAGTTGAAATAACGCTCGGGCTACGAGCCCTCGACGCTAGAAGTCAACCAAAGTTCAATTACGGTTGAACTGGGACTCAGTCCATGAGCCTTCGCCAAAGTAAATTCAACAACAGTTGAAGTAACGCTCGGGCTACGAGCCCTCGACGCTAAAGAAGTCAACCAAAGTTCAATTATGGTTGAGCTGGGACTCAGGCCACGAGCCTTCGCCAAAGTAAGTTCAACAACAGTTGAAGTAACGCTCGGGCTACGAGCCCTCGACGCTAGAAGTCAACCAAAGTTCAATTACGGTCGAACTAGGACTCAGGCCACGAGCCTTCGCCAAAGTAAGTTCAACAATAGTTGAAGTAACGTTCGGGCTACGAGCCCTCGATGCTATAAGTCAACCAAAGTTCAATTACGGTTGAACTGGGACTCAGCCCATGAGCCTTCGCCAAAGTAAATTCAACAACAGTTGAAGCAACGCTCGGGCAACGAGCCTTCGACGCTAAAGAAGTCAACCGAAGTTCAATTACGGTTGAGCTGGGACTCAGGCCGTGAGCCTTCACCAAAGTAAATTCAACAACATTTGAAGTAACACTCGGGCTACGAGCCCTCGACGCTAAAGAAGTCAACCAAAGTTCAATTACGATTGAATTGGGACTCAGGACACGAGCCTTCGCCAAAGTAAGTTTAACAACAGTTGAAGTAACGCTCGGGCTATGAGCCCTCGACGCTAGAAGTCAACCAAAGTTTAATTACGGTTTAACTAGGACTCAAGCCATGAGCCTTCGCCAAATTAAGTTCAACAACAGTTGAAGCAACGCTCGGGCTACAAGCCTTCGACGCTAAAGAAGTCAACCAAAGTTCAATTACGGTTGAACTGGGACTCAGGCCGTGAGCCTTCACCAAAGTAAATTCAACAACAGTTGAAGTAACGCTCGGGCTACGAGCCCTCGACGCTAAAGAAGTCAACCAATGTTCAATTACGTCAACAACAATTGAAGTAACGCTCGAGCTACGAGCCTTCGACGCTAAAGAAGTCAACCAAAGTTCAATTACGGTTGAACTGGGACTCAGGCCATGAGCTTTCACCAAAGTAAATTCAACAACAGTTGAAGTAACGCTCGGGCTACGAGCCCTCGACGCTAAAGAAGTCAAACAAAGTTCAATTACGATTAAATTGGGACTTAGGACATGAGCCTTCGCCAAAGTAAGTTCAATAACAGTTGAAGTAACGCTCGGGCTACGAGCCTTCGACGCTAAAGAAGTCAACCAAAGTGGAAAAACTCCTTCCCTGATTATTATTATATCCCTTCTCGGGGTGTAGTATTAAAACAGTGTCACATTTACGTTTTTACGTTATGTGTGAAAAAAGGAGGTGTGACATACGGTTGAACTGGGACTCAGGCCGTGAGCCTTCACCAAAGTAAATTCAACAACAGTTGAAGTAACTCTCGGGCTACGAGCCCTCGATGCTAAAGAAGTCAACCAAAGTTCAATTACGGTTGAACTGGGACTCAAGCCATGAGCCTTCGCCAAAATAGGTTCAACAACAATTGAAGTAACGCTCGGGCTACGAGCCCTCGACGCTAGAAGTCAACCAAAGTTCAATTACGGTCGAACTGGGACTCAGGCCACGAGCCTTCGCCAAAGTAAGTTCAACAACAGTTGAAGTAATGCTCGGGCTACGAGCCCTCGACGCTAGAAGTCAACCAAAGTTATATTACGGTTGAACTGGGACTCAGGCCATGAGCCTTCGCCAAAGTAAGTTCAACAACAGTTGAAGCAAAGCTCGGGCTACGAGTCCTCGATGCTAAAAAATCAACAAAAGTTCAACTACGGTTGAACTGGGACTCAGGCTATGAGTCTTCGCCAATAAAGGATCAACGACGGTCGAAGTAAAACTCAGGTCGAGAGCCCTCGATCCGCGACAACCGGCGATCACGCCGGCATAACAAACAGAAAATGAACGGAAAGAAAAAAAACAAAGGGGGGAAGATCCCCCCCATTCCAAATTAAAACAGACGGATACGGGCTATGCCCGTCCGCCCTGAAACAATAGTAGTCCGAAACTAACAACAACAATCAATCAAATAAAAAATGGCCACATATGGCAACAAGAAAAAAACAAAAACCAACTAATCATCAATCAACTGGGGGTTGCCAGCAACGCCGTTCGCCCCGATTCCATCATCACCGGCCTCCGCCGCTTCGCCATCAGCTCCTCCCGCGTCGGCCCCAGCACCGCCCGCTTCGGCCCCGGCTCCACTTCTACCAGCTCCTGCTGTACCACCGACATTATTAGCTCCGGCCCCGATCCTTCCAAGGATATCATCATTTTTAGGCGTCGCGGCATCAAAACCGCATTCCTCATGAGTCTCCCGCGCCTTCTGACGTGCCTGCTCAAAGGCCCCTTCAGTGATCAGGTCGGTTTCAAACAAATGCTTTTTATGTCTCGCTGCGCTTCGGCAAAGACCCAAGCTTCACGAGAACTACCCTAACACATGGACTGCTCCTGGACACGCCGGTTTTCCTGCTCAAGAAGCGTTATTTGCCCCGCGGCCTCTTGAGCATTCCTCTCCAACGCCCTGATCCGCTCATCGAGGCTGTTCTCCCTAGAGGCGGCAGCGGCCCTTATCGCCGACAGTTGAGAATCGTTGGCTTGGATAATCTCCTCAAGCTTAGTCACTTTGGCATTAGTCTCGACCAACCTACGCCTCAAGTCGGCCGAATCCCCCTCCGCAGCGGCAACCTTTCCGCTCAACTCCGAGGTAACCGCTGTCACCTTGGCCAAACACTGGCGCTCGCTCTCCAAGGACGCCCTTCTCGCGGCCTCTAGCTCATCGTTCGCCTGACGCAACCGCTCCTTCAAGGCTTCAATACGGCCGAGCGCCCGATCCCTTTGTAACTCCGCTCGCGCTAGCTCTCCGACCAACTCCTAGTTGCGGGGATCGACCCTCAAGCGCTCCTCGAGCTCCCTGCATTTGAGCCGCAAATGGCGGCACCTCTCAAGAACCCGGAGGAGAACCCCGACTCGGACATTGGTCCGACGCAGGCACTCTACCTGCAGTAAAAAGGCCTGCGAAACAAAATACATATAAATGCAGAAGAGTCAGGAACGGAAACTTGAAGGAAGCGAAAAGACGTTACGAGGAAATAACCAGTTCGAAACGCATACCTTCACGCCCAACGACGCCGCCTCGTTCATTAAACTAATGTCCACCACCTCCCTCAGCGACTGGTTCTCCACAGAAGAATTGGGAAGTATAACTAAGAACGGGAAGCAATTATGCCACAGAAAAACCAAGATTACCTGAGAACTTGCTAGAGAGAAAAACGATCAATAGAGCAAAGAACAAAGAAATGTCTAACATATCAGGCCCTCTTATAAAGAAAAATCGAATCAAAACCTCGGGAAACTGACAGGCGCCATTTAATGCGAATCCTAACCGTAAAAAACGGTTCGACTTTCATCGAAACCGTCGCTTCCACGATCGAAATCGGGGAGTGTGCACCGGAACACGAGCCGTCACTACAAGTACTCCCCGTGTGGCAGCGTACCGACCAAATCCCCATAGGGCGGGAGCGCCTTCAGAATCCCCGCCCGACGAAGAGGCGTCCTGGGAGGCCGTCGTATCCCCAATCGAAAGGAGACATCGTATAAATTGTCATATCCGCTCATCCCGGTCCGTCTCTACGTAACCGCAATAAGCGGAGGGACTATCTGTATGAGCTATAATTCGACCTTGTAAAGTTCAGCTTATAAATAATATATCGACCGCTCCCCTTGGCCCAAATGCGCATGACAAGCATCGAAGCCGTCCCCAATTGGGCGTAGACGCCATAAGCGGTAAGGCCGTCCTCGACCATAGACTATCGTCCATAGCCGCCTAAAGCTCTTTTGTCGGAGGCGACGCCCCGCGGGTACGCCCATAACAGTTTCACGACACAGACTCGATCCCCAAAGAAAGTCAACTATCTCAGTTGAGACCTATAAATACCGAAGCAATCATCAGAAAAAGGGTTCCACTCTCTCCCCATGGGGGCTCTAAGAAATACAGAGTACAACACAGAGTGAGAATCACCATCAACAATACAGGATAACAGTAGATCTATGAAAACATGATTGTAAGGATCTGAACCTCTTCATGGAGAGGCAGATTAACCCATCATCATGAATAAAGATCACTAAATATCCCATGTTATCTCTACGTATGTCTCCATTATCTTTTCCCTTTATTAAACTTCAGATATGTTACGACCTGCTATGATTGGCCCTCTAGTTTTAATAATTATTTTGAGTTCATAAATGTCCATAAACATTAACGGTCAAACAATGACATCAGTCATGAAAATAGAAGCATTAATAATAGAGAGAACAATAAGATAACCGAAGCAAAAAAATAAAAAATAACAGATAGTAATAGAACAATATGAATAAGAAAATACGGGAATATATTAAAATTACTGGTATGGAGTAGAAATATACGTGACCTATTAACCTACTACTTTAATCCCGAACTTCGTATCCTACTTTGATAGTCAAATCTCTCAAAGAGATAATTATAAAAGATCAAGTGTTGATCAAAGTACATTCCAACTATTCCAATTATACCAAACGTTTAAGGACTTTCTAACTATACTACTAAAGCAACAGAGAAAGTGTTTTCTCTCGGCAACGTCGATATATTGGAATATTATAAATTAATAATCACCCAACATGAATGGAAAATGATGTCATTGCTTCAATTTTTATTTTTAAAACATATAAATGTTCTTTCCGCAATCACTTTTTGACTGATAATATGTGTTAACTGTTATGGAGAAGAAAATTAAAATACAGTTGGGAGAAGAATCCACAAAAGCAGAGCCAAGAATGGTTTTGCTTGACCAACGCATCCAATATTAATCCAACTTAATTAAATATTAATCATGTTTAATAAAGTTAGAAACAATAAGAAAAAGAAGTGGCACTAGCTTGGTCTAAACTTAAATGTGATTTAGTGGTCTGTTCAACCAAATTGTAAATCTTATCACAATAAATAGTTGAATGAATCTAGGTTTTACTTATTGTCGAGAAAAAGATAATAAAAATAGAAGAAAACCCTGGCATTGATTTCAAATAATTCATGCACAATTGGCAGACGCGAGATTTTGAATAAGGATTCGATGCTTTTTGATACGCGCGCAGGGGCCGATTTACACTTATCAAAGCGATATCATGCGACACTGCTTGCTCGTAAAATTTTACTAAATATATGTGTTAATATTGTGCGGAAACTGTTAAGTCAGAAAAAATGACATCACTTAATATAAATTGTGTGTTGGTGTGTTGGTAATGTACTTGATTTTCTCTAAGAGGTTAAAGGTTCAAACCTCAACTAAGACATTATTGTTTTGTAAATATTTGCTTAAGACTCAATAAAATCACAGATTAAGACTATTTCTTGTTTAAAAGTATGACAATCAAAGTTATGTTCCAATTTTCGTTGACAAATTTCGACACTGCTTACAAAAATTCCTGCGTATACCCCTGCGCGCGCGTACATAGAGTAAGTAGAAGGGTTGTACATAAATAGCCGTTCAGATTTAATATTTATTTTTCTAGTTGTTATACATAGCTTATATGTATTTATACATATATTTGAAAGATATAGCAAAGAAGATGAAGAATTTTCTCTGTATTGTATATAATCTCAAACTCTCTATGTATACACGTGAATGTGCTGAAAATAAAATGAAAAGTAAAGAATATTCCTATACACTTGTCATAATTTTATTCCCTATCTTATAACCAAATAATCACTTTTATTCCTTTACAATGTAATTCATATGTGCGTGGGCACGTGTATATCTCTTTCTAGCCATCTCATTCTTGAGTATATTGTGGCATATCAATAGCTAAGATTAAATCCAGCTGAGGGCCAAGATGCTACCACATGTCTCATTATTTGAGAGACCAAATTATACATTCACCTACATAGTTCCGAAAATCCTAATATTTGTCTCAAAATCCGCCTTTCTTTCCCTTCTTCTCTTTCCCTTTCTTTATCTCATCGATTGAAGACTCAGAACCAAAGCTTTCTTCCTTCTTCTCTACATCCCTCGTCAAGTTGGATGAGAGAGAATGAACCCCCAACTTGTGCAAGATGAGATTATGTGAAGCTCCTGGTAGAGGTTTGGTAAAAAGATTGCGAGCTGCTGGTGAGACGAGACAAAGGAAAGCGTAATTAGCCCGAAGAGATATTTTTGGCGGACAAAGTCCCATTCGAGATCAACATGCTTTGTTCACTCATGAAAAATAGGGTTGTGGGCGATATGTATTGTTATTTGACTGTCGGAGTGAACCAGAATAAGAAGTGAAGGTGAACAACACAGATCTGCGAGAAGACGAACCAACCAGGTAATTTCTGCGGTAACTCTTCTCATATATCGATACTCTGCTTCTACAGAGGAAAGGGATATTGATGCTTGATTTTTCGATTTCCAGAAAATTGGTACTCCACCAAGCACGATAAAGAACCCATTGACGGACCTCAAAGAATATTTGAAACCGCCCAGTCGGAATCACAAAAAGCTATCAAATAGAGATAAAGGGTCTGAAGATAGCAAAATACCAAGTGAAGGATATGCAGAGTGATAGCGTAGAACACTCAAGCCAGCAGTGAAATGAGAAAGGCATGGCCTTTGCATAAATTGGCTAAGATAAAGCACAACAAAAGATAAATCAGGGCGATTATTTGTGAGATAATTGAGCTTTCCCAACAAATGTCGATAAAGAGTGGGATTTGAAAGAAGAGGCCCATCATCAGCACAAAGTTTGGAATAAGGATCAAGAGGTGAAAATACTGTCGAGCCAAATAAGTCAAATTCCTTCAAAAGATCTAAGGTATATTTCCTTTGACTAATAATGAACCCATGTTTTTCTCAAAGAATTTCCATCCCTAGGAAATATTGAATGTCTCCAAAGTTTTTAACCTTGAATTCAGTATGGAGAAAAACTATAATTTGGTTGTTTCCTTCAATATCACTGCATGTAAGCAAAATATCATCGACACAAACAACTATGATAGAAACTAGATTCGTGGATTGTTTGTACAACAATGAATAGTCATTGAGGGAACTTGACTTGTATCTCAAAGCCCCAGCAAGCTTAGCGTACCACTTCCAAGAGACTTTCTTTAAACCATACAGTGACTTTCTCAAAAGACACGCTTTAGTAGGATCAGGAGGGGATAGTCCAGCTAGAAATTTCATTTAGAATTCTTCTTACAAGTCTACACGTAAAAAGGCATTGTTCAAATCAATTTGTGACACAGGCCACCCTTTCTTTACAATTACTATTAAGGGTCATCTAATTGTGATTATATTCACCACTAAGTCTTTGAATAGTAAATTCCTCCTCTTTGTATGTCCCCCTTACTACTAACATTGCCTTCAGTCTTTTTAGTACCATATAACTTATGTTTAACTTTGTAAACCCATTTGTATGGTAAACCTTCTTTCCTGGTGGTAAGGTTATAACATTCCAAGTATGATTCAGCTCTAGTGCTGCAATTTATGCCTCCATTGCTCTTCTCCAACCTGCTTCCTTACAAGCTTTATAATATCTTGTTAGTTCTGAAATGGTGGACACACTCTTCAGAATATTCTGATTGTTGAGTATGAGTGCTACAAAAGAGAAAGCAGTTGGTTGAGCTGACTGAGTAAAACATGAGGAGTTGAGGTTAGTGAGGAATACACTATTGCATACATAATCATCTAGGTATGTTGGTCTTGAGTAACCTGTTCAGATTTTCTTATTGGAGGTGGTGGAATGGGAAAAGTGTGAATGAGAGACGAAATAGGAGGACTAGAATGTTAGGTTGATTGGTTGCTGTAGTACTAAGTGAAGAATGTGGTGAATTTACCAACCCAAAACTTGGCAAATGGGAAGAAGGTTCAGGATGGTTAGTTGTTTGATCACCTATCCTAGCTGTCATTCTTGGTGTAGAAAGAAAATGAGAGGCATTTGAATTTGCTTCAGGTGTAGCGATGATGCTTATAGGTGGCGAATAGAAGGTGGGATATCAGAAGAAGTGGTAGAGGGAAAAACAAAGGTTGAGATGTTGTAGTGGACAAAGTGAAGGGGAATTGTTCTTCATGGAACTTGACATCTTTGGAAATAATTTCTTGTTTAAATTTTCAGAACCTTGTAACCTTTTTAGCCTAGTGCATATCCCAAGAACACACTTATCTTAGCTCTTGGCTCAAACTTACTCTTCTTATGAGCCAAAGTATATGCATAACATAGACATCTAAAAGACCTAAGTGAATCATAGTTAGTTGGTCTTTTAAGAAGAACCTCATAAGGTGTATTGCCTTTCAAAAATCTAGAAGGTATCCTGTTGATGAGATGAGTGGCTGTCTGCACACATTTTCTCCAATATTGAATGGGGCCTTATACTACAAAAATATACCCCTTGCAACTTCCAAAAGTTGCCAACATTTTCTCTCAACCACCCCACTATGTTGGGGTGTTGCCACACAAGATGTTTCATACAATATACCTTGTGATTGAAGAAACTCAGCTTCCTGTGATCCTTTTTCTAACTCCTTTGCATTATTAGACATTATCCTCTTTACCTTCATGCTAAATTGACTTTCTACCATAGTAACGAAATATTTTAGAATTAGAAAAGCATTGCTTTTGCAACTTAACAGAAAAGTTCAAGTGGCTCTACTGTAGTCATCTACAATAGTTAGGAAATACTTAAATCTGTTGTATGTCTCAGTCCTAAATGGCCCCCAAGTATGAATGTGAATCAAGTCAAAAATCTCTTTGGTTTTAATACGACTTAGATGAAAGGGTAGTTTATTTAGCTTGAGGACAAATGTTACACACATAATTAAAATTTGAAGGAAAATTAACGAAACTAAGATTTTTCATTACTGAAAAGGGTAGATGACTAAATCTGACATGCCATTGGCTTATATTAGAAACAACATTAGCCACAAAAGGTATTTGAAAAGAAACTGAACTAGAACAATTGTTGGAATTTCTACCTTTTGGAATTGAAACTGCACCTTAACAAGGTAGAATGATAGAAGCTACACTAGTGGGCCTGAGTATATATAATCCATCTCTTACTTCATCAGAAATTTGTCCCATCCTCATTAAAGAGTCCTGCATTAGACAATCATCTGAAGTTAGATTTAAAGAGCATTTGAATTGACTACATAACTTATAGATAAATAATAAGTTATATATGAAGGAAGGCACATGAAAAACTCTTTTAAGTATCATATCTAACTGAATAGAAATACTACCTATGTGTGTACATATAATTGGAAAGAGTTAGGTAAACTAATATGTAAAGGAATAGGAAGTGGAGGCAAATCTATGAATGAGATTGAATCAAAATACATATGTTCAGAAGCTCCTGAATCAATGATCCATGTTTTAGTATTAAAAGCTGAAAGGCAAGTTCCAGTATACTTAATAATTGTACCAGCCACTGCATTGACATTGATTTATGAACTTATATATCACTAGTTCCCAATCTTTACCTACATTATTAAGTTAACTAGCTCAAAAACTTGCTCTTCTGAACATTTGTGGCTAACTGTTGATGTTTCCCCCATTGTTAGGTGTTTCTACACCTTTCTCTTGTCACGTTACCACTATATTTCCTTTTACTTCTCCTGGATAGTTGTTTGCTTGTTTGGTACATTGAAAATATTCTGGGAACCCTATCAATCTGAAGCAGTCTGCTCTCGTTTGTTCTACTCTCATGCAGAAAAGAGCAGGTGACATTAGGGTTGTATTTATACTTCTTTCCATTGAACTTTTGTGGAGTGTTTCCAAACTTCTGACTGACAGGCCAGGATTTCTAATTCTGATTGTTTTTTCTTTGTTGGAACTTTGTCCAGTTCCTGCCATGAATGATGCTCCATTAGAAGGGTATTTAGGACTCATGTATACCTCTCTTTGACTATCATCCTGAAGTAACAAAGAGTAGACATGGTCTAGGTTGGGTAGAGGATTCATTATAAAAATTTTCCTCTTGATTGGCCATACACATCATTAAGTCCCATAAGGAATTGAATAACTCTTTGATCTTCCAAAAACTTAATGACCTTCTTCTTTCCACCACACACACAGTCATAGATACATTATAGGTGTGTGCTCTAAGAATCCAACTCATTCCATAGTCTCTTCAGAGTTGTAAAATATCCTGCTACACTGCTATTTTCTTGAACTGACTTAGATATCTTCTTTTGCAGGTGATACAGTTTGGCGCCATTGGATTGGCCAAACCTATGTTCAAGACCATTCCAAAGCTCCATTGCTGATTTGAGTAGATAACACTACCTCCTATTTCTTTAGACAGTGAGTTTAGTAATCATGAAGTGACCAGGTCATTGCACCTGCTACATTAAGGAAGATTATTGAGATCTGGACTTGGTTTCCCACAACTTCCATTGATCAAAACAAGCTTATTCTTGGGTGAAAGAGCAATTATGATTGACCTCCTCCAACTTGGATACCCCTCCCATCAAATGGTGAGTTGACGAGAGACATACTAGGTGCACTAGATGAGTGAAGGAATAATGAATGATTACGGTCCTGATTGACTGTAGTAGATGAAGAAACTGGGCTTTGAGCAACTGGACTTGAGATGATGAATGGAGTCTCATCTGTTATTTCCATAGTTTGCCTTTAGACTTAAGAGATTTGAAAAAGAAATGAAGGATCGAGCTATTAAAGCTCTGATACCATGAAAGATTTAGCAAAGAAGATGAGGAATTTTCTCTGTATTGTATATCATCTCAAACTTTCTATATATACAAGTGAACGTGTTGAAAATAAAATAAAAACTAAAGAATATTCCCTATACACTTGTCATAATTTTATTCTCTATTCTATAACCAAATAATCACTTTTATTCCTTTGTAGTATATTTCAAATGTGCGTGGGCACGTGTATATATCTTTCCAGCCATCTCATTCTTGAGCATAGTGTGCCATATCAATGGCCAAGATACTGCCACTTGTCTCATTATTTAAGAGACCAAATTATACATTCACCTAGATAGTTCCGAAAATCCCCAATCTTTGTGTGAAAATCAGCTCTTCTTTCCCTTTTTTCTTTTCCTTTTCTTTCTCTCATTGATTTAAGACTCAAAACCAAAGCCTTCTTCCTTCTTCTCTACAATACATTCGCCGACTATTTTAAGTCTAAAACCTAATTAATTTTCACTGAAAATTGAAATCATTGAAGTGTTTAGATATCTCATCGGAACTACCAACAATAGGAATATTAATTAAAAAAGATAATATTCTATTGCAATATTATTTATTATTACTCATCAAACAATTTTAAAATATACTTATAAAATTGCACTTCATTACCTAGTATTTGAACTTGCGAGCTCGACACCAAATTTATTACCTCCACTCCATTTTTTGTTTGACAAAATTATAGGCCATTAACTTTGACGTAGATTTTGTCAACTTGGAAGCAGAACGGTGGTTGATTTTTTAATTTACTTCTTTACTTTTTTGCAAACTTTCTAGGTATCACATTATGTGCAGTTAATTAAGTCTGTTATTATCTGTTTTAGGCCCTTTTAGTAATCACAATGCAGCTTTAAAATTCAAAAGTGGGGGATAAAATTTTTAAAAAAAGAGAGGAATAAGAAATAGATTTATTTTAAAATGATGAAAGATCCCCCTTGTTCGCCTCTGTTTATGTACATTTTTATTTGTGCATATCTACACATGTGACTTCCGGAAAAAGTACTTTTACGCCTTGTATTTAAATAGGAGAATTGATTTTGAAGATCAATTAAAGAAAAACATAAATTGAATGTAAAAATAACACGTGATCTTTGTAAGGTCATTTCTTAAATTCCAATTATAATGAGTATAGGAGATCATTTTCTTTATTTATACCAAATTATTTAATTTATCATGGTAGTTAAGACATATATTTAAGTGTAATATATAATCTTAGGGGTCGTCTTGTTGGAATATGATTTATACCGGTTTAAGTTATATTGTGATAAGTTATGCTGTGATTGTTGTTTATTCATTGTTTGGTATGTTGTATTAAGAATGACAATTGCATAATTTCTAAAAAGAAGGTATAAGTTATACCGATGCTAATTACCCCACATTCTATAAGGTATAAGTTATTCCAGTATTAAACTTAATATCGAGATAACTTATACCTGATTTGCTAACCAAAAAAGAATATTAAGGTGATATAAAATTTTTATACTACTTTTATACCTCATACCAAACGACCCCTTCCTTAGTGTACAATAAACACTAAAGGCTAATGATAAGAGATGTCCCCAGCCATATTGAAAACAAGTTTAATGAAACTGCCAATTGGTAGGTGGTACTATATTATGTTTGGATAATAAGTAACAAAACTGCATAGCACCACATGCATTTACATATATCTGCATGTACACATGTATTTTTGTGATTTATCATATTAGTCCTGAACGTTTTTTCAATCAAATTCCTTTTAACTTGAAAATCAGCTATCCTTCCTGTTTTGAACTTTTTCAATTAGACCTTTGGTCAAGAAAATCTATTTGGAATAAAGCTATTTTCAAACACATTTTGATTTTTTTTTTAAAAATATTTTTTCTTTGGAATGCTTATTTTGATATCCATGTCCTCCATATTTCCGAGGACATGGCACTTGATAGGAACTCGTGGAGGTCGAGTATTAGGGTTATATGATAGGAGGTAATTGAGTTTTGCGTTATGTCATAACTTTGTGGTAATAGTTTGGCAGGATTGCTATTTTGCTTTTGCGTTATATCATCTTTTTATTTTCATGTTGTTAGATCTTTCCTTTATATATAAATATATATATATATATATATATATATATTTGTTTACTTATTTATTATTTCTGTGGTATTACTAACGCTATCTTTCTTTGTCTTTTTAGGTCTTCTTGAGCCGATGGTCTCCCGGAAACAGCCTCTCTACTCCTTCGGGGTAGAGGTAAGGTCTGCGTACACACTACCCTCCTCAAACCCCACTAGTAGGATATCACTGGGTCATCGTTGTTGTTGTTGTTGGTCAAACAAGGTCACACTATGCTCAAGAGTGAAAACATGAAGGAACGCTCTATTACACCACAGACCAACTAGTGCACTGACGATTGATACGCAAGCTACTCGATTTTTCTAAAAGAAGGATCAATCAATTACATTCTTTTTAAGAACTACTAAAAAATTGTTCAAACAGACTAACTTAGTACTTGAAAAATGTAACAAGACGCTACTTTCGAACAAAAAAAAGTATGGGACCTTTTTGTTAAAATAATTAAACAAAAAAAATAGAGGGTAAATTTTAGTTAAGGATAATTAACTTTCGATTTGAGATGAATAACATGAATACAGAAATATAGTTGGGTATAAATGTTGGCAATGACTATGGCAAAATTTAATAGTATGAAAAAAGATACATTAATTAAGTAACATTAAATAGAAATAAAATATAAATAAAGGAAAAGATTCACCTCATTTTGAGTGAGGCGGATCCTCTTTCATTTGATAAAGACGAATGATAGACAAATACAATAATCTCTGAACCTTGCTCCAATCTAATGGAAGAGAGATGCGTTTATATATTTTTTAGAGAAAGAGTATGCCCCTTTATTAGAATTCCTCTCTTCCTATTTATAAGAGATATCCCTAGAAAACCATAAAAAGTACAATTAGAGGGAATATCCAGAAGAATATTCCTTTTGAAGATTCCAAAGCAAAACTAACTATTACATCTATTTGCACTGCTCGGCCTCAGCCTTATTAATCACTAGTCGACTTTGACCTTATAGATCAAATCGATTCGCAGGTTACTCAGTACAATTGTCTTCGCATGTCAAATTTCTCCGATTTGATTTTGAACCATACAACTAGTCCCTCTACTTATTGAGGCCGTCTTTTAGCCGAGCTCGGTGAGCGGATCAGACTTCATTAATCATAGTTCGAGAAATTCAGATGGGGAGGTCGACTAGTGAGGATCGCGACTGAGGGTGTCAATCTTCAGGTCAAAGTGGTATCCCCACGGGCTGAACTTGAGCAGATTTCGATCATGACCAATGGCTCGAGTGATGATTTGATCGAGAAGACGGTAGATTTGGAGAAGGTTGACGAGGCCAGGATGGCAGTATCGAAGGAGGTCATCCGTGTCCTCAAATCTGCACGGGCGATTCGGCCCTTGTAAGATGCCTTTTCTGATACTTCTTTTGAATTGGAATGCTACTCTTGCTGCTTATTCCTGATTCTATTTTTCTTTTCCTTGAACTTTATCCTCGATGGATAGTTACAAAGGAATCGTTGGTAGGCATTGCGATCGAGTGTCTTTAATTAGTCGAAGCTGTGAGCACATGATTTTTGCACCAGGCAAGTAATTCCAAAATTAAAATAAATATGTTTTTGAGTGTAATTACTTGCTTTGTTTGAAATTAGCTATACTTTATGTGTTTGAATAAATAGAAATTAGGAAAAATAAAAAAAAAAATTAGGTTAAGTAATTTATTTTGTTTGAATTAATTTGTTTAAAGAAGAAAATCATCAAATAGTAGTTTTAAGTAGTGAAAAATTAGTAGAAGATTGCAAAAAATACTAAATAATTAGAGTAAGTAGGAAATTAGGTTTTTATAATATTCCATAAAAGAAAAAGAAAAAAATACAAAAAGAAAATACATAAAAAATAATTAAAATACTAGAAAATACAAAAATATATAGGTATAATTGGTTTGGGCCAAAATAATTGAAATTAGTGGCCCAGTCTGCTTTGGCCCAGTGAATTGGCCCGTCCGATCCTATGAGAATCAATCTCCACCGTCCAGCAGGATGAATCCAACGGTGGAGATAATCGGTTGATTTAATTAGTTAATTAAAAATGAGAGATCAAATCTCAACCGTCCGTTTAAGTTGATCTAACGATTGAGAGCCTGGGTCTTATTTGTAACGATATGGCGTCGTTTTAGTAACGCTAATGACAGCCGTTGATCTCCATCAATTGGACGGTCCAGATTACCTCAGACGTATGGCCTATATAAGGCTTTTGTCTGATTGAATTTGGCCATTATACGTATCACCTAAACCTAGCCGCCCCCAAGCCCCTTCTCTTCTCTCGTCTTCTTCATCTTCAACCCTTATGAAATCCTAGCCGGCCCATGGCGGCCACCACCCTCCACGGTGGTCGCCGGCCCTTTTAACCCCTCCTCTCTTCTTTTCTTCTTCTTCTCCTTCTCAAAACACCAAAGAACCCAGAAAACAGACCCTGTTCTTCAAGTCCCGGTCACCGGAGCTTCGCCGGTGACCACCAAATAATGAGAACCGCCCCCAAACCAACGCCAATCGCTTCCTCTTCACCTGATCTGTCCAACAGTACCACCCACACCCCTCGAATATCCCTTGAACTTCTCGAATATCCCGAAGAAGGTCGCCAGAACCCTAACTCCGGCGACTCTAAAACCTAAATCGCCCAAAGACCTTACCTTTTACCCTCCCAAAACACCCCTCTGCAAACCAAAGACCCAGAAGGCTTCGTCTTGAAGCCTAACAACAGAAAACAGAAAGAAAAATGAGGAAAAAAGAAAATCACAAAAAAAAAGATAATAAAGGAGAGCCTGGAAGACTAAGACTGGAAATGAAAAGAAAAAGAAAAAGAGAAGAAGTGAAATAAGGAAGCTCAGGGGACCGGCCCTGCGAGCTAAGTCCCCCCCCTTTCTTTGTTCTTTTGATCTTTCTTGCTTATTATGATTTGTTTGTGTTTTCTTGCATGTTTTGTTTTGTCTTCTCTGATCTTTGCTTTCGCATGTTAGTTTTAGGTTTGTCTTTTCTTTTTGTTTATCTTCTTTTGTTTCAATTTGTCCTGTATATCCTCATCTGTTAACCTGTTCTTCTCTTAATTCTTAACTAGTTCTTCTCAACATGTTAGTCATAGGATTTTTGTACTTGTTTCTTTTTTGTTTCTGCTTAACGCTTTGTCCATGATTTGGTTTTGGTTGGTTATGTTCTCATGATTCTATAGTTTATATTCCCGGTGTCATTTTTCTTTGTTGGTTGTTATCTCTTCTGTATTTTTTTAGTTGTTTCGCATGTTAGTCATTTGCTCTTTTCTTTTCATATTGATCTCTCCAGTTCTTTCGCATGATTAGTTATAAGTTTCCTACCTGTTGTTTCTTCTTCTGCTTCATATCTCTTGCTGTGTCTCCGATTATTAAGTCATAAGGTTTCATAACATGTTTCTTCTGGGTCTGTTAGTGATGGAGTTCTTGTGTTGCTATGTTTTGACCTCGTGGTTCTTTGCTTTAAGTTCAGAGATTTCCTCTTTTCCCTATCATTTTAACTGTGGGTCTCTGATTCATCTAAAAAAGGGGTTTGACTGATTGATATTTGGTTCATCTCTCATCTCTTATTTTCTCTGTTTATATTAGGCCTCTTCATCTTGTTGGTTTTAGATATCTTCTCTGCATGCCTATGTTTTTGGACTCTCATTCTGTGTTAGTTTATCTTTGTTAACTCTCATTAGTTTGAATGATTCTTCTATTCTTCATCTTCATCTTGATCTATCATATGCATACATAAGGCTAGGATTAATACTTGATAAGAGATCTTAGTTAACATGTCTATGCTATTGTGTGGTTTGGGGCTTAAATGAATCCTGCTTCATCTATTGCTGACTGTTTGTGATAGTTTAGTTCTGTGCATGTCTATGATCATTAATCTTAAGGATTTTGGGAATTTTTCAATTGTCATTTGACCTGAACTAGTGGTAACTAAGGCTAGATTGACATAAGTTTGACACTTTGTTACATGAATTGGTTAGAATAAATTGATTAACCAGAATTCAACCATATCAAATTTCCCTTTCTGAGTTCTGGATGATTGATGCATTTGTTTGGTTTATGTGGCTCTGTGTACAAAAAACATGTTGAAATAACTAAGTTTCCAGTAGTTCTTGTTGGTATGATTATGTGATTAACATTCACTAACCTTAGGAGAATTGGTTATAGCTTGTTAGTGCTAGGCTTCATAAAATTGGCTAGTTTTTAAATAGGTATTAACTGAAAATGAACAAAAATAGGCTGTTAGACAATAATTGACCTAAGAGTGGTCAACTTTGCAAAAGGTTGACCAACTCTATGAGGTCCAAACACACCAGCCCACCCCCAAAGGGGGCTGGTTGTGCAAAAATGGTTAAGTTTGCAAATGCAGACTTGCCCAGACTCTCTTTTGAGCCCTGGACATTAAGAGGCCAAACCTGCAAAGGTTTTGGGCCCAACAGTTCAGCAAATGGGTTTAATTACCCAGGCTAAGTCTTAACTTGAGACTGACCATTAATTAAATAGTTCTAATTGCTTTAATTAAGCAGACTAGTCCTTCACTCTAGTTTAATTGACCTAAAAATCACAAAAATAGGTTATTAAGAAATAATTGGCCTAAGAATGGTTAACTTTGCAAAAGGTTGACCAATTCTATAAGGCCCTAACACACAGTCCACCTTAAAAAGGGGCTGGTTGTGCAAAATGGCTAAGTTTGTAAATGCAGACTCGCCCAGGCTCTCTTTTGAGCCTTGAACATCAAAGTGGCCAAACCTGTAAAGGTTTTGGGGCCCAACTATTCAGTAATTGGGTTTAATACCCAAGCCAAGTCTCAACTTGAGACTGGCTAACTTTTAAATAGTTTATTTTCATTAATAAAGCAGGCTAGTCCTGCAATCAGCTTTAAATTGGAATAATGTGGTCTTGACTAATAAGAATTAAACTAAATAGGCTAGAATTGAAATAGTTTTAATATTAGATCTGGCCAACCCTTAAATAACAATGCAAGGGTTGGCTGTTAGTTAAATAAGTCCAAAAGAAGCTGAAACTTGACCTAGGCAGGTCTAGTAAATCAGCAGTGGCCTTGAGGGCATGACTGGAATTCGAAATAGTATTTTGGTAAATAGTTTGAAACATAAGAGGGTAAGGGAGTCATTTATACCCCTGATTTCTGCAATTTTGCAGAGATTTAAGGGTATAATGGTCTCCCTAAAATGGGAAATCTGTAAAAATCTATAACCCTTAGGGCTACATTAGTAAAAACCCCTTAAAAGGAATCTTTGGAACCTTCCAGCACATGCTGGAAGGGTTTCTGGTAACAGAATTAGGGGTTCAAGTGTATATTTCATAATTTTAAGAGGGGAAAGTTGGGATTAATCCCATAACTTTCTCCCCAAGTTTCAGCCCTTAGTTTAGCTATAAATACACCCTAAAAAGGGGTTGAAAGGGGTTCGAAAATTGACAATCAAAAATACATCTCGGCTGGTTTCATTGAATAGAAAAGCTTCAGAGATAAAAATACTAAGATAACAGTAGGATTTCTAGGATTTCTCGAGTTAGAATTTGCCAATTGCTTCTGGTTTTTTGGGTTCTCTGCTCGATCACTTGCCTGGGTTTCTGCTTGTTTGCTTTGTTGCTGGGCTCTCTCTTATTGTTGTTGTGTTGTCTTGTTCATTTGGCCTTCAATTCCACTGTTGCATTGCTGTCTGAGTTCATTGCTGTGCTTACTGCTTAATCCCTTAGACTCATCGGCTTCATTTTTGCTTATCCAGGTACATATTTCTTCATTTGAAGCTGTAATGACAAGCTATTGAGATAGAAATGAAGATATAGATCCTGATTATATGCTGCTATTGTAACTTATAGTTTAATATTGTTAGTCATTTTAGCATAGTATGTAGTAGTATGAAAAACAGAGACAAAGACAATGTAATAATAGTACTATAGTAGTAGCATAGCCATAATCGTAAATCACGTAGTTTAAATAGTTAAAAACACTAAAATATAAGTTAGCATGTCACTGTTTTTCTAAAAATTGGTAGCTATTCATTCACGGTAGGCTTATGCGTAAAAATAAAGTCACATAGTTAATCATGCTAGCGTGAATCTGTATATAGACAACAACCAGATCCAAATTACAATAAAATTAGTAGTTCAACAATAGTTGAGTCGTGAAGCCCTTCGAATTTAGATACTGGGTTCGTTTAATTAAAACTGGTCTATAAAGACATTGCTCATATAGTTAGTTAATTTTGAGGATCTAAGTTTGGATTTAAGTAAGTTAAAGAAGAAGCAGTTAAACAAGGCGGCAACAGTATCGGTGATATTTGATGAGAGGTTTAGTTCATGATGAAATCAGTAGTATAACTGCAACTCTATACATACCATAGATAATCTGTAGGTAATTAACTCAATTGATCTTTAGACTTCATTTATAATCAAACCGTTTACTCAGAATTAGTATGAACCTCAATTGTTAGTGTAAAAGCTAGAAATAGCATGTTAATCCAACTCCATGTACATAGATATTTGATTTAAAGCTAGTACTTTGTGTATCGACTTTTCTCTTTCTGATTAATAAAAATATTTGATTTTACCTCTTAATCATGTGTATTTATCGTATTGTGAATTTACGTTTCTATTTTTGCTCTCATTATGTTCATTCGGTTTGGACCCAACATGTAATGTGGGCCTGAACTATGGCGTTATTCACTGGGCTGCCTAAATACAAGTCTGAAGACTGCCTGGGCATTTGAAGCCTGGGCAGATTTAGTATTCGTTTAAGTAAATACAGAAGCTTAGGCCCAAAAAATAAAAGCTGTAGCCTGGGCTTAGATTTGAAATAAGAGATACGGCTAAGGAAAAACAGATATAGAAAATATAGCCAAATACTAGTATTGAATCCTTTAATGAAAATTGGGACGAGCCTCGCCCGAATAACAAACACCGGGGCCCCCATTTAGTAATAAGATAACATAGTAGAACCGGAGAGGCTAATAGCAAATTCCATAGCCTCTCCCAAAAGTTAAAAGCCGATAGACGTTATTTAGGGCACGATGTTAATGTACTTTCCATTGAACGAGTGTGCACTTGGTGTGACTCAAATCCAAATATCGGCAAAGCCGAAATACACCGAAAGTCATAGGCGTACTGGTTGCGGTATGACTCGAGGCGTGTTTTCGCGATGCCTCAAATTCTTTAAAATAATATTTATGTAAAAAGCATTATATGTTGTTTAAAATCTGTAATTGAGTCAAACAAGAGTCGAGAACGACAATTGAGCGACCGTGCTAAAACCATGGAACCCGGGAATGCCTAACACCTTCTCCCGGGTTATAAGAGTTCCTTATCCGGATCTCTGCTTCGCAGACATTTTTAAGAGTTAAAATTCCTCGGATTCGGGATTAACCGGTGACTTGGGACACCATTATTATTCCCAAGTGGCGACTCTGATTAATCTCAATAAAATCCCGAACCGATTGTCCTTTAATTGGAAAAACTTCTTCCCTTACGTTATTTTATCCGTTTCGGATATTTGAGCATCGGGGTATACCCTACGAGTGTATTTATATGCTTACTTATGTGGGGTAGTAAAAAGGGAGGTGTGACAGAAGCGATGTCAAACGTTTCTTTATTTAACTCGAATGGGGTCTAGCTATGAATCAAGAACGAGCTAGGTCGAATGCTAGTTGAATATGAGCGAGGTCGATTGCTAATTTGGGCAAGGAGGCCGAATCTTAATTTGAGTGAGATCGAATGAGAGCTAATTCGAGAGATGCCGAATATTAGTTAATTTGGGCGAGGAGGCCGAATGTTAATTCGAGCAAGGTCGAATGTGATTCAATCGAGGAGGTCAAATTTTAATTCCGGTGAAGAGGTCGTACGTAAATTCAGGTGAGGAGGTCGAACATTAATTCGGGCGAGGAGGTCGAACGTTAATTCGGGCGAGGAGGTCGAATGTCAATTTGGGCGAGGAGGTTGTTAGTTTGGGTGAAGACCAAACATTAATTTGGGCAAGGAGGCCAAATGTCAATTTGGGCGAGGAGGCTGAATGTTAATCCGATCGAGGTCGAATGTGATTCAAGCATAACTTGGGCGTGGAGATCGAATGTGAATTTTTCAAGGAGGGCGAATGTTGTTTCGAGCGAGGTCGAATGTTGATTCGGACGAGGTCGAATGTTGATTCGGGTGCGCGAGAATGTCGATTTAGGTGCGAGGAGCCTGAATGTTGGTTTGGGCGAGGAGGCCAAATATAGGTTCGGGCGAGGCCAAATGTTAGTTCGATCGAGGCCGAGTATTGGTTTGCGCGAGGCCGAGTGTTGTTTCGAGCAAGGCCGAATGCTAATTCGAGTGAGGAGTTCGAATGATAGTTCAGGCAAGGCCGAATGTTGATTCATGCAAGGTCGAATGTTGATTCGTACGAGGTTGAATTTTGACTCAAGCGAGGATGGATTTTGACACGAGAAAGGCCGAATATAGGTTCGAGCAAGGCCGAATATTGGTTCGAGCGAGGCCGAGTGTTGGTTCAGGCAAGGGTCAAGGTTAATTCGGGAAAGAAGGCCGAATATTAATTCAAGCAAGGAGGTTGAGTGTTAATTCTGGCAAAGCCGAATATTAATTTAGGCGAGGCCGAATGTTGATTCTGGCGAGGAGGCCATATGTCAATTTTTGGCGAGGAGGCCAAATGTTAATTCGATCGAGGTCGAATGTGATTCGACCGTAGTTTGGGCATGGAGACCGAATGTGAATTCGTCAAGGAGGGCGAATGTTCGTTCCAACGAGGTTGAATTTTGATTCGGGTGTGGCCGAATGGTGATTCGAGTGAGGCTGAATGTCAGTTCAAGCAAGGAGGCCGAATGTCAGTTCGAGCAAGGAGTCCGATGTTAATTCGAGCAAGGTCGAATGTGATTCGAGTGATGAGTCCAAATGTTTATTCGGGCGAGAAGGATGAATATTAGTTCGGGTGAGGAGGCCAAATGTTAGTTTGGTCAAGGCTGAATGTTGATTTAGGAGAGGCTAAATATTGATTCAAGTGATCCGAATGTTAGTTCGGTCGAGGTTGAGTGTTTTTTCAGGCAAGACCGAATGTTAATTTGAGCGAGGAGTTCGAATGATAATTCGGGCGAGGCTGAGTGTTGATTCAGGCGAGGTTGAATGTTGGTTCGGGCGAGGCCGAGTGTTAGTTCGGTCGGGGCTGAGTGTTGGTTCGCTCGACGCCGAGTGTTAATTCGGGCAAGGAGGCCGAATATTAATTCGAGCAAGGAAGCCAAATGTTAATTCGGGCGAGGCTGAATATTGATTGATTGGGGCGAGGCCAAATGTTGATTCGGATGAGGAGGTCGAATGTTGATTCACGCGAGGGGAATGTTGATTTGCGCGAGGCTGAATGTTAGTTCGGTCGAGGCCGAGTGTAACTTGATGCAGCATCGCTTTGGAGAACATACGGGTGAGATCCATGCAAATTATGCTTTGGTTGCACATATTGGAGGGATTTACATATTTTCCTGGCTGGCAATCCAGTCCCAGTCTATATGGTCTCTTGGCGTCTTCAGATTTTTTTAAAATATGATGGCGATCGCTCCCTATTTGCGTACTTGTGAGAATGCTCCTATTTCTATCCCATTTAGAAAAATAGTCAGTTAAACCAAATGAAATTGTTTGTTACCTCGATTTGATCGGTTGGCGAGTGGGGAGGAGTGACCACGTTCCCCTCTCCGGTTAAGATTTTAGTTGCTGCTACCAAGTTGACAAGAAATGGTTGTTCCGTCAAATAAAGAGGAATATATGCGGAAAACATCCTAAATCTGATATGGTGTCATCTCATTCAAATTGTTTGGTAGCCAATATTGTTGACTTGGTTTGGTTTGATAGCCAACCTTGATGAGTTTGTCAAATATTGGTAGCCAATTTTATTGACTTGGTTTGGTTGGTAGCCAACCTTGTTGAAGTTGTAAAAAGGGTGTAGAAATTGTCAAATATTGTAGGCTTTAGAGAGTGAGGTTTCGGCTATAAAAGGAGAGCTTCAACTCTCATTTCTACACACCAACAAAGAGAGAAAAGAGAGAGCAAGGTATTCTATAAACTATAAGAAAATAGTTTGTGAAGAAAAATAGATCGTGAAAGATATTGTAGTGAGGTAAAAAAAGCAAAAGAGTGTTTATTTCTTTTGAGGGTGTAGTGGTCTTAGGAGTATTTTTACTCGTTACTACACTGTGTAAAATTCCTCGTTATATTACTATCAGTTGCTCCTCTTAGTCGTGGTTTTTCCCTTATTCAGAAGGGTTTCGATGTAAAATCTTGGTGTCATTATTGTTGCATTTCTATTCTTGCCGATTTAACCATAACTTAGTGTTTTCACATTTATCGCTAATACCGTGAATACTATTTTTACGGGGTTTATTCTCAACAAGTGGTATCAGAGCCAAGGTTCTATCTGAGTATGCTCTATGGTTGCAGCATAGTCTAAACTTCCACATCAGAAAAGAATTACTTTGGTTTCGCAATAAATAGTATTTGTATTTGTGATAAACAATGGAAGCCAACACTACTAGAATGATTACTTTGAATGACAGAAATTATGCCATTTGGAAGGAAAAAATGGAAGATTTGCTCTATGTCAAGAATTTTTATCTACCTGTCTTCACCACTATAAAGCCTGATAATAAATCAGATGAAGAACGAAGTTTGTTACACAGGCAGGTTTGTGACTTTAATAGACAGTGGATTGACGATAATATTTTGAACCATATTTCTAGGGAGACACATTCTCGGATCCTATGGGAGCACCATAAAAGTTTGTATTCTCGAAAAACTAGAAACAACAAGATGTTTCTGATAAAGCAGATATTGGGTTTCAAATACCAAGATGGTTCCACGATGACAGATCATCTGAATAACAGGGGATCATGAACCAGTTATCTGCCATGGACATTAAATTTGATGAAGAAATTCAAGGCTTGTTTATACTTGGTTCCCTACCAGTTTTTTGGGAAATTCTTAGAATTTCATTATTAAATTCTGCTCTAGATGGTGTGATCTTTATGGATCTTGCCAAGAGAAATAAAGAGATGAGAAGAAAATCTCGAGGTTCCTCCCCATCAGATGTCTTGGTGATTGACTCTAGGGGGAAAACAAGAATCGGAGTTCTCAAAATAGAGAACATAATAGAAGCAAATCCAGAAGCAGACTTAAAGATATTGAGTGCTATTATTGCGGGGAGAAAAAACACACAAAGAAGTTCTTCCGAATTTTGAAAAAGGAGAATAGAGACAAGGAACAACAGAAAGAATATGGTAATCGTGTGGCCACCGTCACTACAGAAGATCTTGTTACTGTCCTTGATGCAGATTTGATAAATATTTCTTGTGATGAGTCAAGATGGGTTGTGGACAGTGGTGTCGCATCTCATGTGACACCAAGGAAGAAATTTTTTCTCATCCTATACTCAGGGTGACTTTGGAACTTTGAGTATGGGTAATGAGACTGCATCTTAGGAGGCTGGTGTTGGAACAATTTGTTTGGGAACTAGTATTGGCACTAAAATAGTTTTAAACAATGTGAAGCATGCACCTGATGTTCGTTTGCGCTTGATCTCTATTGGTGTTTTGAATGATGAGGGATATGTCAGTACCAATGGTGCTGGAAAGTGGAAGCTCACTAAGGGTTTCATGATTTTGGCTTGTGGGGAAAGCATTGTGGTCTATATTGGACTACGGCGTCTATCTGTGTTGATATGGTGAATGCCGTTGAGAGCAATAACTCTGCAACATTTTTGCATAAGAGGCTTAGCCATATTATCGAGAAAGGACTAAATATTTTGGCCAAGAAGAAATTGTTGTCAAATTTTGAATGTGCAAAATTAGAAAAATGTGAGCACTGCTAGGCCGGAAAACAAAAAAGAGTTTCTTTCCAGTCTCATCCTCCTTCAAGAAAGACAGAGTTGCTTGAGTTGGTGCATTCAGATTTATGTGGTCCGATGTAGACAAGGACTTTGGGTGATGCACTTTATTATGCTACCTTTATTGATGATTGCTCAAGGAAACTTTGTGTCTACATCTTGAAGACTAAAGATCAAGTGTTGGGTTTCTTTAAGCAGTTTCAAGCATCAGTTGAAAGAGAAACTGGAAAGAAGCTGAAGTTTATTCGTACTGATAACGGTGGTTAATATTGTGGATCATTTGACGAATACTGCAAGCAACAAGGTGTCAGACACCAGCAGACTCCTCCTAAGATTCCTCAGCTTAACGGTTTAGCAGAAAGGATGAAGAGGACCTTGATGGAAAGAGTTAGATGTTTGCTTTCTGAAGCAAAGTTGCTGAATCTCTTTTGGGGTGAGGCTTTATTGACTGCCGCATATATTATTAATCTATCCCCTATGGTTTCTTTGCAAAGTGATGTTCCAAACAGAGTTTGGTATGGAAAGGATGTTTCCTATGAACAAGTGTTTGGTTGCAAAGCTTTTGTATATGTGCCTAATGACGAGAGGTCAAAATTAACTGCCAAGACAAGGCAGTGCATCTTCATTGGTTATGGCCTTGATGAGTTTGTTTACAGGCTACATGATTCAATTGAGAAGAAAGTCATGAGAAGCCGTAATGTTATCTTCGTGGAGGATCAAACCATTGAAGATATTAATAAAGTGGAGAAACTAAAACCTTCAAGTTATAAAGGTTTAGTTAATCTTGATCAAGTTCCTCATACAAATGTGAATGCCATTGGTGGTCTCAATGATGATGATGATGCCCAGAACCATATTCCAGATCAACATATTGATGGTGATGGTAATAACAATGCTAATGTTGATGAGGTAGATGCTCCTACTCATGAAGTTGTGGAAGAATTAGATATTCCACTAAGGAGGTCTTCTAGACTCCGTACTTCTTCCTCCTATTATTCACCTAATGAGTATGTATTACTCACTGATGGAGGAGAACCTGAATGTTATACAGAGACCATAGAGGATGAGCACAAGGATTAGTGGATTGAAGTCATGCAAGATGAGATGAAATCTCTGCATGAAAACCATACTTATAAGTTGGTGAAATTCCCTAAGGGCGTGAGAGCTCTGAAAAACAAGTGGGTATTCAAAGTTAAAACTGAAGAACATAGTTTGAAGCCCAGATACAAAGCTAGATTGGTTGTCAAGGGATTTCGTCAAAGGAAAGGTATTGACTTTGACGAAGTATTTTCTCCTGTCATGAAAAGTTCCTCCATTCGGGCAGTTCTTGGTTTGACTGCTTGTCTTGATTTGGAGATTGAGTAGATGGATGTAAAGACTGATTTTCTTCACGGTGACTTAGAAGAGGAGATCTATATGGAACAACCTGGGGGATTCAAGGTAAAAGGTAAAGCAAATCTTGTATGCAAACTTAATAAGAATCTATCTGGATTGAAGCAAGCTCTCAGACAATGGTACAAGAAGTTTGAGTATGTTATGGAGAAGCAAGGCTACAAAAAGACTTCTTTAGATCACTGTGTGTTTGTACAAAGATTTTCTGATGATGACTTTATCATCCTCTTGCTATATGAGGATGATATGTTGATTGTAGGCAGGAATGCTTCCAAGATTGACAAGTTGAAGAAACAGTTGAATAAGTCTTTTGCAATGAAAGACTTGGGTCATGCTAAGCAGGTTTTGGGCATGAGAATTACTCGTTTGAGAAACGAAAAGAAGCTTTACTTGTCACAGGAGAAGTACATAGAACGTGTACTGGAGCATTTCAATATGAAAAATGCTAAGTTGGTTCGCACACTCCTTCTTGGTCATCTGAAGTTAAGCAAGAAGATGTGTCCTACAACAACAGAGGAAAAAGAGAGAATGGACAAGATTTCTTATTCCAATGTCGTCGGATATTTGATGTATGCAATGGTATGCACTCGACCAGATATTGCTCATGCAGTCGCTGTTGTTAGTTTTCTAAAAAATCCAGGAAAATAGGGAAGTTGTAAAGTGGATAGTCAGGTATCTAAGAGGAAGCTCACATGAATGCTTATGTTTTGGAGGATCAAATTCAATTTTGAAGGGCTATATAGATTCTGATATGACAGGTGACCTTGATAACAGAAAATTCACTACTAGATATTTGTTTACTTTTTCATGGGGAGCAATATCATGGCAGTCGAAGTTACAGAAGTGTGTAGCACTATCTACAACTGAAGCGGAGTATATTGCGGCTACTGAAGCTGGCCAAGAGATGATATGGCTCAAAAGATTTCTTTAAGAACTTGGATTGCGATATATGGAGTATGTTGTCTATTGCGACAGTCAGAGTGCAACAGACCTAAGCAAAAACTCCATGTACCATGCAAGAACAAATCATATAGATGTGAGATATCATTGGATTCATGATCACGTGGAGAACGAATCTTTACAAATCAAAAGGATTCACACGAGTGAAAATCCTGCGGATATGCTAACCAAGGTGGTACCAAGAGACAAGTTCGAGCTATGCAAAGAACTTGTCGGCATGTACTCAGACTAGAAGACATTGCTACCTCCTCTAGATGAATGAGACTGGAGGGGGAGTTTGATATGATGTCTATCTCATTCAAATTGTTTGGTAGCCAATATTGTTTACTTGGTTTGGTTTGATAGCCAACCTTGTTGAGTTTGTCAAATATTGGTGGCCAATTTTATTGACTTGGTTTGGTTGGTAGCCAGCCTTATTGAAATTGTAAAAATGATGTAGAAATTGTCAAATATTGTAGGTTTTAGAGTGTGAGGTTTTGGCTATAAAAGGAGAGCTTCAACTCTCATTTCTACACACCAACAAAAAGAGAAAAGAGAGAGCAAAGTATTCCATAAACTATAAGAAAATAGTTTGTAAAGAAAAATAGATTGTGAGAGATATTGTTGTGAGGTGGAAAAAGCAAAAGAGTATTTATTTCTTTTGAGTGTGTAGTGGTCTTAGGAGTATTTTTACTTGTTACTACACAGTGTAAAATTCCTAGCTGTATTGATATCAGTTGCTCCTCTTGGCCGTGAGTTTTTGCTTATCCAGAAGGGTTTCCACGTAAAATTTTGGTGTCTTTATTGCAGCATTTCTATTCTTGCCGATTTAGCCATAACTTAGTGTTTTCGCGTTATCACTAATACCGTGAATACTATTTTTACGGGGATTATTCCCAACAAAATCTCTATCAATCACTCTCCGAATGTTTGTTAGATTGAACAGAGGAAGAGGCAGAAAAAAGCATATTACGATGAACTACGTAATGAAATGTTCAAATTCATATACTCAAATAGTCAAATTTATCTCCATTCACTGAACTACAGTAACATTTAAGCTCTTTTGTTACTTTATGAACAACTCTCAGACAAAATTAGCACTTTATAGAATTAGTAAAAAACCATCAAATAGTGTGTAAGGTTACTACTCCAGCACTTGATGGAAATGAATGATTAAGATCAATCAAAGACTCCAAGAATTCGTCAGATAAGGAATACTACATGGAGAACTCGATGAGCCACAAAGTTCTCGTTACTAAAGATACTACGAAGGGAAGCGCAATAATAAAGTATTTTTGGTTGGAAGCTAGAAGCCTTGAACTTGCCTACGAATTTCTCAAGTTTGTATTCAAGCAGAAAGTAGAACAAAGAATTGAATTTAGATCTAGAGAAAATTAAAATTTTAATTAAAAAGTTTACAAATACGATATCAAATTATTCGATCAAAATGTTAAACTAATTAAATAAGCAGATGGAGGGTAAATCTTAGTTCAGGATAATTAACTCTGAATCTGAGATGAATAACATGAATAGAGAAATATAGTTAAGTATAAATGCTGTCAATGATTATGATCGGATTTAACATTATGAAAAAAGATGCATTAAGTAACATTAAATGAAAATAAAGAAAAAAAATTCACTCAATCTTGAGTGAGGCAGATCCTCTTTCATTTGATAAAAACGAATGATAGACAAATACAAGAATCTTCGGGCCCTTTTAGGATCTGATGGAAGATACGGGATAACCGATTTCTACTCTCTTTAAGGAGATGTGTTTATATATCTATTTATGAGGGACATCCCTATAAAACCCTAAAGAAGTACAATTGGAGAGAATAGTTAGAAGCATTTCCCTTTGAAGATTTCAAAGCAAAACTAGCTGTTATATCTATCTGCATTGCTCGATCTAGAACTTATTGATCACTGCTCGACGTGGCGGAGGCTAGGGGCGGATGTAGAGAAGGTGATACGGGTTCCCGGGAACCCAGTAACTCTTGCATAAACTCTGTATTTATATTAGAAATTTCACTAAATATTGGTAAATATCTAACTGGGAACCCAGTTATTATTGCATATTAATTTAAAATTATAGCAGGAACCCATAAGTCTTATATCCTGGATCCGCCTCTGGCGGAGGCAGGATCTTTATGAAGGGGGTTCAAAAAAATTGTAGCTAGTGGAAATTGAACCTGTGACCTTATGTGAATTTTGAACACCCTTGACTACTAAACTACACTTTGGATTATGTTAAGGGTGTTCAAAACTTAATATATAGAGGTAAAAAATAAATTTTGCCTTATATGTACAGTGTAATTTTTCGGCGAATGGTGTTTGGGTGAACACCCTTCCGTCCCCTAAATCTGCCCCTGCTGCTCGACCTCGGTCTTATAGATCAATTCGATCCGCTGACAATTATTTCCGCTTGTCGAATTATTCTGATTTGATTTTGACCCATACAACTATTATGTGTAGCTCTGTTTTGAAAGGTAGAAATGGGTCTTGCCCAGGGCTCGCCTTGGGGTAGAGCACTCATAAAATATCCCTGGGCTTATGTATGGGATTAAGTTCTGTGAGACTTACGCCTTGGCCACTAGGGCTTACGCCCCGGACACGCCCACTGCCCAATGCCCAACGCGCAGGGTACTGAGCTCGCCTAATAAAACTTTATGCAATTGTTTGTAACTAAACTTGTAAATCAAGTGTTCTTACCAAATCGCCGACTATTCAAAATTACTTTTTGCTCAATCATAAATCAAGTTGAGAGTATTTTATGTCTTAATTAAAATAAAAATTATTGCATGTTGTCCACTAAGACTGCTATGATAGTAAATTTTAAATAAATCTTTTTTTTTCGAAAGCATTTATTTATTAACTTTTTTATGTCTATACAATATAATAGTGCATAATTTTTTATAATTATTTTTCTAAGTATTTTTTTCACGTTTATAAGATACAGTATTTATTAATTTAATATTTTAATATTAGCTAGTAACTATTTACAAATAATTAGTTATAATGATATTGTATGATGAATTATGTGTCAATTTATTAATTTGTTAAAACTTAAAAATAAATGATGCTAGAGAATTTTAAATTGTGAGTTATGTTTATACATAAATTTTCTTTCAAATAGATATCATATTATATAAAAGGAGTATTTAAGTAAAATATCAAATGATAGTATTGAAATTCTTTCAAGATTTATTACTCCTTAAGAGATACATATACGATTTCATATCGAATACTTTACTTTTGATGTTTGAGTTGTAACGACGTTGCAACTCATTTGCATATTATGATATATGTCATACTTCTCGTATTATTCATAGTCGAATTATAATTTATAAATATTTTAAATAGATTATTGGTTATAATTTTCTGATTTTGCTGTAATTTTATTATTATTTTTTATTTTGTACTATCTTAAACGTCTTGAAATTAGTAAAATTTAAAGATCCGTGGGACTTACGTCTCACCTCGTTAGAGGTAAAATACCTCGTTTTTCGCCCAGCCTTTTAAAACATTGATGTGTAGTGTCGTAATTAGGATTTCGCGCAATCATTGTCAAATAGTTGATTTAACCATTCGAATAATATATGATCAGTTTGGATCTAGGGTGAGGAAATGCGATTTAAGGCTTTATTTCCTATTCTAAATTGAGTATTTTTCTCCCATGGTTCTCATGTTTGGGGAAATTTTTTTTATGACGTGGCAAGACACGTGCAATGGTTCCAAAAGATAATAGTTAAATAAAAGATGCGAGAAGACAAATTAGACAAGGGACGTAATTCAACTACGAGTCCCGTACTTGTTTAGAAACGGATTGGGATGTAATTCTAAAGACAAAGGATATAAAGAACAAGTAGATACGAGTTCCGTATCAATTCAAGACATTCAAGGGCAACAGATCAAAAAGCATTTAAAACATGAATCTGAAGACAGGAAGAAGTCCAAATTCAATCATTATACCTGATACGTTGAAGAATTGGCATTTAATAGGAACGATTGTGTAACGACCTACTCAATATCATTTATTACTCATAATTATGTCATTAAAGTTTAGGTTTCATTCTTCTATCTAGGGTAAACTATAAAAGGAGGAAGCTATACAATTTGTAGACACGACCAACTATTGAAAGCATACTAAATACAATTTTTCTTTACTGTTCATTCTAATTATTGAAAGCCTATTACATTCTTCAGTCTCTTAATTATCAGTAACCCAATTTTTCTATTATTTTCTAGTTTTAATCGAAATCTCATATTTTGGTTAAACATATATCTCAAGAAATGTTTGTTTATTGTATGTACATCCGTTGCCTTTTTACAAATTTCATTTTTACCTATACCTGATTAATATGTATATGCAAGGCTATTTACTTTAGTATATTTTTCGTGGAAATCATGATACAAGTCTAAAACTTAATTCCCTATATCCTATGCATGGCTATTTACTTTAGTATATTTTTCGTGGAAATCATGATACAAGTCTAGAACTTAATTCCCTATATCCTATGCATGTGCTACTAATTAATTCATTTCCAATGTACAATCATTCTGCGTTGTAAACAATCTTTTGTCTTTTTTAAGCGTCTTAATTAAACTTTGTAATCATGAATAAGCAAGTTTGAAGCTTGAAATGGCCGCAAGAAAACTTAAGTTGTAGGCTTCTGAACAGTTGTAGTTGGCTTAATGATGCTTGTCTTTTTGATCAATCCCTTCTTGTCGGCTGTTAATTCATGTATGTCCACTTAATCATTACTCCTTAATCTCATTAAAGTTTAATAATCATGGACATCATGTTAACTGTCAAGCGTCATTAGCATTAGCAACGACCTTAATGACATTAACTGGATTCCTTTGAAATTCATAAAAACTTATGTGGAAATGAATTTCACCTATTATTATTAATTGAACTTTATTCATAGAACATTAACGGTACAAACCGTTTTTTGTCACATTCAAGCAACAAAATTACGTGTGAATTGTTCAGTAAATATAAATGATTGCAAGGTCAAATTTCCAGCTCAAATACACAAATCAGAGAAGAAGAAAATTCATGGTGTAAATATTGCTGCCCATATTTATGAACAAAAGACAAATAAAAATGTTTAAATGAAACAAAAACGAAGGAAAACCATTACCTAATGCAGAAGTTTACCTTCTAGTCATTTGTAATCTCGAACAACATAAAATAATTCAGCAATTGTACTTTTATAATAATAAAAGTTAAGCGATCATAAGTAAAATTAACTCTATATTTCTAGACCAAAAAGCGAAAAAGTTTTGTGTTTGTAAGTGAAGTATGACTTAAGACGTATCCGTACCGTGGTAAAAATTTACGTTCTGCATTTTTTGTGGGTCAAAATCTAACCATACGTAGAGTAATGCTAGAAGGAATGACAGGGGATAGACTAAGTTGTGGTCGTATCCACAACGTGTAATAACGACGAATATCTCGGCCGTTGTCGAGATTGAGCCATCAGAAAACTTGTACAGCAAATTACCTATCGTGATACTTAAGGGGAGCGACGTAAAGTACGATCAAAGGATGAATGTATTCTGAATAAGGACCGTTGTACAAATGGGAATATTTATAATATATATAGGAGGTAAGAAGACAGAGAGGGGTCTCAGTCCGGGAGAAAAGAGGGATAGAAGAATATCTCTAACGGAAACAAAGCGGAAGTCTAGATCTTGGTTGCAAATATTTTTAGTCGTCATTACTGAATCAATAAAGATAGATCTCGTAGCTACCAATGGCATTCCTTCTTCTTCATCTTTGTTCTTTCGTTAAGGAACAATACGTCAAGAATGTAAGCCTGTCGTTTATGTTTAATATCTTCTATTCTTGTATTTAACGTGCTTTGATCTAGAGTTAATTATCTTGGTTAAGATTTTTCCTTTGTTTTCTCATTAATTAGTTTAACAAAGAGCATACACTTTTTGGAGTAAATAATTTGGCGTCATTTGTGGTAATTTTTTAGCCAAAATTTTTAGTTCCTACTAGATCTAAGCAAGAGTCCGCTTCCCGGTGGCCATAGCCCCACCCTCTATATAAACACCAACTTGAGAAAGTTGTAGGAAAGCTTTTGAAGTAACTAAACCAATCAGGGTCAGATCTTTGCATGACATCAAAATTATATTTGAGATCTATACAAAATCCACGCCTTGTCTGTAACGACAGGGTTAGCACGTCATATGCATGTTCAAAGTCGGACCACGGTCACTAAGCACTTAGCATGACAGAAATCCTATTTGTCGTATTTATTTTATATGTCGACCTATATTCCCATCACTTAGGAGGAGATCATAGCCTACTATGTGATCTTTTGAAATAACAGGCGTATCTTGCCTTGTTTTCGTACCCCTACGCACTATGTAATTTGTGAACGAATATGACATGTTTCGCTTATTGTTTGTGCATATCGTACAGGATCGGATTGAGATTCGATTTCGAGATCCCCACGGGCAAAGTAGGTTCAGCCCACGAGAAGCCTAGATGCGACTAATGACGAAGTCAAAGATGACCACCAAATCCGAAACCGCCATTCGAGCACGGGACGAAGCAAGTAGCCCCACAACACCCTCCCCCTTCACCGGCATACCAGGCCAACGTAACGGGAAAATTTGTTTGGGTTTAACTTATCATACTTTCTCTCTTTTTGGTTTAGGATCTGAACACGAGCATCCTCACAGGTGCGCGAAGCAGGAACGAACGCCATCAAGCACACCAGGAAAATGTTCCATACTATATCATCTCGCAGCTAGTGACCGAGCAAATCCCTCTGCGTCGTACCATATTATAAGTAACAGAAATAACTCTTAACGGGCCGACATTATTATAAAATAATTCTGGACCCTGGGACTCAGCAATAGGTCTGTGGAACGTACAGTCTCTTCAACACCGGTAGGACATGAGCTCAAAAAGCTTGCATATGTGCTTGCCACGACAATCCTACACCAATTCAGCCAATTAAATATTATGAGTCACATCCGAATGATGTTTGAATTGATGAAAGTCCCTGGGTGCCCAGTACGTCTATTCCTCCAAAGACCTCTCCAGGCCAAGCAACGAAGGGACCAGATAAACCAGGACTCCACCAACACATACAAATTATGCAACGACGCACAATACTCTCTTATGAAAATAAAAATTAAACAGACCGGGGCATACCCCACGCACGCATAAATAATACGGCAACGAGTAATGTTATCCAGTAAAAGTAATGCATTGCACAAATCTCACCATCTCTCCAAATTCGCACGTCGCCAAGTGAAGAGAAACTTCAACCTCGCTCGAACTCACAACGGGTTACAATCTCGACCTCGCTCGAATTATACCCTTGCGGCCAATGACCGTCGCCAAGTGAAAAGAAAGTTCGACCTCGCTCAAACTCACAACGATTTACAATTTCAACCTCACTTGAATTTACACCATTACGGCCATTGTCCGTCGCCAAGTGACAAGAAATTTTGACCTCGCTCGAACTCACAATGGATTATGATCTCGACCTCGCTCGAATTTACTCCCTTGCGGCTATCGGCTCTCGCCAAGTGAATAGAAGGTTCGACCTTGCTCGAACTCACAACGGATTATGATTTTGACTTTGCTCAAATTTATAGCCTCACGTCCATTGCTAATTGAGTGAAATGCGATCTCGTTTGAATTTATAATGGGTAACAATTCAACCTTAGGTCGTATTCCCAACTTCGCTCGAATTGATGCTCCTACGGCCCTTCTCTATCACCAAGCGAAAATAATATACGAGTACAAGTAAAAATTTATTTCGCCTAAGTTAACAAGTTATACTTCGACCTTGCTCAAATCATGAGGTATAAAATCGCATTCGAATTCCCAATCAAGAATCAGGGACTCATCACGAGGATTCAAATATCATTTTTAAAAAAGAAAGAGGGAATGTCAAAAAGATACACAGCCAAAGGCAAATCAACCATTTTATTCAGGAAATGTACATGTGAAACAACCGCACCTTACAAAGGGCCAAAAGCAGACCCCCAAGAAAAAAATGAAAACAAACCACAAAAAAAATAAAATAAAATAAGTACAGGAGCTGCAAAAATTTACTCACTCGGCATCATCTCTGCAACCGTTCTCCGCAGCATTATCGTCATCATAAGAAAGCTCACCATCAATATCACCATCCTCACTTGCCTCTCATGTCGCAGGTCATTGTGAGCACATGATTTTTGCACCGAGCAAACAATTCCAAAATTAAAATAAATATATTTTTTTTGAGTGCAATTACTTGCTTTGTTTGGAATTAGCTATACTTTTGAGTTTGAATAAGTAGAAATTAAAAGAAAAATCAAAAATATAGGCTAGGAAATTAATAGGCTATGTAATTAGTTAGATTTTAAGAAAAATGGCAAAAACAGTGTTAAGTAGTAGAAATTAGGAAAAAATAGTAGAAAATTGCCAAAAAATACTAAATAATTAGAGTAGGTAGGAAATTAGGTTTTATATTTTTCCATAAAAGAAAAAGAAAAAAAAGGTATAAAAGAAAATACATAAAAATAGTTTAATATGAAAAAATACAAAAAAATATGGTTGGTATAATAAAGTTGGGCCAAATGCAATCCAAATTACTGGCCCAAGGCTTTGGCCCAAATGAAACCCGGTCCAGAGATTAGATCGAAGTGATCTCGGCCGTTCGTTTCATCCAATCCAACGGCTGGGAATTTAGTTGAGTTATATGAGTTTAATTAATATGGGAAAAGTGATCTAGGCCGTCCATTTATATTGATCTAACGATTGATGGCCTGGGTCTCATATGCAACCAATGCGACGCCGTTTTAGTAACGCCTCTCTCAGACCGTTGATCTCTCTCAAACGGACGGTCAGGATTTCATGCGACACTTCGCCTATAAAAGGCTTGTGTCTGAAGAGCCGCCTCATTTTACACAAATCCAAACCCTAGCCGCCCCATGTTCTCTCTACCTCTCTCGTCTCCTTCATCCAGGAACCCTAAATAGCCATGGCGGCCACCACCTTCCACGGTGGTCGCCAGCTACATCCTACACCCAGAACCTTCACTCATCTCTTTCTCACCATAAACTCACCCAAACACCAGAAAGAACCATGAGAAACCCTGTTCTTCAAGTCCCGGTCACCGGAACTTACCGCCGGTGACCACCAAAGTATGAATCTCACCTCAAAACCAATGCCAATCTATTCCCCTTCCTCTGATCTACACCCCTATATCATTCACTTCCCTCGAATATGTCCCAGCCGTCTCGAATATTCCAGAGAAGGTCGTCGGAACCCTAACTCCGGCGACCCCCCAAATCGAACCACCCAAAGACTATGTCTTTTACACTCCTGAACACCCCCTGTAACTCAGAATTCAAAAGGCTTAGTCTTTAAGCCTTAGAAGAAAGTCAGAAAAGAAAATCGAAAAAAAGAGAGATATGAACGAATAGAGGAAAAGAAAACAAAAGAGGAGAGTAAAGTCTGATAAAAAAGAGAGAAGAGAGAGATAGGAAGCTTGGGGGACAGACCCCGCCAAGCTAAGTTCCTTTCCTTGCTTTGTTTGCTGCTTATTTTGTTCTTTGTTATGCTCTGTTATTTTGTCCTACGAATTAGGTTGTTATCTTGTTTTAAGGTGTTTGACATCTCTGATTTTTCTTCATCTTCTTTTTCTTTCTCTGTTAGTTTTTCTGAAATTTCTGTTATATGTTTTATCTGTTCTCGCATGATAATGTTAGGGTTTCTGTTCTGTTTGTTCTCACCTGTCCATGCTTTCCTTTATTTGATATTTGTCGTATTCTGTTTATTTCTTCATCTCTTTGTGCTTCGTCTGTTTAGTTTTAGGGTTTATGTTCATTTCGTCTTTATGCTTTATTTCTCTGATTCGAAAGAAGACATGTTTAGCATTAGGGTTCATCCTGTTCATACTGCTTTTCTTGTTTTAATTGTTCCTTTTCTGTTCATTTTTGATTGATTCTGTCTGCTGTGAACCATGCTCACTTTTAAAGACTTATCTTTCGTCTTGTGCTTTTCCTTTTATTTGTGATTTCTGATCTTAAACAGCATGACTTCTGTTTCTCCTCATGTAGTTGTCTTCTTCGTTATTTGTTAGCATTAGGCCCCTGCTTCTTGTTGATATCAGACAACTTCTGTTAGATTGAGTGATTCTTGTCCTCTGTCTATTCTCATGATTAGTTTCAGGATTAGGATTGGTTTGTTATTCTCATGCATGAGTCTGTTCTGCTTAGCTTTACCCATTCTATTTGCTTAGCATGATTTTAGGGTCAGTACTTGAGAATGATTTCTGATTAACATGCTTATGATTACCTTGTTAAAGTCCATTGTGTTTATGTCCAGTTGAACCTTGTTAGCTATTTTGTGAGAGTTTATGCTTATGTGTGTCTATGTCCATGAATGCTAAGTAGGTTTTTGGCTTTCTAGTGAATCACTCAACATGAAATTGATTGTAACTCATGCCTGCTTAATGTTTAATTAACACTTTACCACTTGAAATTGAGTTTGTAAGTCTGATTAATTAAAGTTCAACATTATCCAACTTCTTTTCTGAATTTTGATTAGTTGATAAACATATTTGGTTTCATGTGTTTATGTGTGCAATTGCATGTTGAAATGGCTAGGTTTGCAATAGTTTGATGTTAAGTATGAACACTGTTGATGTCTATTATGCTTAGGAGGATTGGTTATAGCTGTTAGTACTAAGTTCCATGAAAGTGGTTAGTTTTTAAATAGGATAAAACTCTAAAACTCATAAAATTAGGCTACAAGTTAAATAATTGGCTTAAGAATGGTTAACCTTGCAAAGGGTTTGACCTATTCTATAAAGCCCTAACACACAGTCCACTTTTAAAGTGGCTGGTTGTGCAAAAGGGCTATGTCTGCAAATGCAGACTAGCCCAGGCTCTCTTTAGAGCCCTGAGCATAGAATGGCCAAACCTGTAAATGGTTTTGGGCCCAAATGTTCAGTAATTGGCATTAATAGCCAAAGCTAAGTCTCAACTTGAGACTGGCTAGATTTTAAAAGTTCTTTTAATAATAAAACAGGCTAGTCCTGCAATTGGCTTTAATTTGTAATAACTTAGTCTTAATTAACTGGAACTAATTAAAAGTGGCTGAAATTGAAATAGTTTCTTAAAATAGAACTGGCCAGCCCTTAAATACTAATGCCAGGGCTGGCTATTAGTTAAATAGGTGCAAAAGATGCTGAGATTTAACCTAGGTAAGCTGTGTAAATAAGCAGTGCCCTTAGGGGCACAATTGGAACTTGAAATAGTATTCTAGTAAATAGTTAGAACTCAAGAGGGTAATGGAGTCATTCATGCTCCTGATTTCTGCAATTTTGCAGAGATTTAGGGGTATAATGGTCTCCTAAAAATGGGAAATCTGTAAAAATCTTTAACTATTAGGGATACATTGGTAAAAACCCATAAAAGGGAATCTTTAGAACCTTCCAGCACATGCTGGAAGGGTTTTGATAACTGATTTTGGGGACGTAAGTGTATAATTTATGATTTTAGGAGGGGGGAGAGTGGGATTAATCCCATACTTCCTCCCCAAGTCTTCAGCCCTAAAGATAACTATAAATACCTCTAGAAAAGGGCTGAAGGGGGGGTTCCAATTTGGAGTAATCTAAGAAATATATCTGGGTTCTGATTTTAGCAATTCTGAAAAATACATCTAAAGCTTGAATACCAAAAACTTCAGAGATAAAAAATAGCAGTTTCGCAGTAAGATTTCAGGGGTTCTTAGAGTAGAAACTTGTTTGATTTTTTTTGGGTTTAGAAGTTCTCTGCTCGGATTTTGGGTCTGGATTTATAATTGGATTTTGCTGGGTTTCCTGCTTTGCTGATTGTTGTTTGGTCTTCAGTCATTTGGCATTCAAATCTTCCTGTTGCATTGCTCTGAGTTGATTGCTGTTACTTACCTGCTTACCCCTAGACTCATTGGATTTCCATTTGTTAATTCAGGTACACTACTCTATACTTGAAGCTGTAATCCCGAGCTGATTCAATGACATGAAGATCCTTTTAGTTTATATGTTGTGTAATTCATTTTGTATTACTATCTTGATAGCTTAGATCCATAGTGCAGAGATAGTATAGAATACAGTGGTATAAAACAGAAACAAAAGCCTTGTAATAAGTAGTGATACAACGGTAGTATAGTCATAGTAATACATTACACCTAGTTTAAATAGGAAAAAACTTAAAACATAAGTAAACGAATCATGACTTTAGGATCATTAATAATTCTAGCTTCACAAAGAATTTTGTAAACCACTGTCACTTAGCTAATGCCTCAACACGGAATAAAAATGTTAGATCGAGCAGTATTTTCAAACATAATTCGTTTAGTAATTTGCATGATAAGCAGAACTGAAACGAAAGTGGTAGTTTCAATTATACAAATCTTCAAGCCGCTAGATAATAGGACTTAAGCTCTGTTGATAAGCATTTTAAGTTATGTTTACATGATCAAAGCCTCTCATTGTTGAAAAGAAATAATTAGGTAGCAAAATGGTTTAAGTGGGATAACTTTTGAGTGTTATAATAACGTAGCTATAAGCAACTCATCTTAATTTCGGATAGCCAACTTGTCTTTCGTTTGAACACGTAACTAATCAACTTCCTGGTCTCATTTAGAAATTAATTTGCTCATTGGTGTAAACTTATTGTTAGAAATCAAGACACACTGTTAATTTTCATGCATGGTATATAGATTATTCAGAGCTGTTAGTGACATTGTGTACCATGATCTTTCTTCTGATAATTAATATGAATACAATTCATTTTCTTATTGATCTCAAATGTGTACTCCTCTGTTTTCCCTTGATTAATTACTTTTGTTTAGTTTGGGCCCAATACAACGAGGGCCTGAACAACAGTGCGAAGTCTATAGGCAAAAGCCTTAATACAGCTTGGACCTTACAGGTCTGGACGGATCTGGAATCTACGTAAGTAGATGAAAAGATCCAGGCCCAATAACAACAAACTACACGGGCCTGGGATTCTTATTGTTAAGATACGATTAAGGAAAAAACAAATATAGAAAACATAGTTAAATATTAGTATCCTTTAATAAAATTGAGATGAGCCTCGCCCGAATAACCGGGGCCCCCATTTAGTAATAGAATGACATAGTATACCCGGAGAGGCTAATAGTGAATTTCATAGCCTCTCCCAAAGTTAAAAGCCGATATAGACTATCTTAAGGCACGGTTTTAATATACCTTCCTATGAACGAGTGTGCACTTGGTGCGACTCAAATCCAAATCTCGGTAAAGCTGAAATATACCAAAAGTCATAGGCGTACTGGTTGTGGTATGACTCGAGGCGTGTTTTCGCGATACCGCAAATTCCTAAAAAATGATATTTAACGTAAAAGCATATTATGTTGTTAAAACCTATAATTGAGTCAAACAAAAGTCAAGAACGACAGTGGAGCGACCGTGCTAAAACCACGGAATCCGGGAGTGCCTAACACCTTCTCCCGGGTTAACAGAATTCCTTATTCAGGTTTCTAGTTTCGCAGACTGTATACAGAGTCATAAATTTCCTCGGTTCGGGATTAAACCGGTGACTTGGGACACCATTATTTTTCCAAGTGGCGACTCTGAATAATTAAATAAATTGATCCCGTTCCGATTGTCCTTTAAATGGAAAAACTCCTTCACGTCGGGGTATACCCTACAAGTGTATTTATACGCCTTACGCATGTTTGGGGTAGTAAAAAGGGAGGTGTGACAGCTCTGGCGACTCTGCTGGGGATCCAACCCTGAATTTCGATTTCAAGGTTTAAGAACTCGAGCTCCTTAGAACTGCCGTTCGCGTTTTTTGTTTGACTTCATTATGTGATTTGAATAACATGCTATGTGCTTTATCGCTTCGATATTATGTGAACTGTATATAAAACTGTATCGAAAACCCTTCTCTCTTCTCCCCCGGGGATGTGCTTACTGGTTGAGACTCCCCTTTCTGTTAAAAGTCACCTTAAATTAAGAAAACAGAGGCCGGATAAGTTACAAAGCCGATTGACTCCGCGGGTCACCGGTACGTAGCCCCTCCTCGATTCGAGTTGTTCGCTCGGGTACACGGTCTAGCAATCCATGAAACCGTGAGATTTTGAACATAGGTCTAGGACGATTATTTGCATCATATTTGACTTAGGGGACTCAACACAGGGGTTGGGTCCGTCTAGGACAGGTGACCCGGTATTGAAAAGACCGAGCATGCTATGTGTTGCATTTTATTATCCTTGATCGTTATGCGGACCGGCGAAAATCCCGAGATTGGAAAAATTGTTGAAAAAGGAAAAAGAGAGAGAGGAAAATAATGATTTGTAGAAAATAGGTACATGGAAAATTAGAAAATTTGAAAAAAAAAAAAATAGGTGGAACATTTTTTGAAATAATTGGTCAAATAATCTGACCGAACTACGCAGGTTTGATTTTCGCCATTAGGTGGGATACGTAGGCAACCCTTAAACGGGTCCAACCACACTTTTAGAAAAAGACCAAAAAGATTTTCTTTTCAAATAATCGAGGTGATTGCTATTTTTGGAAATTGCCGAATGTTCCGAAAGGACGACGGAAGGCTGTTTTTGCAAAAATGGCCACTTCGAAAGCCATTTTCTTTTCTTTCCTTCAAAAATTGAAAACTTGCATTGAAAAAGATTTTTCTTTCTTCTAAATAAAATCACCTTAATAAATGTGCAGGACGAGCACGATGATGAATGAACAATTTTCCCTAAATAAAATCCCTTTGGAGCTAAGATTATGGTGGCAGGACATGGGATCCGATGGTCAAGGACTGGGTCAAAAAGTACTTGAAAGGCCTTACGGGTTTACTAGACATGGTTCCTCGAGGTGATGTGGTTAGAGCGTTGGTCACGTTTTGGGATTCGGCACACAACGTATTTCATTTCCCGGATTTTGAACTTACCCCAACTTTGGAGGAGATTGCCTTTTACATTGGGAAGACCGAGGTTCCGCTGAAAGGAAAATACCCGGTATCTCCGAGGACGGTGACAGTACATCGATTCCTCGACTCTTTGAAAATTGCCCGGAATGTTCATAATGAAGATCTGGCCGACGGGTTTTGTTCTTTAAGCTTCATCTACAATAGGTTTGGACACGTTGGGGGTTTCAATGATCCTACCAACAAATTATGCTGTAAGTCCAATCGAGCGAAATGGGAGGAACACCGGAAGTTCGCATTTTTGGTGGCATTTCTCGGAGTTGTTGTATTCCCGAGGAAAGATGGACATATCAACATAAAAGTTGCCGGAGTAGCTACCACACTGATAGTACAAGATAACTGTACTCTGGCCCCAATGATTGTGGCGGATATCTACCGTGCTCTGACTGCGTGCAAAGCAGGGGCTAGCTTCTTCGAAGGGTGTAACTTGATCTTGCAAATCTGGCTAATCGAGCATCTATGCCACCATCCTTCGTACTCAAGCTATGGTTCGACCGAACGGACATGTTTGGAAGAGTTCAATACGAGGACAAAGGAAGTAAAGTTGCCAGAAGGAGTCCAAGGTTGGATTGTGTATCTTCGATCACTAACTGACGGTCAAATTGATTGGACGTATGACTGGTTACCTCTTGACGAGGTGATATACATGCCAACAGAGGGATCGCCATTTTTGATCATGGGTTTGAAGAGTATACAACCCTATGCACCATACAGAGCCCTGCGACAGTTGGGTCGGTGTCAGATTATTCCGAGAGATGGGGATCTCAGTGTGCAAGCTGTGGAGATTGGTCCAGACGGGCAATTCCCGGAAGCAAAAATCCGGCAAATCTGGAATGAGTGCCAAAATTTGAAGATTGATACTTGTGTGCCGAATAGAGCAAAGGGGGAGATATCACCTGGGTACTCCACATGGTACCGACGAGGGGTTGAACACGAACGTCTTTCAAAGAGACCTCACTTGCAAGACCCGATAGAGCAATCCGAGGAAAATCGGAAATGGGCGGCCAAGGAGAAAGGAATACAAGGCCAAAATCAGTCTGTTGGAGGATAAAATGAGAAATCTTCATTTCGAGAGTGGCTTGCAAGCAGCATCCGATGAAGTGGAAAAGAAACAGCTGAAAAAAGAAAATGATATGTTGAAGGCTCAAATAGCTCAAATGAAAATTGCATCCGAGACCCCAGTTCGTTCAGCCTGAGATGAAAAGTTAATTGAGATTCTCCGGCGGAAAGTAAATGACTATAGCTTTGATTTGGACGTAGCTGAAAAAGAGTTAGTCAAGGCTCGGAAGCAAATGGACAGAGACGCCGATGAAAGAGCCAAGTTGGTTCGGCAGCTACAAGACAAGCACGATGTTGAAATAGCTCAGCTTAGAAAGAAAATAATTTCAGCCACGGTCAAAAGTAACAAGATTATCAAAGATCTTGAAGAAGAAAGAGAGCACTGCTACACGACTATGGCTAGATTAGAATTGGAGCTGCAACAAGTGCAAAAGGACAACCAACACACCTTGGATGCTCGCACTCAACAAATAAGCCGGCTATTGCAAGAAAAAGGGGTCATCAGAGAAAAGATTGTTCGCATCGCCCAATACATCACCAGGAAGACTCAGCTTTGTGAAGATATGTCTCGGAGGACTTTTGTATCTGCAGTGAAGTTTTTTGTACAACAAGTCATGGCCGACCTGGATAGGCTTCAAAGGGGATTAGCATATAGGCCCGCGGCAAGGCCGAACGATGCCTCGCGGGCACTAGGTGCATTAATGTACTCTTAGGTCATGCATCATCTTTTATTTTTCTTTTTAAAAAACATCACTTTGTAATCAATGTTTTGATTTATCAATGAGAAAACAAGTGTTGTTACCAATTCTTTTGCTTTATGTCATTTCCTTTGAATCCGCTAGGCAAATAAATAGGAACGTAATTATGAAAACGACAATGAAAAAGAGAGAAAGAAAAAGCAAGAAAAGAAAAGAAAAAAAGAAAAAAAAAGAAGCAAGAAAGAGAAAAAGCAAAAGAGAAAAGAGAAGAGAAAAGAAGAAAAGAAAGAAAGAAAACAAAAGAGCGGAAAAGAAATAGATGATTGATCCAAGTGAGCAGTGGTCGGGATGATGCATAACGACTCGAGGAAATGTATTTGCTTTTAAAGTCGTTGCATCTTATTTATGCGCTAACAACTAACGAGTGTTGATGTTTGTGAGTCCAGATTTTCTAGGCAACTGGCATACTGGCTACCCACCCATACAACACCAGGTACAAAAAGATGACAAAGGCTGTGTCCCGGGAGATCGAGGCAACCATTGTAGACCCTGCTCACGAAGAAGAGATCGTGGATGTGGCAGGGATGAAAGAAGAAATGTACAAGTTAAGACAGCAGATGGCTGAAATGTACCAGGCTTGGTCAAGAGGTCAACCACTACCAGCCTACCCTGCTAACCCTGCATATGTCCCTCCAGCTAATCCTAACCCCGAGCCACCAACAATGAACTCGTCCTCCACCTACCCCGACTACCCTCACTACTATGCTTCCACGTCCCAGATACCACCACCTCTAACCAAGCAAGCACCACCTCAGATACCACAAGTTGCTCCTGTATATGTGGCACCTCCGCCCGCTGTTATCCACAAATCCTCTAGTGAACCAATGTTTCATATCCAGGATCCTCACTACTACCCTCCGGAGCCGACTTTCAAACAACACGAGTCTCATGCTCCGATGATGGAAGCAAGTGCCGGGCAGGAAGAGATGGCTCGGAAAGTGAAAAGTCTTGAGAATGCTTTCCGCAATATGCAAGGACTGGGAGGGCAAGTAAGTGTAGCCTACAAAGACCTGTGTTTGTTCCCCGAGGTGCAGCTTCCCGTGGGATTCAAGTTGCCAAAGTTCGACATGTATAACGGACACGGGGATCCGGTAGCTCATCTCAGAGGATACTGTAGCAAGATGAGAGGCGCGGGAGGTAGAGATGAATTGTTGATGGCGTACTTCAGCCAAAGTTTGAGTGGATCAGCTCTGGAATGGTATACCCGACAGGACCATACAAGATGGTTCGTTTGGGATGACTTAGCGCAAGCTTTCGCTAGTCACTTTCAGTACAATTTGGAGATCATACCCGACAGGTTATCCCTTACCAAGATGGAGAAAAAGCCAGGAGAGAGCTTTAGAGAATACGGTTTTAGATGGAGGGAACAGACCGCTAGAGTGGATCCACCAATGAAAGAAGGAGAAATGGTGGATTGTTTTCTGCAAGCTTTGGAGCCAACATACTACGGCCATCTAGTGTCAGCAATTGGAAAGAGTTTTAACGAAGTTGTGAAAATGGGAAGTTTTGTAGAAGAAGGTTTGAAGACAAACAAAATTATGAGTTTTTCGGCTATCAAGGCCACCAATCAAGCTATACAGAGTGGAAACGGGGGGGTGATGGGAAAGAAGAAGAAAGAAGAAGTAGCAACCGTAGAAAGTAGGTCATGGAGTCGCAACCCACATTATAACCCACCAAGACCCTACCGCCAACACCCACCAAGCCGAGCAACTCCATATAATCCACCACCACCATCTTATCCGCCAAACCCATACAACACACCAAGCCCATATAACCCACCACCACCACCATACCCACCAACAGTCCCACATTACCACCACCCACAAGCCCAAGCCTACCCACCACCACCACCCCATGTGTGGAGAGCTCAAGCTCCACACAATGTGTACCACACCCAGAACACATACCCAACCCCTAAACCTTACCGAAACCAGAATAGACCCAGGCCGGACGCTGATTGGAGAAACAAAGCAAGAAAAACATTCACCCCGCTCGGAGAATCATATACCAGCCTTTATCATAGGTTGAAAGAATTGGGGATGTTAAGACCGGTTGCACCAAAAGTTCCAAACCCACCCCCGAAAAATCTTGATTCTTCTGTCAGATGTGAATACTGTTCGGGAACATTGGGCCACGATATTGAGAAGTGTTGGCAATTAAAGAATGCCATTCAAGATCTTATCGATGAGAGGAGAATTGAAGTGCAGGCTCCCGAGGCCCCAAACATTACCCAGAATCCATTGCCAAATCACCACGAAACGCATATGATAGAATTGGTGCAGGGTGATGGCAATCAAAAACCATCTCAGGTCGTCATGATGATAAAGTCGAGTGACAAGTTAGAAAAGGAAGTTGTGAAGGAGAAAGCGATTGTTGAGAAACCAAAGCCAGTAGTGGTGGGAGGTTTAAAGGTGGTAGTTCCAGGTGCAAAGACGATCGTGACTGTGAAAGGCGCAAGTGCAGAGCCAGTAATCATAAAACCAGTAGTGCAAATGCCAGTGGTGAATACAAAGACTGTGCCTTGGAACTATAACAAGGTAGCAGTAGTTTACAAGGGAAAAGAGATTTCTGGTGAAATTAACGAAACGCGTGGACTCACCCGATCTGGAAGGTGTTTTGCTCCAGAGGAACTGAGAAAGATGAAGACGGTAAGAGAAAGTCAATTGAAGAAGCCAGTGTCGGAGGAGGAAGCAGAAGAGTTCCTTAAGAAAATGAAGTCACAAGAGTACTCAGTGGTTGAGCAATTAAGAAAGACCCCCGCCCAAATTTCTTTGCTATCTTTGTTGATACATTCGGAAGAACACCGGAAAGCTCTTATGAAGATTCTAAATGAGGCTCATGTTCCGGAAGAAGATTTCAGTGTGTCACTTGGAGAAGATTACCAGCAAAATTTTCGAGTCTAATAGAATCACCTTCTCTGATAAGGAGCTACCGGTGGAGGGAACTGAACACAATAAAGCATTGTACCTTACAGTAAAGAGTGAAGAGTCAGTCGTGACCAGGGTATTGATTGACAATGGATCGAGCGCGAACATTTGCCCGTTGTCAACTTTAGGGAAGCTGAACATTAGCCCGGACAGAATCCGGAGGAACAGTATCAATGTGAGAGGGTTTGACGGCGGAGGTAAAAACACGTTGGGAGATATTATTTTGGAAGTGATCATCGGTCCCGTTGATTTTACTATGGAGTTCCAGGTGCTCGACATTGTCGTGTCGTATAACTTGTTGTTAGGTCGACCCTGGATTCATGCGGCCAAGGCGGTACCATCTTCTCTACACCAGATGGTCAAGTTTGAGTGGGAACAGCAAGAGATTGTTGTACACGGGGAGGAAAATGCTTGTAATGTGGTAGCACCTTTTGATGGTACTAATGGGGATAGGGGTCCTTGGGTCTACCAAGTGACGGATGCTGTTGTGGTGAATAGAGTTGCTGAAGGAGAAAAGTTACCAACCCCGATGATGGCACCAACTGCTGTGATGGTGGCCAGAGAAATGATGAGAAACGGATTTGCACCGGGGAGGGGATTAGGCAAAACACTGCAGGGAGTCATTCAACCAGTTCAACTTCCGGAGAATAAAGGTACATTCGGCTTAGGGTTTAAACCCACCTTTGCCGACATCCAAAGAGCCTCTAAAGCCAAAAGGAACTGGACCTTGCCCAAACCCATACCCAAATTATCCGACACCTTCATCAGGCCTGGTACAAAATATCAACCATCTGCTGCAACAAAGTGCATTGAGACCCAACTTGATGAAGAAATGCTTGGTTTTGAGAAAATGTTTTGGGAGGTGAATACGATTGAAGCAGGGGAAGGCACGAGCAAAATGGACGTGCAATTTGTGGGACCTGGAATCACATTGAACAATTGGGAAGCTACTCCTTTCCCTATCAGGAAGGAGTCTTGGTAGTTAGCTCAAAATTTTCATCATTGCTTTCCCGAAAGTTGTTATTTTTATAGTTTTTCCCATTCCCCTCATGAAAAGAAAATCACCATGTATCCCGAACATTGTTCACTCTTTTATCAATGAAATGCAGTTTTCCTTTTTCTTCACTTTTGCCTTATTTTTTCTTTATTTTTTCTTTTGTACAATTTTGCATGTGTTGATTCCAATGCCATGTCATGCGTGAAGGATTCTAGACCCATTCTGACAATCACGTTACTATACAAGAAATCGAGGAAGATAGTGAAATAGAATGTGAGGATGAGGAAGCCTTGGAGGAAATAAGTAAGGACATGAAACAATACGAGGAAAAACCCAAACCGAATCTGAGTGATACGGAATCTGTAAATTTGGGGAGCGAAGATGATGTCCGAGAAACAAAGATTAGTGTACATTTGGAGGCACCCCTCAGGGATGAATTGATAAGGTTGTTACATGAATTTAAGGACATTTTTGCTTGGTCCTATGATGACATGCCCGGGCTTAGCACAGATTTGGTGGTACACAAGTTGCCTATCTACTCTGAATGCCGGCCGGTAAAACAAAAGCTGAGGAAATTCAAAACGGACATTAGCGTAAAGATAAAAGAAGAGGTGAATAAGCAGTTTGAAGCAAAGGTCATAAGAGTTACCAAATACCCCACCTGGTTGGCAAATGTTGTGCCGGTCCCGAAGAAAGATGGCAAAACCAGAGTGTGTGTAGACTATAGAGACCTCAACAAAGCCGGTCCGAAGGATGACTTCCCATTGCCAAACATTCACATATTGATCGACAATTGCGCCAAGCATGAAATCGGTTCGTTTGTGGACTGTTATGCAGGTTATCACCAGATCCCGATGGACGAAGAAGATGTTGAGAAAACTGCCTTCATTACACCTTGGGGAACGTACTGTTACAGAGTAATGCCGTTTGGATTGAAGAATGCCGGGGCAACTTACATGAGGGCAATGACCACGATGTTTCACGATATGATGCATCGAGAAATTGAAGTATATGTGGACGATGTCATCATAAAGTCCAGAAAACAACCTGATCATGTGAGAGATTTGAGGAAGTTTTTCCAAAGACTCCGGAGGTACAATCTAAAGCTCAATCCGGCGAAGTGTGCTTTTGGAGTACCTTCAGGGAAACTACTAGGGTTTATTGTGAGTCGGCGAGGTATTGAACTGGATCCATCAAAGATCAAGGCTATTCAAAGTCTACCTCCGCCGAAGAACAAGAAGGAGGTCATGAGCTTGTTAGGAAGGTTGAATTACATCAGTCGGTTCATTGCTCAATTGACATCAACATGCGAGCCGATCTTCAAGTTGTTGAAGAAAGATGCGGCAGTGAAATGGACCGACGAATGTCAGGAAGCCTTCGAAAAGATCAAGGAATATTTGGCCAATCCTCCGGTGTTAGTTCCTCCAGAACCAGGGCGACCTCTGATTTTGTATCTGACAGTGCTGGATAACTCTTTCGGTTGTGTACTGGGTCAACATGATGAGACAGGCAAGAAAGAACAAGCCATATATTACCTCAGCAAAAAGTTTACATCCTACGAGGTGAAGTATACCCAACTGGAAAGAACTTGTTGTGCATTGATTTGGGTAGCTCGGAAGCTAAAGCATTATTTGTCAGCATATACCACGTACTTGATATCACGACTGGATCCTCTCAAGTATATATTTCAGAAGCCTATGCCTACGGGAAGACTGGCCAAATGGCAGATTCTGCTCACAGAATTTGACATTGTCTATGTAACTCGTACGGCAATGAAGGCACAAGCTATTGCGGACCACTTAGTCGAGAATCCGGTGGATGATGAATATGAACCATTGAAAACATACTTTCCGGATGAAGAGGCAATGCTTGTCGAGGAGATGGAGCAAGACGAGAGACCAGGATGGAAAATGTACTTTGACGGAGCCGTCAACAGCAAGGGCGTTGGTATCGGAGCGGTACTCATTTCAAGTACGGGTCAACACTATCCCGTCACAGCTCAGCTTCGATTTTTTTGTACCAACAATATGGCCGAATATGAGGCGTGCATCTTGGAATTAAGGATGGCAATTGACATGGGTATTCAAGAGATTTTGGTCATGGGTGACTCGGATCTCTTGGTACACCAAATTCAAGGGGAATGGGAGACACGAGATTTGAAATTGATACCTTATCGGTATTGTTTGCACGAGTTGTCTCGAAGATTCCAGTCTATAGAGTTCAAGCACATCCCAAGAATGCACAATGAGATTGCAGATGCTTTGGCCACATTGTCCTCTATGTTGCATCATCCGGACAAGACATATATAGATCCACTCCAGATCCAAGTCCGAGATCAGAATGCTTATTGCTTCGCTGTGGAAGAAGAGTCGGATGGAGAGCCGTGGTATCATGATATTAGAGAATACTTGAAAGTTGGCAAATACCCGGAGCAAGCCACCGGAGACCAGAAGAGAGCCATCAGGCGTCTAGCCAATGGATTTTTCCTCAGTGGAGGAGTGGTATACAAAAGAACACCAGATCTGGGTTTGTTGCGGTGTGTAGATGCACAACAAGCGGATGAAATCATGATTGAAGTACATGCCGGAGTATGCGGACCCCATATGAGCGGATATGTTTTAGCAAAGAAGATTTTGAGAGCGGGGTACTACTGGCTCACTATGGAGCGTGATTGTATCAGGTACGTAAAGAAATGCCATCAATGCCAGGTACATGGGGATCTGATCCATTCCCCGCCTTACGAGTTGCACACAATGTCAGCACCTTGGCCCTTTGTTGCTTGGGGCATGGATGTCATCGGCCCAATAGATCCAGCCGCTTCTAATGGGCACAGGTTCATTCTGGTTGCAATAGATTATTTCACCAAGTGGGTTGAAGCTAAGACATTCAAGACGGTGACGAAGAAAGCGGTAGTGGATTTTGTGCATGAAAATATTATATGCCGATTTGGAATCCCAAAGGTGATTATCACGGACAATGGAGCCAATTTAAACAGTCACCTCATGGCGGAAGTTTGTGAAAGGTTTAAGATCACACACCGCAATTCCACACCTTACAGGCCTAAGGCAAATGGAGCAGTAGAAGCGGCTAACAAGAATATCAAGAAGATTCTCCGAAAAATGGTGGAGGGATCCAGGCAATGGCATAAAAAGTTACCCTTTGCTCTCATGGGTTACCGCACGATGGTACGTACTTCTATCGGAACCACACCTTATACACTGGTGTACGGAACAGAGGCTGTTATACCCGCAGAAATAGAAATACCGTCATTGCGAATTATAGCCGAATATGAGATAGATGACGATGAATGGGTAAAGGCCCGGTTAGAACAGTTGAATTTGATTGATGAGAAGAGATTGGCCGCGGTCTGCCATGGGCAGTTGTATCAGCGAAGAATGGCCAGAGCATATAATAAGAAGGTACGACCTCGAATGTTTGAAGTCGGACAACTGGTATTGAGGCGTATCTTACCACATTGGGCCGAGGCAAAGGGCAAATTTGCGCCAAATTGGCAGGGACCGTTCGTGGTGTCACGGGTGTTGTCCAATGGAGCATTATATTTAACAGATGTTGAAGGAAAGTGCGTAGAGACTGCTATCAATTCAGATACGGTCAAAAGATACTATGTATGATTCCTTTTCAATTGTATGTTTTGTATTTTGTTGTGATTTTGGAATTGAAATGACGAAGGCATTTTATTCTCTATCCAAACACTTTATCCATTGATAACCCCTTTGAGCCTTAATGAATGAATTCTTTCATATCCCTCTCTCGGAATCGCTCTAGTGCAATAAGATCGAAATTGCCAGAATGAAAAATGAAATGATGGAAAAATGAAAAAAAAAATGAAAAAAAAAATGAAATGAAAAAAAATGAAAAAAATTGAATAAATGAATGAAAAAGAGAAAAAGACAAAGAAATCGGGAAAAAGTCAAAAAGAAATCCATCTAACTTATGAAGTTGGATGAACTACGTCCGACTTGATCCCGAAAGGGTACGTAGGCAGCCTCTCTGAGGTTCAGTCACAATAAAGAAAAAATCCAAAAATTCCCCACATATTGAAACTGGGGCAGAAGTTATGTTTTAATAATTCCGAGAGTTGTAAATATTTTTAACCCTCGTTGAAATTTTGAGCCTTTATATCTTTCTTTCTTAACCTGTCCAAAAGCCACGTTACAGTCCAAAGAAAGACCTTCTGATCGATTTTGAAATGATAACGAATACAACGAAGGAGGAGCGAAGTATCGGACAATACCCGTGGAACAGAAAACAAAATACAAAAAGGAAAAATGGAAAAAATAAAAAAAATGAGAGAGTCTCATCGGTGAAAACCTTAGCCGGCACTGTGAGACGATTGTGAGGTTGAGAGAAATAAAATGAGAGAGTCTCGTCAGTGAAAACCTTAATCGGCACTGTGAGATGATTGTGAGGTTGAGAGAATAAATGAGAGAGTTCTATTGGTGAAAACCTTTCGAGGCACCGTAGGGCGATCACGAGGACTATCAAAAAGAGAAAAGGCAACAAAAATAATATCGGTTTGGGCTGGAAACAATTCAGAGACAGAATAATGATTGGAACGAACTGGGTCAGAGTTTAAATACATGGCATGGTCGGCGGAATCAGCCGGCAAATACCCAGATAAGTTCTATCATCTCTCCAAAACGCCCTTACCTTTCTTTTATTTTTCTGCATTTCATTGTTTACCTTTTGAGAGCTAATTACCAGCTCCTGATAATGGAAGTTGAACAACACTGGATCAGAAAGGGAAGAAGATTCGGGAAGGGAATAAAGAAGCTTGGCAAACATGGCCAAAGAAAAAGAAAACAAAACAAAAATGGAGAAATGAGAAAAATACAAAAAGAGTCTGCAAAGGACAAGAAGTCGGAAGTCATGCAACATGAGAAAGCAAAAGCAAAGGAAGCAATAAGAAGTGGGGACGGCAGATGCCAGTTGCCAGCAGTTTATATCTAATAAATTTTGTTTCATGCAAGAACAAATTGTCACTAATCACTTTAAAGTGAATGTGACCAATGTGGAAAATTGAAAATACCAAAAAGAGAAGTTCTGCTGAATAAGTGGAGAAATTCACAGGCAAGAGATAAGTTGGTAAAAAGAAAATACCAAAAAGAGGAAGGTAACATCTTTTAAAAGCCACTCCCAGTCCTCAGGCTGAGGGAATATTTTCGGCATTTGCATTGCACGTTTAATTTTCAGTTAGGTGCCCACCTTCTAATACGGGAATATTTTTCTGCATTTGCATTGCACGTTTAAATTCCGTTAGGTGCCCACCTTCTAATACGGGAATACTTTCTGCATCGCATTGCACGTTTAATTTTCAGTTAGGTGCCCACCTTCTAATACGGGAATACTTTTCTGCATTTGCATTGCACGTTTAAATTCCGTTAGGTGCCCACCTTCTAATACGGGAATATTTTTCTGCATTCGCATTGCACGTTTAAATTCAGTTAGGTGCCCACCTTCTAATACGGGAATACTTTTCTGCATTCGCATTGCACGTTTAAATTCTGTTAGGTGCCCACCTTCTAATACGGGAATATTTTCTGCATCGCATTGCACGTTTAATTTCTGTTAGGTGCCCACCTTCTAATACGGGAATACTTTTCTGCATCGCATTGCACGTTTAAATTCTGTTAGGTGCCCACCTTCTAATACGGGAATATTTTCTGCATTCGCATTGCACGTTTAAATTCTGTTAGGTGCCCACCTTCTAATACGGGAATACTTTTCTGCATCGCATTGCACGTTTAAATTCTGTTAGGCGCCCACCTTAATACGGGAATATTTTTTTGCATTCGCATTGCACGTTTACATTCTGTTAGGTGCCCACCTTCTAATACGGGAATATTTTTCTGCATTTGCATTGCACGTTTAAATTCTGTTAGGTGCCCACCTTCTAATACGGGAATATTTTTCTGCATTCGCATTGCACGTTTAATTTTCAGTTAGGTGCCCACCTTCTAATACGGGAATATTTTTCTGCATTTGCATTGCACGTTTAAATTCCGTTAGGTGCCCACCTTCTAATACGGGAATACTTTCTGCATCGCATTGCACGTTTAATTTTCAGTTAGGTGCCCACCTTCTAATACGGGAATACTTTTCTGCATTTGCATTGCACGTTTAAATTCTGTTAGGCGCCCACCTTCTAATACGGGAATACTTTTCTGCATTCGCATTGCACGTTTAATTACTGTTAGGTGCCCACCTTCTAATACGGGAATATTTTTCTGCATTCGCATTGCACGTTTAATTTCTGTTAGGTGCCCACCTTCTAATACGGGAATATTTTTCTGCATTCGCATTGCACGTTTAAATTCTGTTAGGTGCCCACCTTCAAATACGGGAATATTTTCTGCATCGCATTGCACGTTTAATTTCTGTTAGGTGCCCACCTTCTAATACGGGAATAGTTTTCTGCACATCATTGCACGTTTAAATTCTGTTAGGTGCCCACCTTCTAATACGGGAATACTTTCTGCATCGCATTGCACGTTTAAATTCCGTTAGGTGCCCACCTTCTAATACGGGAATATTTTTCTGCATCGCATTACACGTTTAAATTCTGTTAGGTGCCCACCTTCTAATACGGGAATACTTTTCTGCATCGCATTGCACGTTTCAATTCTGTTAGGCGCCCACCTTCTTATACGGGAATATTTTTGTTTTGTTTTGAGCAGGTTCAGCTCGAGATCAAGAAAAACAAGAAAATCAACAAAAAAGAGAGTCAACAAGAAAAACAAGAAAATCAACAAAAAAGAGAGTCAACAAGAAAAGAAAAATCAACAAAAAAGAGAGTCAGCATCAAAGAAAATCAACAAAAAAAGGAAGATTCTGCATCACCGGAAAGGGGAGAAGAGCAAAAGCTAGATTAAGAACAATTGTAATTGTAGGATCATAGCTTAGAATAGCTTCTTCATTTTACATTTCCCCCCCCGGTGTAATAAGGAGTAAGTCAGCAGGTCTCAACAGTGTCAATGCAACAGTGAGTCTGGTAGTTTTTAAAACTGCCAGACCTTCCCGAACTACACTGACTTGATTCCTGTTTAGCCCAGGATATGTAGGCAACCTCTAAAGCAGGGTGCGGTCAAAAGGTTTTCAAAAATGCTTTCACGGAATGTGCCGATGTGCAAAAATCTCTCATTACTGCTCAATTTGTCTTTGCACTGAAACTCTTCGTGTTCCCGAGCAAAGAGGGGCAGCTGTGAGCACATGATTTTTGCACTAAGCATTTAATTCCAAAATTAAAATAAATATATTTTTTGAGTGCAATTACTTGCTTTGTTTGGAATTAGCTATACTTTTGAGTTTGAATAAGTAGAAATTAAAAGAAAAATCAAAAATATAGGCTAGGAAATTAATAGGCTATGTAATTAGTTAGATTTTAAGAAAAATGGCAAAAACAGTGTTAAGTAGTAGAAATTAGGAAAAAATAGTAGAAAATTGCCAAAAAATACTAAATAATTAGAGTAGGTAGGAAATTAGGTTTTATATTTTTCCATAAAAGAAAAAGAAAAAAAAGGTATAAAAGAAAATACATAAAAATAGTTTAATATGAAAAAATACAAAAAAATATGGTTGGTATAATAAAGTTGGGCCAAATGCAATCCAAATTACTGGCCCAAGGCTTTGGCCCAAATGAAATCCGGTCCAGAGATTAGATCGAAGTGATCTCGGCCGTTCGTTTCATCCAATCCAACGGCTGGGAATTTAGTTGAGTTATATGAGTTTAATTAATATGGGAAAAGTGATCTAGGCCGTCCATTTATATTGATCTAACGATTGATGGCCTGGGTCTCATATGCAACCAATGCGACGCCGTTTTAGTAACGCCTCTCTCAGACCGTTGATCTCCATCAAACGGACGGTCAGGATTTCCTAGGACATATGGCCTATATAAGGCTTCTGTCTGAAGACGGCCGTCTCATTTAGCCAAATTCTTAACCCTAGAGACCAGCCGCCTCTTCTCTTCATGCTTCGTCTCCTTCAGACATCATCGGCCATGGAGGCCACCACCTCTTACGGTGGTCTCCGGCTACATCCTACACCCAGAACCTTCACTCATCTCTTCCTCACCATAAACTCACCCAAACACCAGAAAGAACCATGAGAAACCCTGTTCTTCAAGTCCCGGTCACCGGAACTTACCGCCGGTGACCACCAAAGTATGAATCTCACCTCAAAACCAATGCCAATCTATTCCCCTTCCTCTGATCTACACCCCTATATCATTCACTCCCCTCGAATATGTCCCAGCCGTCTCGAATATTCCAGAAGAAGGTCGTCGGAACCCTAACTCCGGCGACCCCCCAAATCGAACCACCCAAAGACTATGTCTTTTACACTCCTGAACACCCCCTGTAACTCAGAATTCAAAAGGCTTAGTCTTTAAGCCTTAGAAGAAAGTCAGAAAAGAAAATCGAAAAAAAGAGAGATATGAACGAATAGAGGAAAAGAAAACAAAAGAGGAGAGTAAAGTCTGATAAAAAAAAGAGAAGAGAGAGATAGGAAGCTTGGGGGACAGACCCCGCCAAGCTAAGTTCCTTTCCTTGCTTTGTTTGCTGCTTATTTTGTTCTTTGTTATGCTCTGTTATTTTGTCCTACGAATTAGGTTGTTATCTTGTTTTAAGGTGTTTGACATCTCTGATTCTTCTTCATCTTCTTTTTCTTTCTCTGTTAGTTTTTCTGAAATTTCTGTTATATGTTTTATCTGTTCTCGCATGATAATGTTAGGGTTTCTGTTCTGTTTGTTCTCACCTGTCCATGCTTTCCTTTATTTGATATTTGTCGTATTCTGTTTATTTCTTCATCTCTTTGTGCTTCGTCTGTTTAGTTTTAGGGTTTATATTCATTTCGTCTTTATGCTTTATTTCTCTGATTCGAAAGAAGACATGTTTAGCATTAGGGTTCATCCTGTTCATACTGCTTTTCTTGTTTTAATTGTTCCTTTTCTGTTCATTTTTGATTGATTCTGTCTGCTGTGAACCATGCTCACTTTTAAAGACTTATCTTTCGTCTTGTGCTTTTCCTTTTATTTGTGATTTCTGATCTTAAACAGCATGACTTCTGTTTCTCCTCATGTAGTTGTCTTCTTCGTTATTTGTTAGCATTAGGCCCCTGCCTCTTGTTGATATCAGACAACTTCTGTTAGATTGAGTGATTCTTGTCCTCTCTCTATTCTCATGATTAGTTTCAGGATTAGGATTGGTTTGTTATTCTCATGCATGAGTCTGTTCTGCTTAGCTTTACCCATTCTATTTGCTTAGCATGATTTTAGGGTCAGTACTTGAGAATGATTTCTGATTAACATGCTTATGATTACCTTGTTAAAGTCCATTGTGTTTATGTCCAGTTGAACCTTGTTAGCTATTTTGTGAGAGTTTATGCTTATGTGTGTCTATGTCCATGAATGCTAAGTAGGTTTTTGGCTTTCCAGTGAATCACTCAACATGAAATTGATTGTAACTCATGCCTGCTTAATGTTTAATTAACACTTTACCACTTGAAATTGAGTTTGTAAGTCTGATTAATTAAAGTTCAACATTATCCAACTTCTTTTCTGAATTTTGATTAGTTGATAAACATATTTGGTTTCATGTGTCTATGTGTGCAATTGCATGTTGAAATGGCTAGGTTTGCAATAGTTTGATGTTAAGTATGAACACTGTTGATGTCTATTATGCTTAGGAGGATTGGTTATAGCTGTTAGTACTAAGTTCCATGAAAGTGGTTAGTTTTTAAATAGGATAAAACTCTAAAACTCATAAAATTAGGCTACAAGTTAAATAATTGGCTTAAGAATGGTTAACCTTGCAAAGGGTTTGACCTATTCTATAAAGCCCTAACACACAGTCCACTTTTAAAGTGGCTGGTTGTGCAAAAGGGGCTATGTCTGCAAATGCAGACTAGCCCAGGCTCTCTTTAGAGCCCTGAGCATAGAATGGCCAAACCTGCAAATGGTTTTGGGCCCAAATGTTCAGTGATTGGCATTAATAGCCAAAGCTAAGTCTCAACTTGAGACTGGCTAGATTTTAAAAGTTCTTTTAATAATAAAACAGGCTAGTCCTGCAATTGGCTTTAATTTGTAATAACTTAGTCTTAATTAACTGGAACTAATTAAAAGTGGCTAAAATTGAAATAGTTTCTTAAAATAGAACTGGCCAGCCCTTAAATACTAATGCCAGGGCTGGCTATTAGTTAAATAGGTGCAAAAGATGCTGAGATTTAACCTAGGTAAGCTGTGTAAATAAGCAGTGCCCTTAGGGGCACAATTGGAACTTGAAATAGTATTCTAGTAAATAGTTAGAACTCAAGAGGGTAATGGAGTCATTCATGCTCCTGATTTCTGCAATTTTGCAGAGATTTAGGGGTATAATGGTCTCCTAAAAATGGGAAATCTGTAAAAATCTTTAACTATTAGGGATACATTGGTAAAAACCCATAAAAGGGAATCTTTAGAACCTTCCAGCACATGCTGGAAGGGTTTTGATAACTGATTTTGGGGACTTAAGTGTATAATTTATGATTTTAGGAGGGGGAGAGTGGGATTAATCCCATACTTCCTCCCCAAGTCTTCAGCCCTAAAGATAACTATAAATACCTCTAGAAAAGGGCTGAAGGGGGGGTTCCAACTTAAGCAATCTGAAAATATATCTGGGTTCCAATTTTAGCAATTCTGAAAAATACATCTAAAGCTTGAATACCAAAAACTTCAGAGATAAAAATAGCGGTTTAGCAGTAAGATTTCGGGGGTTCTTAGAGTAGAAACTTGTTGATTTCTTTGGGTTTCGAAGTTCTCTGCTCGAATTTTGGGTCTGGATTTATAATTGGATTTTGCTGGGTTTCCTGCTTTGCTGATTGCTGTTTGGTCTTCAGTCATTTGGCATTCAAATCTTCCTGTTGCATTGCTCTGAGTTGATTGTTGTTACTTACCTGCTTACCCCTAGACTCATTGGATTTCCATTTGTTAATTCAGGTACACTACTCTATACTTGAAGCTGTAATCCCGAGCTGATTCAATGACATGAAGATCCTTTTAGTTTATATGTTGTGTAATTCATTTTGTATTACTATCTTGATAGCTTAGATCCATAGTGCAGAGATAGTATAGAATACAGTGGTATAAAACAGAAACAAAAGCCTTGTAATAAGTAGTGATACAACGGTAGTATAGTCATAGTAATACATTACACCTAGTTTAAATAGGAAAAAACTTAAAACATAAGTAAACGAATCATGACTTTAGGATCATTAATAATTCTGGATTCACAAAGAATTTTGTAAACCACTGTCACTTAGCTAATGCCTCAACATGGAATAAAAATGTTAGATCGAGCAGTATTTTCAAACATAATTGGTTTAGTAATTTGCATGATAAGCAGAACTGAAACGAAAGTGGTAGTTTCAATTATACAAATCTTCAAGCCGCTAGATAATAGGACTTAAGCTCTGTTGATAAGCATTTTAAGTTATGTTTACATGATCAAAGCCTCTCATTGTTGAAAAGAAATAATTAGGTAGCAAAATGGTTTAAGTGGGATAACTTTTGAGTGTTATAATAACGTAGCTATAAGCAACTCATCTTAATTTCGGATAGCCAACCTGTCTTTCGTTTGAACACGTAACTAATCAACTTCCTGGTCTCATTTAGAAATTAATTTGCTCATTGGTGTAAACTTATTGTTAGAAATCAAGACACACTGTTAATTTTCATGCATGGTATATAGATTATTCAGAGCTGTTAGTGACATTGTGTACCATGATCTTTCTTCTGATAATTAATATGAATACAATTCATTTTCTTATTGATCTCAAATGTGTACTCCTCTATTTTCCCTTGATTAATTACTTTTGTTTAGTTTGGGCCCAATACAACGAGGGCCTGAACAACAGTGCGAAGTCTATAGGCAAAAGCCTTAATACAGCTTGGACCTTACAGGTCTGGACGGATCTGGAATATACGTAAGTAGATGAAAAGATCCAGGCCCAATAACAACAAACTACACGGGCCTGGGATTCTTATTGTTAAGATACGATTAAGGAAAAAACAAATATAGAAAACATAGTTAAATATTAGTATCCTTTAATAAAATTGGGATGAGCCTCGCCCGAATAACCGGGGCCCCCATTTAGTAATAGAATGACATAGTATACCCGGAGAGGCTAATAGTGAATTTCATAGCCTCTCCCAAAGTTAAAAGCCGATATAGACTATCTTAAGGCACGGTTTTAATATACCTTCCTATGAACGAGTGTGCACTTGGTGCGACTCAAATCCAAATCTCGGTAAAGCTGAAATATACCAAAAGTCATAGGCGTACTGGTTGCGGTATGACTCGAGGCGTGTTTTCGCGATACCGCAAATTCCTAAAAATGATATTTAACGTAAAAGCATATTATGTTGTTAAAACCTATAATTGAGTCAAACAAAAGTCAAGAACGACAGTTGAGCGACCGTGCTAAAACCACGGAATCCGGGAGTGCCTAACACCTTCTCCCGGGTTAACGAAATTCCTTATCCAGGTTTCTAGTTTCGCAGACTGTAATATAGAGTCATAAATTTCCTTGGTTCGGGATTAAAACCAGTAACTTGGGACACCATTAATTTCTCAAGTGGCGACTCTGAAAAAATTTGAATAAATTGATCTCGTTCCGACTATCCTTTAAGTGGAAAAACTCCTTCGCTGATTATTATTATATCCCTTCTCGGGGTGTAGTATTAAACAGTGGCACATTATGTTTATACGTGTGCATGTGTAAAAAAGGGAGGTGTGACAGTCATAACTACAGGTGAGACGATCCTGGCATGCCTTCGCCCGTGCATCATCAAAAGAGGTCTCAAGAATACTCCCTTTTCCCATAAACCCTTGTATATATCATGTAAGGCCTCAACATGGACCCATAATTCATACTAATGGTAGGGAACAGCAGCAAAGGTAAATTCTTGAGGGGAAGCTTGAGCCAATAATTGCGCCTTCTTGGCCTCAAGAGCCACAATTCGGTCTCCCAAGCTCGAAGCTTCCCGATCAAGTTCACCAATCCGCCCCTCGAGCCATGCTCCCGTTAGCGTGGCCGTTACCAAATAAGGAATGTTAGTCGTTGATAATTTTGTCATCAGCCAATTATTCTCGAATGAGACCATGTAAAATATCATTGTATGATAAAAGAATCAATTAAAAAAGATCCCTTAATAATAATTCATTTGGCCCTTAAGGAACATCCCTTCCAATTGAGAATTTTTATTCATCTTACCATTTAATAACTTATAATCATATCCTAGTAACTAACTATTTGCAACTTGATAATTTAAAACAGACTTTTCTAGTGATTAAATTAAAATATTATTTAATGGATGAAAATGGAGTTTTTTTTAATTTCGATCCATGTTGTAACATTATTTTAAATCTAGTCAATTTGAATTGGTAGTTCTCCGTCACAATTATTGTGAAGAGTCATCTAAAATAATTAGTCTTGGACATTTTATTTATGAAATTATATGTATATCCATAAATGGACCGCCCCTCAAATCGGGTCAAGTTATACTTGTTCAAGTGAATCGATAGTGATATGATCAGCTAAGCCTTGTTTGGCCACCCCCGGAGCAAATGTTCATGGCCATTATGGGGAAACTCTTTCCGAAGGAGATACATTAGTTATATTTATATATGAAAAATCCAGATCTGGTGATATAACACATGGTCTTCCAGAAATAGAACAAGTGTTAGACGTGCGTTCGATCGATTTGATATCCATGAATCAAGATAAGAGGATTGAGGGTTGGAACAAATGTATAATAAGAATTATTGGAATTCCTTGTGGATTCTTAATTGGTGTTGAGCTAACTATAGTGCAAAGCTGAATTTCTTTGGTTAATAAAATTCAACAGGTTTATCGCTCTCGGGGTGTGTAGATTCATAATAGGCATATATAAATTATTGTACGTCAAATAACATCAAAAGTGTTGGTTTGAGAAGAAGGAATGTCTAATTTTTTTCACCCAGATAACTTATTGTATTGTTGCGAGCATAATGAATGGGGCGCGATTTAGAAGAAGTGATATGTTACTGAGTCGTCTTATTAGTAATAACAAGTGCATCTCTCCATACTCAAAGTTTCATATCTAAAGTGAGTCTTCAAGAAACTGCTCGAGTTTTAGCAAAAACGGCTCTCCGGGGTCGTATCAATAGGTTGAAAGGCCTGAAAGAGAATGTTGTTTGGGGGGTGGGGGTTATACCCGTTGGTACCGAATTCAAGGGATTAGTGCACCCATCAAAACAACACAACAACATTCCTTTGAAAAAAAAATCTATTTGAGGGGGAGATGAGAGATATTTTGTTCCACCACAGAAAATTATTTGATTCTTGTCTTTTAAAAAATTCCCACGATATAGTGGACAATCATTTAATGATTCCTAACAACGTATTCATCTCTTTTGTGATCTACATTTGGTATAGTTATTTGCTTTGGTAATAAAAATAAAAAAAATAGAAAAGAATAATAGTGTGGGTCATATATCTACGTCCAATCTACGGTAGAAGAGAAGGTTTCATCGGAACAACTATTTATTTCAGTTCACGGATCCTCGCCTCTTTTTAAAAAACAAAATAAAAAGGCGGGTGGGGGGAGAAATGACAAGAAGATATTGGAACAAAAATTTAAAATAGATGATGGATGCAGGAGTTCATTTTGGTCATGGCACTAGGAAATGGAATCCTAAAATAGCGTCTTATATCTCTGCAAAGCGTAAGGGTAATTATATTACAATTTTTACTAGAATTGCTCATTTTTTATTTGAAGCTTGTGATCTAATTTTTGACGCAGCAAGTAGAGGAAAATAATTCTTAATTGTTGGCACAAAAAATAAAGCAGCTGATTCAGTAGAGTGGGCTGCAATAAGGGCCCAGTGACACTATGTTAATAAAAACTAGCTTTGTGGTATGTTAACAAAGTGGTCCACCATCGAAACAATACTTCATAAGTTCATGGACTTGATAATGAAACAAAAATAGGGAGACTCAACCATCTCCCGAAAAGAGATGCAGCTATGTTGAAAAAACAAAATCTCGCTTGCAAATATATCTGAGCGAGATTAAATAAATGAAAGGGGTACCCAATATTGTAATCATCGTTATTCAGCATGGAGAATATATGGCCCCGTGAGAGTGTATTACTCTAGGAATTCCAACAATTTATTTAATCGATACAAATTGTGACCCCGATCTCATAGTTATTTCAATTACAGTGAATAGTGACGCGATATCCTCAATCCGGTTAATTCTTAAAAAATTAGTATTCGCAATTTGTAAGGGTCGTTCCAGCTATATAAGAAATTCTTGATTAATAATAACATAATAAGATAAATAACTTACTTTAGTAATCCCCTACGGAATCGCTTACTATTTCTAAATTTCAAAAAAGATATAAAAATAGCTGGGGATATTATATGATTTATTAGTATTCTAAATTTTAGTTGGTATGCAAAATATCCGATTCAAGTAGATATAGAGATAGTTGAATCAAATTTATTTGTTTAAAGTTTAATTTTTTCAGAGGGTAAGGCAATATTAATTTTCTATCATGCTTCATCAATACTCTAAAGGAGTTTTATGATATATCCAGTGTGGAAGTTGGTCAATATTTCTATTGGAAAATAAGGGGTTTCCAAGTACTTGACCAAGTACTTATTACTTCTTGGGTTGTAATTGCTATCTTATGAGGTTCAACCACAATAGTTGTTCTGAACCCAAAAACCATTGCAATTGGGGGTCAGAATTTCTTTGAATATGTTCTTGAATTTATTCGAGATGTGAGTAAAACTCAAATTGGCGAAGAATATGGCCGCCCTCACCAGAGCCGACACTCGAGCACCCTCGGCTCTCTCCAACTTGGCCACTTTCCTTTCTAGCTCGGTCACCTTATCCAACCATTCTGCACTTAGAATGACAATTCTAGTAGCACTTTGCTCAAGCTCAGCTCGTAAAGACAACACCTCACCTGAAGGTCCGCGCACTCCGCGACAACCCCTTTGCACACCTCGAGCTCCTCGTCTTTGGAGTGAAGTAGCTTCTCAAGCTTGTTGTATTTGCAGATAGACCGCATCAATTCCTCATCTCTTTTCACCAACTCCTTTCTGGCGAACTGGGTACTAGCGCCCACCCTAAGCTGCCCGTGCATCTGACAGAACCTATTGAGATATCGCCGATACTTCTTGGTCATTTTTAGAAAAATCTTGGCCTGCATCTCAGCCTTACAAGCACTCTCAATCTCCTGCATGTAAGTTTGAAAAAAGAGAGGAGAGAAAGAGCGAGTAAAGACAAAAGGCACAAAACAAAGAAAAAAAATAAAAGGGAACTCACCCTTAGGGCCATCGCGGCCATACCACATGACAACCTAGAATCATTGATCTCCTAAAGAGATATACTTTCAACGGCGGAGCAAGAAGATTGAACTTTGGCACCAAATCCACCGTGTCCTGCAATTGGCTGAAATCCGACGGAATTTTGAGCATGCGGGAATGGCATTCCACCCTTACGTCGATCCTGGTAAATCTCTCCTCGAACATACTCATGTCCTTAGGGTCAATGTTGGAGTCAGATTCATAATCTTCAACCATGACACCCTTAAATATCTCACAGGTTGAAGACGGGGTGCGACCAAGTCGAGATGTCGACAGCCCGCTCGAAACAGTAGCAACAGTCTCGGAACTCCATCCCTCCGTCATAATAGCCTCTTGAACACTTGTAATGGGTATCGCCTCCTCACCTAGCTTAGCACCACCGCCGGTTTCTGGTACCTCCAAAACAATGCTCCCCTCAAGGGCGTTTCAGCTAAATAAGCCCCTTTCAACACTACCCTTCGCCTCTTCGACGGGGCCTCTCCACTACCGATGTGATAAGATTTGGTTATTGAATAAACTACGGGGACCAGAGTCTTCGGCTGTGGAGCAACCTCCAAGCGCACGATTTCGGCCACAGACGCAGTTTGGCTAGCGACCAAACTCTCTACACCCTCGTCCGCAGTAGCTCTTGCTGCGGGTTGGGCGTAGGAGCCATTTAACAAAATGCAAGCGCATGAGCCTTCGCCCTCATCATTCCTCTCCAACCTTCCAATAAGAAGGGATGTGATCGAACATCGATAAGGTTAAAGAAACTACGGAACACAGAACAAAGCAAGACCACAATGATCCAACTCACCGACAAGGGGCTTGCACCCAAACTTCTGATGGAAATGTGCCCATTCATGAATAATCATCGAGTGGGGAAGAATCGAGCTCACTCACTCGCGGATATCGGCAACTAGCGGATGGGGTATTCTATCTGATACAATAAAAAAGCAAATTCTCAGTGAAGTAGTTAAAGGGAGACGACTGACGACCATCTTAAGAAAAATTCGTAAAGTAAGTAAAAAGGAAAACTTACAAGAGAAATTACACATATTAGGAAACCCCGTTGGGTTTGACATGATATGCTCTATTTAGACGTAGAAGAAGCTCTCCATAAAGCGATGATTTTCCTTATCGTCCACCGTGCCGCCAAGATCTTGGCTCCTCGGTGACGCATGTGAATCATCATACACCTAAGAAAATAGGTCGCGAAGAGATAAAGCGGGTGTCGTAGAGAAATTCCTCGGCCGTTCAGCTCCGTGTACTTGATAAGCATAAGAAAAAGCTTGTACGCATACAAAGAAAGTTAAGCTGGGAACACATCATAGAAGCGGCAGAAATCTACTACCAAGGAAGGCAGGGTAAGTGTGTACCCGGCGACAAAGGGATACACACAAAAAGTGTAGTAGCCAAATAATGTATATGCACGATGTCCTGGTCCGCCGGAACCAGTTCAATATGATCAGGAATCCCCCATTTGGATTTGAATGTTGTGAGCACCGCCGCATCTTTCATAGAAAAGACGAGCTTCATTTCATCTCTGGCGGGGCTGTTAAAGTCAGTTGTCGCCTTCCCTGGGCAGGGAACCACCTCATTTACCATCGAAAAAATCTCATTTTCCGCTATTTCCACTCCCTCTTCGAGTAGGGGTGTGTCATTCTCCGACACCGAAGCACCATCAATTTTATCAGAGTGGGAAGAAACACTAGCCATCTTCTCTTTAATCGAAAGAAATGAAAATGGTAATGGAGAGAGACAATGGTCACATCGAATCCTAACAAAAGCAGAAATATGAGAGAGAAGGAGAATATTTGTAAAGTTCGTTCTTAAACAATTGAAAAGCGTAACATTCAAATGAGAGGCTCCCCCTATTTATAGTGATGTAAATGCCCCCAATAGGAAACCAAGGGCCACAAGTTAGAAAATGAAAATGGCACGGGAAATGATGTAATACATAGAAAATGTGTGCCACAATGACATATGAGAAATATTGATGATATTTGAACTAAGATGACAGTCTGACACAGCTCTTGAAACGTCATGTCGCTATCACTCCATGAGATGATTGTCCCTCGTATAAAGCATTCAAATTTCTCCCAATTCTCGGATCGACAAAGTCTGCCCATCGAGCTCACCAAGAGGTGACTCCAACGGACGGAGGAACTAACTGTATCAGTTAAAATCTGACCATAAGTAGATTAATGCTAAAAGGAATGTCAAGGGATCGACTAATCCATTGTCATATCCACAACACGTAATAACGACGAGTATCTCATTCGCTGTCGAGATCGAGCTATCAGAAAGCTTGTACGATAAATTATCTGTCGTGATACCCAAGTGGAGCGACATAAAGTATGATCAAGGGATGAAAGTATTATGGCTAAGGACCGTCGGACAAAAGGAAATACTTATAATATATATAGGAGCTAAGAAGACAAAGAGAGGGGTCTCGGTCCGGGAGAAAAGAGGGACAGAAGAACAAGAGAAGATCCATAACGGAAACAAAGCGAAAGTCTAGATCTTGATTGCAAATCTTTGTAATCGTCATTGCTGAATCAATAAGATAGATCCCCTAGCTACCAATGCCATTCCTTCTTTTTCTTCTTTGTTCGTTCATTACGAAACAATACGTCAAGAATGTAAGCGTATCGTATATGTTCAATATCTTCTATAATCTTAGAAAGGGTTATAAGTTTGATTATATTATATTCTCGTATTTAATGTGCTTTGATCTAGTGTTAATTATTCTTGGTTAAGATTTATTCTCTATTTTCTGATTATTAACAAAGAATATACCATTTTTTGGAGTAAACACGTTTAATTTTGAAAATTTAGCCAGAATTTGTGATACCTTTTTCCGGTGTTAACAACTATTTTATGCTGCTTGATTCTTATCAAGATATAGTAAGGACGTTAAGGAGCCTACTTCAATATTGTCATTGTTAATTAACACTTACATTTTATTAAACACTTTCCTGTTTAAATTTGCGATGGCTTTCCAGTCATCAATCTAGGTGAATCTCTATACCTAGTGTACGACTAATGATGAAGTTGATCATTTTAAGTATAAAATAAAATACTTAGTTGTTTATTTATTTTTTGATATATATATAGTCCTAATCCTACTATGGCCAAGTTGCTTCTAAAACGTAAAATATTAGTGAGATAGGCGATACGTACAAATTAAACTTAAGGGAGTTGAACGAGTCCAATTAATTATTCTATTACCTAATTCTGTTATTAAAGATGTGAAAATTTATTGGAAAGTTGACAGGTTTTAGGAAAGGATAGAAATACAAAAAACAAAGAGATTCCCCCCCGCCCCCCCCCCCCCCCCAAGCACGCATTGTCTGCCTAAAGATGTGACTCTTGCAAACTCCCATAACTTAAAAACAATTAATGGAATAGTAGGGAGAAAGTCCCCATCAGGATTTTGAATATCTTCTTGGATGGAACCTATTTATTGTCCTATTAAAAATTTATCCACCATACATTCTTTTCCTTTTCTAATAACACAATTCACCCAACTATCATATCTTCAAATATATTTCTAATTAAAAAGTGAAGAAACAAAAATATCTTCGTTTTTGTTTTTGGTTTAACTACTTTATATTCAAAAGACAAGAGGGGTTGCTCTGATGGTAAGCAACCCCCACTTCCAATCGAGAGGTTGTGAGTTCGAGTCTCCCCAAGAGCAAGGTGGGTAGTTCTTGGAGGGAAGGATGCCGGGGGTCTATTTGGAAACAGCCTCTCTACCTTAGGATAGGGGTAAGGTCTGCGTACACACTACCCTCCCCAGACCTCACTAAGTGGGATTATACTGGGTTGTTGTTGTTGTTGTTGTTGTTACTTTATATTCAAAACTCATAGGTTACGGGTTCAAGCTGTGTAATCAATCGTTGATGTTTGTATCAAGATAGGCTGCCTACAATACACCTTTTGAAGTACGTTCCTTTTCCTGACCCTACAAATGCGGAACACTTTATGCACTTGATTGTCCTTTATAGTCAGACTAATTCGGATTCACGCCGAGCATAGGGGCGGATGTAACCCTATAACACCAGGTTCAATTGAACCCATAATTTTCGACGCGGAGTACAAATTTATATTGTAAAAATCACTAAAACCGCAATAAATTATAGATATGAACCGTAACGTTAAAGATATAATGAGTTCAATACTAAGAATCATAAATGTTAGTCAGAGGGGAGCAGGTCGCAAGGGTTCTATCCTATGGTGATCCGTTGGGCCTTTCGAACATTAGCTGCTCTTTCCAAGGTATCCGCCTCTGTCCAATCGTATCTAACAATGTAAGCAGTTATACTAAAAGACTAATTTTATATTCCTAAAATTTGAATTCGAAACCTTTAATTAAAGATGGAGGGATTCCGATCGTCCCACAACATGCCACAATATTGTCTTAATTTATTATAGTACTCAAATACAATATAGCATGGGTAGTGTTGATTATAGTAATGGGTGCAAAGAATAAGAAGAGGGAGTTCAAAGATGATTTGGGTAGGAGGTGGTAGCTCAGAGTATAGCTTAATGTCCACGGTAAGTTGTGGCAAATTATTAGAAATTACTACTTAATTTCAGTAGTGAAACATTTTCTTACTTTCTCATGGGTTTTGCTTGTCTCTTCTTCTTCTTTGCCCATTGCAATAAACTAAAAATAAGTCGTTCAGAAAAGCCTGCCTAAGAACATGATTAGATTCCTAAAATCGACATCCTTGTAAGATAGTTTACACTTAAATAATCTCAATATGTTGCCTTAGTCACGAGGCAACCAACACGCTATTAAACTAATATTTTCCCTAACAAATCCAAAATTGTAATTATGTACTGCTATTCTTTACTGTAGTCAGCTATCACGCGACCTCACGTGATCGCTTGTTTACGTTCATAAAAAGAAACCAAAAAGAAGACTCAAAAAGAAGAAATAAAAGTCTAGGTGAGAGATCTGTTTGAATTTTTCTTTTATTTTAAAAAGGCATCTGATTTTGTGGGTTCCTGGCATTTAATTCAAATGGGGAACCCATTATTCCAGAAATGGGATTTTATTTTCAAAATAATAGTAATAATTATTATTTCCTAAAATTTATTTTTTTAACTAATTACCATCAATCGGCGAAGAGCTCTCATGTTCATAGAATGAATGTTGCGGAGATGAGGATGCTTAGGTGGATGTGCGAGCTCACAAGGTTAGATAAGATTAAGAATAAAGTTATTCGGGAGAAGGTGGGGGTGGCCCCAGTGGATGAGAAGATGCGAGAGGCGAGGCTCAGGTGGTTCGGGCATGTGCAGAGGAGAAGTCCTGATGCCTCGGTGAGTAGTTGTGAGCGGCTGGCGGTGGTCGGCGTGAGTCGAGGCACTTCCAGTAGTATTGGCCATTTACCCCACTTCCCTCCAGATTTCATCAAGTGGTCATGCTAGAGACATAAACAGTCATGGATAATTAAATTATGAGATCCTTCCGAATGAACTATGAGAATCTTATTGATTCTCTTTCGGATGGAGGCCTAAGAGGTATTGGGGAGAGGTGATTAGGCATGACATGGTTAGGATGCAGATTTCCGAGTACATGATCCTTGATATGAAAGTCTGGAGGTGTAGTATCGGGGTTGTAGGATAGGGATTTCTAGGATTCTTCGTACTCCTTTCCAGCGTGGTGGGGTTTGGTAGGGCTCTCCATAGAGAATTTGTGTATTGGATTGTATCCCTTATGGTAGTCACTGTTTGATATTATTGCATGTCATTTTATTTATGGTTCTTATGGTTATTTTGTTTAGATAATTATTTATGTGATCTCTGCCTGAGTTACTTATGCCCTTGTGTTTTTGTTTTTATTTTTGTTTTTCCTTTCCTTCCTTGAGTCGATGGTCGATTGGAAACAGTCTTTCTACCCTTTTGGGTAGGGGTAAGGCCTGTCTACATATTACCCTCCTTATACCTCACTTTGTGAAACTATAGTAAGTAGTTGTTATTGTTGTTGTTAACTAATTACCATCAAATTTGGATGTGATGGTGTTTAAACAAAATGTGAAACTTTATTTGGTATAGTAATGACTAATGAATGCTTCAACCAATAAAGCGAATGGAATTTATCTTCTCCTCTGCAAACTGACACTGCAACTGGCAATTTTTAGGTAAAATGTGTAGCCAAATAGGTGTAACAGAACTGAAATTGCCACGGATTAAGTTTGGCTCTTTTATAAAGAATACTTCAACGACTCAGTGATTGTTCAGTAGAGTCTGTAATTGATCTGGATCTAGATCTAAAACCCTAGTTTCCATTTAAATTCGCATTTACTTCTCTTCTTGTCATTTATCTGAAATTCAAACGTAAAAAGAATCATGGCATATCTTGGTTGCTACCTTAAATGTTGGTACTTGGTACATACTAGTATTATGTAGGGAAAATACATAAATTGTCCCTCGTAGTTGTCCGAAAAAGTCGTTATATATTTAACCTTTACGGGGGATCTAATATTCTTATTTCTTGTGAAACTAATACCACCGTAAGTGTTGAAGCAAGAGTGAGTTCCAGTGAACAAGACAAGAGTTGAGGGTGACGCCAAATTCTGAAAATGCCAATTGGCTGAAAATGATGGAACTGTCAAATTTCATATGCTACCCATTAAATTCTGCTACTACTGCTACATAGTGACTACCATAGTATAGTATATAAATGCAACAAAGTGACCCCAAAAGGAAAAAAAGATAAAAGTAAAGCATCTCCAAAATATAACAGCAACCAAAAGGTCACATGTCAACTGATAATGAAGTTCAAGACACCATGCTAAAATAATGTTTTTAAATTTTTGAAAGCACCATCTTTGGCATTTTTAACTAAAAAAAAAAGAGAGAGAAAAAAGAGTCTATCTCCCTCCCCACTCAAAACTTCATAAACAAATCCAAAAAAACACACATCTAAAATTCCCCCACTCTCTCTTACTGAACAACACATAGTGGCCTAGCTGTTCTTGGATCCGGAGATTCTGGCAACTTTTCTTAATTTTTATATATGACACCTACATAAAAATCCATTAGCCCACAAGACATGATTTGGTTTTTCTCTATTTGTCCCTCCTCCCTAGGCTCAAACCTCAACACCAAAACCAAGAACAACATTAACAAGGCTTCCTTTGTGTGCCTAATCTTGAAGTTTGTAGCTGCAGCCGCATACTTGTTCTAATGCCTGTTTATTCATGGACCCTCCTCTTCTTTTTCTCCTCCTTATTCACCATTCTCTTTTCTTCTTCCTCTGCCCTCAACCCACAAGGCCAGGCTCTTCTCTCTTGGAAGAGAAGCCTAAATGGATCATTAGATTTGTTAAGTAATTGGGATCCTACTGATGAAACTCCATGTGGCTGGTTTGGACTCACCTGCAACTTTAATAAGGAAGTTGTTGGATTGGAATTGAAGTATGTTGATTTGCTTGGGAATGTTCCTTCCAATTTTAGCTCATTGTTGTCATTGAACAAGCTAGTTTTATCAGGGACCAATCTTACTGGTACAATTCCAAAAGAGATTGGACAGCTTCAGGGGCTCAAGTTCTTGGACTTGAGTGACAATGCATTGACAGGTGAAATCCCAAGTGAAATTTGTCACTTTCCAAAGTTGGAACAGCTTCATATCAACTCCAACCGACTAGTCGGATCGATCCCTGAGGATATTGGCAACCTCACAAGCTTGATGTGGCTGATATTCTATGATAATCAGCTCAGTGGAGGAATTCCAAGTAGTATTGGCAATTTGAAAAAGCTTGAGATCATTAGAGGAGGTGGCAACAAAAATCTTGAAGGTCCACTGCCTCAAGAAATTGGCAACTGTACTAATTTGGTCATGCTAGGCTTGGCTGAAACCAGCATTTCTGGCTTTCTCCCTACTTCCCTCGGCCTGTTAAAAAGACTCGAGACACTTGCCGTTTACACTTCCTTACTCTCCGGCCAAATACCACCAGAGCTCGGAGATTGCTCCGAGCTCCAAAACATCTATCTTTACGAAAATTCACTCACTGGTTCGATCCCAGCTCGGCTTGGAAATCTCAAAAATCTTCAGAACCTTCTTTTATGGCAAAATAATTTGGTTGGAACAATCCCACCAGAGCTTGGAAATTGTCAGCAACTACAAGTCATTGACATTTCAATGAACTCGTTAACAGGCAGCATTCCAGAATCATTTGGGGGATTGAACTCACTGCAAGAGCTGCAGCTAAGTGTCAATCAGATTTCAGGTCGGATTCCATCACAAATAGGTAACTGCACTGCTCTTACCCATATTGAGTTAGACAACAATGAGATCACCGGTTCCATACCATGGGAATTCGGAAACTTGTCGAATTTAACTTTGCTATTCTTGTGGCAAAATCGTCTCGAGGGGGAAATCCCTTCTTCAATTTCCTCGTGTCTTAATCTCGAGGCGGTTGACTTGTCACAGAATGCGTTGACTGGCCCGATTCCTAAAGGTATATTCAATCTTCAGAGGCTGAACAAGCTACTCCTATTGTCTAATAATCTCTCCGGTCCCATTCCACCTGAGATAGGCAACTGTTCATCGCTGATTCGATTCCGGGTGAGCGATAACAAGCTAACCGGGTCAGTGCCGCCGCAGATTGGAAAATTGAAGAATTTGAATTTCCTCGACCTCGGATCCAATCATCTTACTGGAATCATTCCACCAGAAATCTCTGGATGCAGGAATCTGACTTTTCTAGACTTGCATTCCAACTCAATTACTGGCAATTTACCGGTGAATTTGAATCAGCTTGGTATCCTCCAATTCATTGATGTTTCTGATAATTTAATTGAAGGCACTTTGAGTCCAAGTCTCGGCTCATTGAGTTCACTCACCAAACTTGTTCTGGGGAAGAACAGGTTTTCTGGTCCGATTCCAACTCAACTCGGTTCCTGCATGAAGCTTCAGTTGATTGACTTGAGTAGTAACCAACTTTCCGGCGAGATTCCGGCAAGTGTTGGTAAAATTCCTGGCCTGGAAATTGCACTGAACCTCAGCTGGAATCAGCTTTTCGGTGAAATTCCGGCAGAGTTCGCCGCGTTGGACAAGCTCGGTGTGCTGGATATTTCTCATAATCAGCTTTCAGGTGACCTCCATTTTCTCGCAGACCTACAAAATCTCGTGGTTCTCAATGTCTCGCATAACAATTTATCGGGCCACGTGCCTGACACCTCATTCTTCGCGAAGCTCCCACTCAGTGTGCTTGCTGGCAATCCAGAGCTTTGTTTCTCCGGCAACCAGTGCTCCGCAGATAGTGGCGGCGGTGTGCGGCGAAGCAAAGCGGCGAGGGTGGCGATGATAGTGTTGCTTTGCACTGCTTGCGCTCTCCTTCTGGCAGCTCTCTACATCATCCTCGGAGGCAAGATACGGAACCGTAGGGCCCACGATTACAATCTAGATGACGACAATGACGTGGAACTGGGCCCACCATGGGAGGTCACGGTGTACCAAAAACTCGACTTATCAATCACTGACGTGGCAAAATGTTTGACAGTTACTAATGTCCTTGGCCGTGGTCGGTCTGGAGTTGTGTACAAGGTGAATATTCCGTCAGGATTAACGATCGCCGTTAAAAGATTCCGAGCATCGGAGAAGCACTCAATGTCGGCATTCTCGTCGGAGATTGCCACACTGGCACGCATTCGGCATCGGAACATCGTTAGATTACTTGGTTGGGCAGCTAATAGGAAGACTAAGTTATTGTTCTACGATTATTTACCCAATGGTACATTAGGTGCATTTTTACATGAAAGTTGTGGAGGGTTAATTGAGTGGGAAACTAGATTCAAGATTGCACTCGGGGTGGCTGAGGGCTTAGCTTACTTGCACCACGACTGCGTGCCGCCCATCCTTCATCGTGACGTCAAGGCACAAAATATTCTGTTAGGTGACCGTTACGAACCATGTTTAGCTGATTTTGGACTTGCTAGACTCATGGAGGAGGAACCTGGTTCATTTTCAGCAAATCCCCAATTTGCTGGATCTTATGGCTACTTTGCTCCAGGTAAATATTTCTCTTCTTCCTAATACAAGTTCATTACTTTTCAATATCGACTAGTTATTATTCATTACTACAGTAATAGTATCTTGATTCTTAGTGAATCTAAGGCAATTTCGTGATATTTCATTTATTACTTAGTCTGAGGTAAAAAATAGAATACTTGAATGTTTATTCTAATGTAACAGACATTAAGTACAGCAAATGCAGTGCTGAAGTAGAAGAATTTAGTTTAGGTTGCTTCCATAGGGATGGCATTTTGTCACTATTTTGACAATAGGTGCATGTGAAGGCATGTGCTAGCTTTAAGTATGGGCAAAACTAAGTTTGTCATGACATACTTGGCCTACAATGCTATTTTTCCATCTTTTTGCCTTGTATGGCCCTAAAGATACTTAGGGTGGGGGCATAGTCTCAAAAAACCAGAACCAAGTTAGTGGGCACACTTTCACAGCCAAGCATGGACACATTGCTGCTGCTTCCATACCTTTTTGGCCATTCATTTTTGTCAGATTGTGATATGTGAAAAAAATCACTCAACCAATGCCTTTTGTTAATGTTCTCAAAACATCATGATCAAATAGTTGATTAAAATCTGGCATGAAAAGGACTAAACTCTTTTTCTATTTGTTTGTCTCTTGCAGAGTATGCTTGTATGCTAAAGATTACAGAAAAGAGCGATGTTTTTAGCTTTGGAGTTGTGTTGCTAGAAATCATTACAGGGAAAAAGCCAGTTGATCCGTCGTTCCCTGATGGTCAACATGTTATACAATGGGTACGCGACCACTTAAAGAGCAAGAAAGATCCAGTCGATGTAATTGATCCAAGATTACAAGGACATCCTGATACTCAAATTCAGGAAATGCTTCAAGCCCTTGGAATAGCCTTGTTGTGTACTAGTAATCGGGCTGAAGATCGGCCAACAATGAAAGATGTGGTGGCATTACTCAAGGAGATTATCCATGAGCATACAACAGGAACTGAAGCTAAAAAGACGTCGAACAACTCCTCAAAAATGACCGATGCTTCATCGTTTTCCTACTCATCTTCATCTGTGACTCCAGCCCAGTTGCTACGCCTCCAAGGGTCATTTAATTGCTCTCTTACTCACTCATCTTCCTCTGTTAGTTATAACACCACGAGCCAACAATAAAGTTGTGATAGTCAATGATAGATCTGTTATTCTTTTGAACTAGATAGTATTAGCATCGTAAATTAAGGAAGTAGAGGGAGCATTCTGGTCAATTTGATTATTTAGCAAATGAAATCCATTGTATAGCAAAGTCAACATTTTCTTTACTTTGCAGTGAAAACTAACACTATTCATTCAAACAGCCTTCTAAAATAAAAACGAATAGAAATGGAAAATTGCTAGCAGCCGTTGATTGTCATTTTGAAGTGATTGACAATTGGAAAGTCAAATAACTTCGGGCTTTTTGATGAGTTCTAACCTTTAAAGATTTTAAACTAAACCAATTGTATGTTTACAATTTTGGGTTCTTATCTACTACATGTCGTAAATTTTATTGGATTTTACATAGAAATTTATACTCCACATCAAAAATATAGGATTCAGACGACCGGAACGTTAGCATCCGCCACGGAGAGGGGCACCCTCTAGAGTTAATAGGGGTAGGATTAGGGGCAGTTGGAAGTGGGAATGTTGGGGCAATAATTGAAAGAATGACCCTTATGTCTTAAAAAAGCCTTAAACCACTGGTGTTTCTGGCTCCGTTGTTATTGTCCAAGAATTAAAATTCTGCAAATCCAATCAACTGAAAAGTTATCATCTACAGTACATAACTCAAGAAGGACCCCTCAACCCTCACTATGTGACAAAGATATGTACAATCCAACCTACAAATGAGTAAGCAAATATATCACCAATTTGGAAGACAAACAGAGCTTATGCAAAAAAGCTAAGGTGAACCCACAAAACTGTATGACGTCTTTCGAGTTAAAAAACAAGTGTCACTCTCTATTTCTAACTTTCAAGATGATTTCACTCTTCAAAAGCATTGTCATGGTTTGACAAAAGCATGATACCTAAAATATTGTTTAATTCAAGTTTGTGTTTGCACCTTCATTAGAGGGATTTCACTTGAACACGTCCACAAACTTGTGGATAACTATGGACCTACAGACTAAACACTAGTGGAACATTTGTTTTTAGCGGTTTGTGCATCTGCTCTGCTTAGCAAAAGGAAAAAAACATGGCTATGTAAGTCTGATATATACTTGTACACATACAAATCACACAAACAATAACTCGTATATAATTCGAATCAAAAATTGTTTGACCAGCCTAGCTAGTACACGGAATGCATTTCATCCAAAATAAAATTACCTATGTTAGGACATTGAATTTGGGTCGCCGGTCGCCCATATGGACTGACCATGCCTATTTTTTAAAGGAAATATAATTTAGGGAGATTACCTAGGGAAGGTTTAACTCCTAAAATAAAAATTACCGCACGTTGAGAAATAAGGGGGAGCGTGGAGATCAACGTGGGTTAGTTTTCACGGTAGTTTTATTTCTCTAAGTACTTCTCCTTTTTATAAATCAACGCTCCCCTTTTTCGGAGAAGAACACTCTGTGATAATTGTTGCGGAAGCCAAATGTATATAGTGTGAATGAGTCACAACTACTATACCAAAAATTATGGCAGCCACCAAATAATAAATAAGACAATAAAGCAACAATATAAAGAACACTAGAATTTACGAGGTTCGGCTAATTTTGCCTACTCCTTCGGACACAACCAATATTTTATTCCACTCCAAAATACAAGTGAAATAATACTAAAGAGAGAAGATACAAATGCCTTGAGAAGATAAGAAGGCAAATGAGAGGTGTGTTTAAATCCTAAACATTAGGCCTTCTTTTATAGGGGGAAAATCCCCCCAAATTCACTTCCCAACCGATGTGGGATGAAGTTTTTGTCAAACTTCAACAAATCTCCACCTTGACAAAAATTCTACATCTTCAATTTTCTCTCTATAACAAATTTTGGTTGTGTCTTCATCTTCAATCTTCAGTGTTCAACAATGTTGATCAAATCCAAACAATGTTGAAACTTGATCGCAGTCACCACCTTTGTTAGCATATCAGCAGGATTCTCCGTAGTATGAATTTTCTTCACCGTGACTCCACCTTCTTCTATGATTTCTCGTATGAAATGATACCGAACATCAATGTGCTTCGTCCATGCATGATAAACTTGGTTCTTCGCTAATTGAATAGCACTTTGACTATCACAAAAAATTGTGATACCCTTTTGTTCAACACCAAGCTCCTTTAGCAATCCTCGAAGCCAAATTGCCTCATTCACAGCCTCTGTAATAGCCATGTACTCTGCCTCTGTTGTAGACAAAGCAACTGTTGACTGCAAAGTAGACTTCCAACTAACCGGTGCCTTTGCAAAAGTAAACACATAACCAGTAGTTGATCTTCGTTTGTCCAGATCACCCGCAAAATCTGAGTCACAATATCCAACTACAGCCTGATTGCCTTCCTGCTAAAAAACTAACCCGACATCTACGATATTATGAATATACCGTAGAACCACTTCACAGCTTGCCAATGCTCCTTTCCCGAATTATGCATATATCTGCTAATAACTCCAACAGCTTGTGAAATGTTAGGTCTTGTACATACCATTGCATAAATCAAGCTACCAACAGCATTTGCGTATAGTACCTTTGACATATACTCTTGTTCAGCTTCATCCAATGGCGACATAGTAGTACTTAGCTTAAAATGGGAGCAAGTGGAGTACTAACCGGCTTAGTTTTGTCATCTATGCCAAAATGTTGTAGTACTATCTTCAAGTATTCTTTCTCAGATAAATAAAGTTTCTTTGAACGTCTATCTCTTATTATCTCCATGCCAAGAATTTTCTTCGCCTCACCCAGATCCTTCATCTCGAACTCCTTCTTCAGTTGAATCTTCAACTTATCAATTTCTTCCGAATTCTTGGAAGCTATCAACATATCATCAACATATAGGAGAAGATATATAAAGGAACCATTTTTAAGCTTGCGCAAATACACACAATGATCGTATTTGCTTCTCTTATACCCTTGCTGCAACATAAACTTGTCAAATCGCTTGTACCATTGTCTAGAAGATTGTTTCAACCCGTACAACGATTTTTCAAGTTTGCAAACCATATTTTCCTTTCCAACAACTTTGAATCCTTCTGGCTGAGTCATGTAGATTTCCTCCTCCAAGTTTCCATGTAAAAACGCAGTTTTTACATCCATCTGAACTAGTTCCAAATCCAATTGTGCTACCAAAGCCAACATAATTCGAATGGAGGAATGTTTCACAACTGGAGAAAATACTTCATTGTAATCAATTCCCTCCTTTTGAGCATATCCTTTGGCCACCAATCTTGCTTTGTAGCGAACATCTACTTGGTTAGGAAATCCTTCCTTCTTTGCAAATACCCATTTGCAACCAATTGCTTTCTTTCCCTTCGGGAGATTGGCCAATCTCCATGTATGATTCGGATGAAGGGATTGTATTTCATCATTCATGGCAATCCTCCACTTATCTTCTTCTGAACTTTGGACTGCGTCTTTATAAGTGGTGGGAACATCATCACCTGCAATTGCGGTTGCACAAGCAACTGTCTCTATGAGACGAACAGGTTTCGTTACTTTCCTTTTTGGCCTGCTGGTTGCTATTGATTCAAGTTGTTGTTGAGGTTCTTGAGTTGGAATCTCCTCTACTGGCTCTCCTCCCAGAGGATAATCTTCATTTGTTTCCTCCTCTGCTTCTTGCGTAGGAAAAATAAATTTTCCCTCAAACTCCACCTGCTTAGAAGCACCATCATCTTGTTTGGTATCTTCATTTGTTACCTTGTTTACCATAGAAGATTCATCGAAGGTAACATCCTTGCTGAATATTACTTTCTTTGTCATAGGACACCATAAGCGATGTCCTTTGACTCCAGAAGTAATCCCCATAAAAATAGCCTTCTTTGCCCTTGGATCCAATTTTGACTCCGTCACACGATAATATGGAGTTGAGCCAAATACGTGCAAAGAGTCGTAATCTACAACAAGCTTTCCATACCATTTTTCAAATGGTGTCTTGCCATCAATAGCAGCAGATGGTAAGCGATTAATGAGGTGGCATGCATATGTAATTGCCTCAGCCCAAAATTCTTTGCCCAAGCCAGCATTGGACAACATACACCGTACCTTCTCCAGCAAGGTCCGGTTCATGCGTTCTGCCACTCCATTCTGTTGTGGTGTATGTCTCACAGTAAAGTGTCGGACGATGCCATCATTTTCACAGACCTTATTGAAGTGATCATTTTTGTATTCACCTCCATTGTCTGTGCGAATACACTTGATCCTCCTGCCCGTTTGATTCTCCACCATCGTCTTCCATTTGAGAAAAATTCCCAGCACTTCATCTTTGCTCTTCATTGCATACACCCATACCCTTCGGGAAAAATCATCAACAAAGGTCACAAAATAGTGCTTCCCACCCAATAAAGGTGTTTTGGAAGGACCCCAAACATCAGAGTGTACATAATCCAAAATGCCTTTAGTATTATGGATTGTCGTACCAAATTTAACCCTTGTCTGTTTCCCTTTGACACAATGCTCGCAAAACTCCAAATTGCAAGCCTTTACCCCTTTCAACAATCCTTGATCTGATAGAGTTTTCAAGGATTTTCCTCCAGCATGTCCCAAGCGCATGTGCCACAGCCTGGTTGCTTCTGCCTCTTTGTTGTCACCGGATGTCACTGTCGCTGTCCCAATAACTGTACTACCGAGATAACGGTACATGTTATTGTTCTTCCGATTGGCCTTCATTACCACTAGTGCACCGGAGCATATTCTCATCATTCCATTTTCTGCAATAATTTTGAACCCTTTTGATTCCAGAGCTCCCAATGTGATGAGATTTTTCTTCAAACCCGGTACATATCGAACATCTGTTAATGTTCCGATCATTCCATCATGGTTCCTTAATCGTATTGAACCAATGTCCATATGAGGTAAGAGGGTTGTTATCCGCTGTTTGGACGACTCCATATTCTCCTTCTTGAAAGTCCACAAACCAATCCCTGTTGGGAAACATATGATAGCTACAAGCCGAGTCCATCAACCATATGTCTGATGACGTTGACGGCTCCATTGTAACTAATGAGAAATCCGAATCATCACAATCAACTACATTTGAATCCATAATGGCCTTTCCATTGTTATGCTTGGCCTTATTATTCAACTTCGGACAGTCTTTCTTCCAGTGCCCCTTTTCTCGACAAAAGGCACATTCATCTTTGCTGGGTTTAGATCTTGACTTAGATCTTCCTTTCCTTGTCCTCATTTGATTTTGAGGACGACCCCTCACGAACAGTGCTTCTCCTTCTCCGCCCTTCTGTTTTTCTCGCTTTCTTTGTTCATAGCTATACAAAGCCGAACAAACTTCTTTGAGAGAAACTTCGTCATTTCCATGGAGTAGAGTAGTTTCAAGGTGCTCGTACTCGTCAGGAAGTGACGCCAACAACATCAAGGCCAAGTCACCGTCATCATAAGTTGTATCCATATTTTGCAAATCCGTGACCAACTTATTGAAACTGGTGATATGTTCATTCATCGTGGTACCAGGAACATAAGTGAAGTGAAACAGTCTCTTCTTCATGTACAATTTATTTTGACTGTTTTTCTTCAAAAATTTATCCTCCAGTGCTTTCCATAATTTACTTGCAGAAGTTTCCTTTGTGTATGGATATTTCTGCTCTCTAGCAAGGTAGGATCGGATGGTACCGCAAGCAACACGGTTGATAATTCTCCAATCTTCTTCTCCAATACCATCCGGTCTCTTTTCTTCAATAGCAAGATCTAGCCCTTGTTGAAAAAGGACATCTAGAACCTCGCCTTGCCACATCCCAAAATGTCCGGACCCGTCAAAAATTTCTACCGCAAATTTCGCATTTGACACAATTCTTGTCATAAGCGAAGAGGCCAATGATGACGTATTGCTGACACTTGATGTAGATTCTTCTTGTTTATTGTCTCTCATCTTTGACATAAATATTATTTAATAGCGACGACACAAATCAAGATTATTTCCTTTCTCATGTGGAAGATCAGACTAAGATGCAACCACGGTGCATACTGAGACAGGACCTTGACTCAGTTACCAAGATAAATCTTTTCTGATGTGGAAGATCAGACTACGCTGCAACCACAGAGCATACCGAGATAATACCTTGGCTCCGATACCAATTGTTACGGAAGCCAAATGTATATAGTGTGAATGAGTCACAACTACTATACCAAAAATTATGGCAGCCACCAAATAATAAATAAGATAATAAAGCAACAATATAAAGAACACCAGAATTTACGAGGTTCGGCTAATTTTGCCTACTCCTCGGACACAACCAATATTTTATTCCACTCCAAAATACAAGTGAAATAATACTAAAGAGAGAAGATACAAATGCCTTGAGAAGATAAGAAGGCAAATGAGAGGTGTGTTTAAATCCTAAACATTAGGCCTTCTTTTATAGGGGAAAATCCCCCCAAATTCACTTCCCAACCGATGTGGGATGAAGTTTTTGTCAAACTTCAACAATAATTCTCCCTACAAAGATACAAACACAGTAAAAGAAAGAAAAAGGTATTTAGTTCGTGAACAAGAATTTTGTTTTTAGGAGAGACGAAATCGGATTCGGGCAATTGATTTGAACAGGTTCTATAAAAAATTTCCGTTGTTGTTAGCAAGTTCACAAATTCTATGTCCATGTTACTCAAATTTAACTAACAATGGTATTAGAGCAAGGTTTAATTGATTCCTAGTTTGTGACTGAAAGATTGAAGAATTAAACCTGCATAAAAAAGGTTACAGTATTAGGTGATCAATTTTTCTTGTGTATATTGTTAGAACGAGAATCGAGTAAGAATATTTTCTGTTATGTACTTTCTATGTAATAACCCACTGTAAACATACGTTGCTCTTTGTTCAAATTACCTTAGAAAGTTCCTATTATTCAATTGATATTGATACCCAGTTCTCTGGCTTGTAGAACACTCCTACTCGTTGTTTGATAGAGTCAAATTACTTTTAATTTTTCAGTCTAATGCACTGCCTAAATAAGGGTACGAGTCCATATAGGACGCACAAGTACAAACAAGGAATCATCACTGAATGGGTACTCCACTGAAAACAGAGAGGAATAGTTGTATATGGGGTACAAACAAGGGATCATCACTTTACTGTGCAATCAATTATTATAGATGAGAAGATGCGGGAGGCAAGGTTTAGGTGATTCAGGTATGTGCGGAGGAGGAACCACGATGTCTCAGTGAGGAATTGTGAGAGGTTGGCGGTGAGTGGCGCAAGTCGAGGCAGAGGGAGGCCCAGGAGGTGTTGGGAAGAGGTGATTAGGCAGAATGTGGCTAGAATGCGGATTTCTGAGGACATGACCCTCGATAGGAAAGTCTGGATATCTGGTATCAAGGTTGTCGGGTAGGGGCCCCTTGTATATTTCGCACTTCTTTCCCGGTCTGGGGGTTTGGTAGGGCTCTCAATAGTTGATTTGTGTTTTGGTTTATGCTTTGAGATTACTGCATGTCATTTTATTTATGGTTTATGTTTTGATAATTGTCTATGTGATTTTTCATAGAGTTACTAATACTCTCCTGTTTTTGCTTTTTTTTTATTCCCCTTTTCCTGAGCCGAGGGTCGATTTGGAAACAGCCTCCCTGCCCTTTCGGGTAGGGATAAGGCCTGCGTACGTATTACCCTTCCCAGACCCCGTCTTGTGGAATTATACTGGGGTTGTTGTTGTTGTTGTTGTTGTATCATAAAAGCTTTATGTAGTATCACCAAGCTGTCACGTGAAGACATATCTGGTTGTAATTCCTTTTAATATCATTAGTAATAGTAATATCAGACAAGAGGGGTTGCTCTGATGGTAAGCAACCCCCACTTCCAACCGAGAGGTTGTGAGTTCGAGTCTCCCAAGAGCAAGGTGGGTAGTTCTTGGAGGGAAGGATGTCGAGGGTCTATTTGGAAACAGCCTCTCTACCTCAGGGTAGGGGTAAGGTCTGCGTACACACTACCCTCCCCAGACCCCACTAAGTGGGATTATACTGGGTTGTTGTTGTTGTTGTAGTAATAGTAATATCAGACATATGTGTTGGTTACAACCGTGGGTGTAAAGAAACCTACATATGCTAAATCAATTTTCATGTATGTGCTACTGGTTTAGTGAAGTACATATTTTTATCATAATGCTTGGTATAACAGTAACTCTGTTTCAGCTTTACTAAGATCATTAATAAATATATTAAGAATTGGCCAGAGGAATACGCTTGATTTCTTAAATAGAAACTTCGATTAGACTTAATTACTTAAATTAATATCCTTTTATAAGTAATTGTGATTTATGTTGTCACATTGGGGATGGTTGGAGCCATTCTTATTATTCTTTTGGTCCTATTTAAGTTATGGCTGAACATGGACAAGTTTGAATTACTTCAAGTGGGAGTTCTCGAAGTCAACGAAGGGGACAACGTAGAAGGGTACGTCGCCGCAGGACTTATTTCTGTAATGATTCGGACTCGGAGCCTGAAGTCATCAAGAATGTCCTAAGGGAGAGAAAAAATAAGTTAAAGGATCGAAGGGTAGAACGAAGGGAAAGAGAAAAGAGATTTAGGGAGTTTAAGGATTTTAAGATGGGCCTCGATGTTTCTGTTCCTGAACATGTACACCTCTTTAAGATAAAAAGAGTTGAATTGGCTAATTACATAAAAATAATTGGTTAGGTATTAGTTATTTTAGCGGACTCTCTTTGAAAGCCTTGGGGTGAAATTTTAACTGGAATTTATCAAGATGTTTGGCCTAGTGTACCTTTTAGCGTATATGATCTCATCTACGAACGTGAGCAATATCTTACTGCTTAAGCCATGTGGGCACATTTAAGAGAGGCATATGGGGGTACGATTGTGACTCGCCTTCGAAAGCTGACAATCAAGCTTGACACGTACAAAAAGCGTTATGATCATGGTGTCAAGCAACATCTAAGGGTGATGTTAAGTATGATTTCTCAACATCTAAGCCCATATGGACTGACCCAACCTATTTTTTAAAGGAGATATAATTAAAGGAAGTTACCTAGGAAAAGTTTAACTCCTAAAATAAAACTACCGCACGTTGAGAAATAAGGGAGGACGTGGGGAACAACATGGGTTACTTATTACGATAGTTATATTTTTTCCGAGAACTTCTCCTCTCTATAAATCAATGCTCCCCTTCTATAGAGATGAACACTCTGTGATAATCTCCCTACAAAACTACAAATACAGTAAAAGAAAGAAAACGGTATTTAGTTCGTGAATAAAAATTTCATTTTCAGGAAAAACGAAATTGGATTCGGGCAATTGATTGAAACGGATTCTACAAAAATCTTCTGTTGTTGTTAACAAGTACACAAATTCTACGTCCATGTTACTGAAATTTAACTAACAAGCTAGCTTATGACTTTATCAGAATCTATGTCAATAATTATGGGATCTGAGGTGCAACTTAGTATTTCATCTTACAATACTTATGTATAAAGTTTTTAAGGCCACCATAATTCTTCTATATTTTATCTTCCTTTCCACCGTTATTCACATAACTCCTACATACCAGGAGAATAAATAGAGAAACTTAAAGAGCAAAGAAAAGAATATCTTATATGTGTTATAGCGGAAAAGAGGCATGACACATGGATATCATCAAGGTGATAAGGCATAATATGTGGGCCGTCAATATAACAACAAGTGGCGTTCTCAATTAGACAAGTTAAAGAATGCGAAAAGATACGGGAGAAACACCCTCGGGATTACACTGAGAAAAGAACTGGACCTGATAGTTGTAAGAGGAGAAACACGAAAGGAATGAATAAAGACCGTTAAAGGGAAGATGCACGAATCTGTCATAAATAAGGAAGGAAAATGGACATATAATTATGTTTACGAGAAATTCTCAACCATAAATATTTTTGTTACAATTATATATGGTAACGGATAATCAAGGCAATTAATACCATTAGTGAGCCCAAATTAAATAAGAGAAATGTTATAATTATATGCTTCTATATAAGAGATGAGACCTCATTTCTAATATCATCTGATTTCTATTAAAATATACGCTATCGTTATTTACTTTATTCACCAAGTTCTTACCACAATTTTAGGAGTGTTTGTCAATTTATTTTATATTTTCTTTGTCAAGTGTTTTCATTCCTTGCTTTATTCTTCGAAATATTAGGAATGTCAAGTAAATTTTGGTTATCACTAACAAGATTTCTTCTTAATATTGACTTTGACCGAAAAATCTATTTTTTGATTAAATAAATTTTTTCCGTTGCTGGGAATTTGATAATGTGTTCACTTTCTAAACTTTATTTTAACGACCAAATATGTCACCGCTAACAAGAACAACTGGCTGAACCAACAAGGTGGAACTCTACCACATCACACACCTACCGGAACCCCTCAGCAATACCGTGAAAGTTCACCTGAAAGGTCTGCTTCGCACGCTGATGATCAGCATGGAGGCGACCAAACCGTGGAGCAAGATGCTCTAAAGCAATTAATTGCAGAACACGTGAACAATGTACTGCACTTTTGTTAGAAAATTACCCAACGTAGCGCAAACTCCTCCACTAGTTAATACAACAACTTTGGAGAACCGCGTTCGGGGCTTGATAACTCTGAAAGTGGAGAAACTCCCAACAAATCTCGCGATGGAGGTTCAGGTACACCAAATAATTTTAGTTCACAAAGTTAAGTGCTAACTTTGCAGAAACAGCTAAAGGAGAAAAAGGAGTGTATAGAGTATAATTATCAATTTACCTGCATAATTAAGGATTATCTCAAATTACTTAAAATATCACTTACTTTTAACACATTTTATGTACCCTACTATCATGGTCATGTGTTACCATAAAATTAATACATAAACTATTATTTTACTAAAATATTCATATAAAAATACACATATTTTCTCAACTTTTAATTTTCCTAATCTCATATAAAGAGTACAAATTTTTGTGCATTTAATTCTTAAAATTGTAAAAAGATAACCTACTTTTCTTGTGAGAAAATAATTTTTATCTTTACAATAAAGAAATCTCATAAATTATATCATATTATGTGTACAATTTAAAGCATATAGATTTTTCATAGGAGGTATCACTATTTCTTATAAAAGGGCTGTAACAGCCAAAAAATATTTTGTGGAGCCAACGGAGTTTAAACCCAAGACCTCTTACATAATACTTGAAGCTAACAACCACTAGACCACTAAAATATCTTGCTACAAGTGGTGTTCCTTTTAATGCTTGTATTTTTGTTTTACTTATTATTTATATATATATATATAAATAGTAAAAAAAAATAACGAAGTGGTGTCATATATATAGTAAAAAAAATTAACAAAGTGGTGTCATGTGACATCGCTTGCCGCCATATAAATCTGCCCCTGTATATAACTGTGTCAATATTGTTAAAATCACGGGATGTAACATTTGGAAAGCTAAATGTAAGAGCAGATTTGAAGGGATTAAGATGTCCTCCAGCAGGATAATCCTTCACACTACCCAGCAACTCAATATTCACAAACAATTCCCCATAGTACCTCCGTTTATGAAAGGGAATCATTTCTTTGAATTAATTGATATAATCAACAGATTTTGCAAATAAAAGTAATCTATAGAATTTTAAAAAATGAATTTTTACCTAGTTATATTCAATGACGGAAGCAGGATATATAGTAAGGGTGTTCAAAAAAAATTGGATTGCAGTTCACGAGAATCAAACTTGCAATCTTCTTTCACATTCTGAACATCCTTGACCACTGAGCCAAACATTTGCCTTGTGTTAAGGGTGTTCAAAACTTAATATATAAAGATAAAAAATAGATTTTGTCTTATATATACAATGTAATTTTTCGGCGAAGGGTGTTCGGGTGAACACCCTTGTGCCCCCTGCCCCCGCCCCTGGTTATACTATAGCTAGGAAAAAATCCCTTAAAAAACTTTTATTTCTCTATTCATTTGAGAGTTTTAGCTATACGTAGTACAAGGCAAATCAAACATATACATCTTAGTAGTAACATTATGGTCCGTTTGGATGGACTTGTTTTAAGTGGCTTTTAAGAATTATAATTTCTGGCTTTTGGCTTGTTTTATCATTTTAGCTTAAAAATAAGTGTTTAAAAGCACTTTTTTACTTTATCCAAACGCTATAAAATAATTTAAAGCACTTAAAAGAAGTCAATCCAAACGTGATTTATATAAATAAAAGTAATCAATAGATTTTCAAAGCGTGTCTGGCACGTTTTGACCCAGAATGAGTAAAACTTAGTAGTATTAGTATAGAATGAAAAGAATCCTAATTTGTGTACAACTTTACTAGGAATCCAACAGTACAAATATTGAATAAGTTGCCCCTAAATCCTTAGTGAGAAACCAACGTAGTTATGGAGAAGCATTGTTCTGATGACATTGTATTCGAGATCCTAACATGGCTTCCTGCCAAATCTCTCATACGATTCAAGTGTATCTCTAAAACTTGGAACACTTTGATCGGACATCCAAACCTTGCCAAATTGCACAATGCTCGTTCTCAATTCCGCCCCTCTGCCACCCACCTTTTGTTTGAACTGGGAATAGGTACTGATTATATTATTATGTATCCTATACCAAAGCAAATACGACTAATCAGGCCTAAATTTACTTCATCAGATCTCCCCATGCCTAGTTTTTCTTTAGAACTCACGATGCCTCGTCATTATTCATACCTGCGTATTTGCTCAAATCATTGCAATGGTCTTGTTTGTTTATATAACTATAGAGATACTCAAGTTTATTTGTTCAATGTCACTACAAGAGAGATAAAAGCTTTGCCATTCTCCTTGAATCAGGCATCGGATCCTGAATTGTTTCTGGGATATGATATAGTACTTGGAAAATACAAGTTACTTCATGTTTTTGAGGGAAACAATAATCAAGTACTGATCAAAAGTAGGATTCTAACTCTAGGAACCGATTCCTGGAGAAAAATCTATGTGCCGTCTAACTTTATTATGCCTAGGAGATGTATTTTCCTCAATGGGATGCTTTATTCAGATGTATCACCTCTTACATACTTCAATTTCATAGAGGAGAAGTTTGAGAAACTTCCAGGCCCACAACGTTGTACCTGTTGTAAGAGATTGAATATGATGCAAACTGCATTAAGGGGAAAACTGGTTATGAATTGGGTCTTCTCCCTAGGCATGAATCAAGAAAGAAATATGATATACGATGAGACAAACAAGGTTTTTACGGAATTGAACAGCTCTTTTACCAAACTAGAAAAGGTTGCCTGGAACGTTGAAGGCGAAGTAAGCTTTGACGAGACAAAGTCAGGGGATATTTTAGCAACAGCAAGCATTCTTAGTATCCCAACTTCCTTGGTGTTCCCTCGTCCCTATGTTTTAAGATGTGTTAGTAGTTTTGTCGAGAACATTATCCCATTATCGTCTTTATTTTGAAAAGTTGTTTCTAGTACTTCTTCTTTGTTTTTCTTTTATTTAGTAAGATAAGCATTGCGGCAATTTGAAAGTTCAGAAATCTTCTAAGTTCGACCATAGGTTACTTTGTGGCTATCAGTTTTGAATTTTAGTTTAAGGACTTGAAATATGTCCATTTTATTATTTGGGATTTGTCTGCAAAGTTTGGCGTCATTCCAAGCTGGTTTGATAGGAATTAGTTGCTTGGTGGAGATTTTAGCGATTCTTGAGTTTCGTAATAGTTTTCATGTGTTTTGGTGTCCAATTCGTGGCTCCGTATGTTATTTTGACTTGTGTGTGTATTTTGATGTGGAGCCTCTCTATTTTGTTAGAGAGGTCGTAGTTCCATTCCAGCTAGTGGCGAAGCTAGAAATTTTCTCAAGGGTGCTCAAATTTAAAATTGAAAAAACTTTCCGACAAAGGGTGTTCAATATGTATTATATACCTCTAAAACATAATATTTTACCTATATACACATAACATTTTTTCGACGAAGGGTTAACCACCCTTATCACCATGTGGCTCGCCACTAACTGCAGCCCCAGCCCACCTCGCAAATGCGAACAGGATCTCGCATTTGCGAGACACGAGGCATGAGCCCTGCACCAGCAAAATCTGAACTACGACCATAGTCATTAAAGGACTTCTTGGTTAGCTTGCCTGAATTGATCCATAGTCATTAAAAGACGCTTAATAGGCAAATAGGCACCTGTACATTCACGGAATCCTGTTTGCCACCCCCAACTTTTCAAAATTCTGTTAGCAGCCCCCTAAATTCACGAGTTAATTTTCATTTGCAGACGAAACAATCCTTCTAAGTAATCCTTTACTATAGCCTATAACATTGGGCTACAACAAAAATGATGGCCGGATCGAACTATAAAAGCAGAATATTGTTTTTACATTACATTACTTGCAGTAGTACCACAGAAGGAAACATTTAGGTGCAATCTACTATTTATTCTTTCATATAAGAGTGGCAACATGCAAAAATACTATAAGTAATACTACTAACCACTAACCTTATACTATAACAAAACTTCCTTTTTTCCAGCACCCTATCATCCCTGTCTATATGTAAACCTCAACAACATTCACTATTATTAAGCTGTATAAGGTACTTATTAACTATACAAGTCATCGTCGTCTCCAGCAGCGTTAGCAGAAGCGAATGGGTCGGTTGCTGCCCCAGTTGCTGTAGTATTAGCTGCGTGCTCTGCAAATTTGAACTCAGTTCCAAATCCGCGTGATTGCTGTAATGTTTGAGCAAACAGCTGGTACTTCCTAATGTCAGCATCACTTACACTTCTTCGAGCATATTTCATGGACTCCTCAAAGTGTGCAGGTTTTATTTCAGCCACTTCATCACTGTCATCTTCATCCATGGCTTCAGGGTTCTCTCTCGTCTTCCTCTCTCTCTCAATATCCTGTCATTTCCCCAAGAAAGGAGAAGTAAAATTTATCTATCTCGAAATTGAAAAAACAGGAAATGATTGACGGAGCAGCAATTTACACATTGAAAGTATACCATCACTAAAGATTCACCAGTATTTATGGGTATAAAGGTAGAGGAATGTGATCTATGTTGCTCGGAGAGTCCGAAAAAGTCGCTGGGTGCGTGTCGGATTCTCCAAAAGCGGTGTATTTTTGGAGAATCTGACACGAATTCGGCAGTATTTTCGAGTGTAGAATGCAATATCAGATAAATGGGACCTTCTATCAGGAAAGTAAGATGTTGAAAACAACTGTAGAAACTACCAAGCATAACAAGTAGGAATTTTCCATCCGCACGTCAGCTGAACTTACAAAAATACCAGCAATAAGAAAAACAAACCAAGGGGAATCTTAAGATGAACCATCTGACTTCAATAAGGAACTCTAATATATGGATGTGAAAAATGGAACACCTTTTACCTTTTCAATGTTTTCTCTGATGGCGTATTTGCATGCTCGCTGACAAATCTCAGTTATGTCTGCACCACTAAAACCATGTGTATACCGTGAGAGAGCTGCCAGATCCACGTCCTTAGAGACAGGGGACTTCCGCAAACATGCTTTGAAGATTTGAAGACGGGAAGCTTCATCAGGGAGAGGGATGTAAATTAATTGGTCTAGACGACCTGGTCTGAGCAATGCAGGGTCAATAATGTCTGGCCTATTAGTTGCTCCAATGATGAATACTGTTTTCTTTGCCGTCATTCCATCCATTTCTGTCAACAATTGATTGAGTACTCTATCAGCAGCACCACCAGCATCTCCCACTGAATGCCCCCTCTGAAATACGGATGTATGCAACAACAGGAGTTAGTAAAATGTAATAGGAAATAAGAGACAACTCTATCGAGCTTGAATTTTTGAGGTATATAGTACCTGCATAGCAATGGAATCAAGTTCATCAAAGAACAGTACACATGGAGCAGACTGTCGTGCCTTGTCAAATATTTCCCGAACATTTGCTTCACTTTCTCCAAACCACATTGTAAGCAACTCCGGTCCTTTCACACTTATAAAGTTAGCCTGACACTCGTTTGCAATAGCTTTGGCAAGCAAAGTTTTGCCACAGCCAGGAGGTCCATAGAACAGAACCCCTTTAGAGGGTGACATGCCAAACTTCTCAAACTTCTCAGGATGCTCAACTGGGTACTGAACAGTCTGCCGCAAGCAAAGTGGATTTCCAAGTAAGAACAGCAGGAGAAGCAAATGAAAGAATTTAAACACCACATTCTGTTGAAAAAAAATTAGTTTTAATATCTCAAAAAGAATTGTCTAAAATTATGTCTATGTTCATTCTTTTAATATTAGATTAATGAATCTTTATTACACTAATTATTTTGAATAATTATTAATATTTATAACAGCTATTTTGATAAGTTTGAATCATTCTTTAATATTTAAAACAGCTATTTTGATAAGTTTGAATCAGTTATGTATAGCCTTAATGGCTTTACTGTTTCTTAGCCTTAATGGCTTTTTCCAACGTAAAAAGCCTTTGTGGCTTTATGTATTTGACTGGTTTTTCATTGGATAGTCTATCTTATTTTTAGACAATATATATACCTCTTTGTTTCACCTTGAAATGGGTGTGAAGAAGAAATAGTAAAAACTTTTCTTTTCTTTTTCTTTGTGCTGGATTTTTCTTCTTGTTAAACTTTGTTGTTTCTGCTCCTAGTTATACTAGAAGAGCTTGTTGAATCTGGGGGATACGCCTAATATTATTTATCTCGGTGTAGGCGAAATATCCTTAAGGACAGTGTCCTTGACACGCCTCAAGCTAAACCTTTTATTCTCCATAATTTTTTCAATTTTTCCAACAATCTTAAGGATATTTCTACTTTGTTCTTATGGAGAATGCTACTTATGGAATTCTAATTTGAAGACATACGGTAATGTCTTTTGCTTGATATTGCGTAATATTATATCTAAGTGACAGGTATGCATAATTGAACTAATACCTCCTCAACATTTATTCTTTCATGCTTATTTTCGTGAGAATATAATTGGCATATATCTTTGTCCTCAAGATGATACATATAGTGTCGTTTCAATTTTAGATGTGTTTATAGTTGTACATTATTTGTTGATGTGAATTTGTATTTTTAATTTTGTATATATATTTTGCATAGTGAAAGATGATGCACTAATTTTGTAGTTCTCTTGATCTAGAGGATTTTAAATATTCTCTTTTAACATATTTAAGAGGCAATATGATATTTTGGTAATTGTAGAATTTTCTAACATGTCAAGAGGACAATTGTTATGTTGCTTGAGATCATGAGAATAAATGGTATTTACATTTATATACTGTTTAAAGGTTCGTGACCTCTTGCCATGAAGTGAATATTTATGGTCATGCATAGTTTTTAATTGGAGATAAAATATTTTGGGTGAAGCTATATTATTAGCTTGTTATTTTTTAAAGCAGAACTCTTTATGAGTGGTGAAAATGTTATCTCCTTAACCTGAAATTTTCGAAAATGTGGGGGACCGTGATGTCCAGAGTTATATAGCATGATCCTAAGAAAGGAAAAGAAGATAAAAATTATTTATTAATGTTATAATAAAGCCTTACAAAAATGAGTTTATTTTTTGGAAAAAGTTATATCGGAAGATCAAAAGTATGTTGTATTTTTGGCTCCGAAAAGTTATTTTATTACGGATCTCTTAGTTATTTGGGTGATGAAGAAATCATTGAATTATGATCCGGTTCCTATTGATTTGAGATATTTCTATAGAAGTTAAAGTTGCTTCTATATTGTTGAAAATTTTATTTTGGTGCTTGACTATGGAAGATACATAAAGAAAATAAATTTTCATGTGTTGAAAGATGTTTCAAAAGGCACGAGTATAGAAGTCAAGTTTTATTTCATTTGAGATGATTTTATACTTTATTTGAGAAATACTATGAGTTAGTATTTTGCATGTGAATCTTCCATTGTATTAGAAGGATACAGTGATGATATCGAATCTTTGATTCAGATGAGAAAAAATTAGCTAGTTGTTGTGTGATCACCTTTTGGTGGTTGTTACAATATTGAAATTATCTGGCAATGATGTTGATTAAGCAACCTCTTGGAGAGTTAAACCGACAATAATTATGTCGATGAATTGTGATTGCCAAAGCGCAATATTCCACCAGGAGTTAAACCGACAATAATTTGTCGATGGATTGTGATTGCCAAGGCGCAATAACCATTGTAAGAAAATAAATCTCTCAATGGAAAGTGTATATATCTCGAGACGTTATGTGATAAAGCAATTGCTTAGATATGAGAATTTTTTATATATATTATGTGTAGTCAAAAGAGGATTTGGCCGATCCTTTGACTTATAAGTGAAACATCGAGGGGTTGAGACTTTTGCCAATTTGAGATGTATCAACAATGATGGTAACCCAACCTATGTGATTGGAGATCCCATGAAGTAGGTTCATATGGGTAATAACAAGTCATTAGTTGATCAAATGTGCACTATTAAAATATGTCTCTTCCTATGGTGTATGTGTACATAGTGCAAGATTGCAATGAATGTGAGGTTGAGTTATTAAACTCTTAATCCAATAGTCCATAGCCTTTTGTAGGTGGTGTATTGCACTGCAGAATACACTTGATGGATGGACCTATATGAATGTGGAGTGGGGCCGCTCCTATGAAATTTGTGGCGAAATTTCTAGAGCACTCATGAAAACCAGGCGCGCGCATGGCCTATTAGCGCAAAACCGCGACAAACAACAAAGTGTGTGCAGGTATAATGTGATAGATAAGACACTAAACTTACAAAAGAATTCTTGGTTCATAGAAGTTTTGAACTTCACCATTTGTTCCGTAAGTTTAATCTTATTTTATCTAGGTCTGGTTCATAGTCCAAGAGACACCAGATTCGACGCATTATGCTCATCTGTGAAAATCCAGCAAATTTTTTTTATAATATTCTTTTTGAGCTATGTGGGGGATTGTTGAAAAAAATTAGTTTTAATATCTCAAAAAGAATTGTCTAAAATTATGTCTAGGTTCATTCTTTTAATATTAGATTAATGAATCTTTATTACACTAATTATTTTGAATAATTATTAATATTTATAACAGCTATTTTGATAAGTTTGAATCATTCTTTAACAAATAAGATAAGTCAATTGAATGATAATAACATATATGCATCGGTTATGTATAGCCTTAATGGCTTTACTGATTCTTAGCCTTAATGGCTTTTTCCAACGTAAAAAGCCTTTGTGGCTTTATGTATTTGACTGGTTTTTCATTGGATAGTCTATCTTATTTTTAGACAATATATATACCTCTTTGTTTCACCTTGAAATGGGTGTGAAGAAGAAATAGTAAAAACTTTTCTTTTCTTTTTCTTTGTGCTGGATTTTCATCTCGTTAAACTTTGTTGTTTCTGCTCCTAGTTTATACTAGAAGAGCTTGTTGAATCCTGGGGATACGCCTAATATTATTTATCTCGGTGTAGGCGAAATATCCTTAAGGACAGTGTCCTTGACACGCCTCAAGCTAAACCTTTTATTCTCCATAATTTTTTCAATTTTTCCAACACATTCCACATAGAAAAGAGTCTTCTCTTTAACCTTGAACTGAAATTATTAACCAAAACTCATGAACTGTTAGCTCTTACCAATAGGAAATTTATCAAGCTGTTCCTTATTGTTCAGGTTTTGGCAGACAATATATACAAATGAAAATGAAACCATTGACACAAGGCCTTGAAGCAACCTTTAATTTCAAGTACGTGCATCTTAAGTTCATAATCACATACCTCTTGAAGTTCCCGCTTGACATTGTCCAGCCCCCCAATATCTTCCCAAGAGATGTTGGGAACCTCCACAACCTGAAAACCAGGAGATCCAGTTACGGTCTAGAAGTAGCAAAGGTAACAGATAAAACAGATACACTGAAAGACAAGGAACAGTTAACTCCCACTTGAACGAAGGCTTTAATTATAAATAAATGAACTCACTGTTTCACGTAAGGCTGATGGATTTGAAGCACCCAGCGCAGTTTGAAAATGATCATTAGTCACAGCCATTGAATTCAACACTTCAGCATCTATCGTCTCATCCTCCAAATCAATAATATCCATTTTCTCTCTGATACATTGCAGCGCAGCCTCCGTACACAAGGCAGCAAGATCAGCTCCAACATAACCATGCGTGTCTCTTGCAACTCTCTCTAGATCAACCTGCGATAGCAATAAAAAAAATGATGAAACTGTTCATTATTGGAAATCTAAGTAAACATAGCAAGCAAAAAGAAAAAGCAGAAGAGCAGCTCACATTATCAGCAAGCTTCATATTTTTACTATGAATACGTAGGATCTCCAACCGCCCTACTTCATCTGGTACGCCAATGTCAATCTCTCGGTCAAATCTACCAAATCTCCTGAGAGCAGGATCAATGCTGTTAGGTCTGTTGGTGGCTCCCATGACAATCACATGAGATCGAGACTTGAGCCCATCCATTAATGTCAGAAGTTGGGAAACAATACGCCGCTCAACTTCACCATGTGTCTTTTCTCGCTTTGGAGCAATTGAGTCTAGCTCATCAATAAATATGATAGATGGTGCATTCTTCTCTGCTTCCTCGAATGCCTTCCTTAAGTTACCCTCACTCTCACCAGCCAATTTAGACATTATTTCAGGTCCATTAATCAGAAAGAAAAATGCACCTGTCTCATTGGCCACAGCTCTTCCAATCAGGGTTTTCCCTGATCCCGGAGGACCATACAGGAGAATACCTTTTGGTGGTTTCACACCAATTGACTTGAATAGCTGCGGATGCCTCAGAGGAAGTTCAACGAGCTCACGAATCTGAGCCATTTGCTTCCTCACACCCCCAACATTGTCATATCCAACTTCATTTAGTCTCTCCTCATCTTCACGCTTGACAGGTTCTCCCTCACAAAAGATCTCTGTATCAGGTGCAACAACACAATATTCTCCAGGCTCCGTCTCGACCACTTTAAACTCAACACTGCGCATACCACCTCTGACTACGAAGAGATCACCCTTCCTGACAGGACGGTAAGACTCCAAGAAGTATGCTAGTGTGTCAACAACGACAAATGCGAACAGATTTTAAGACGGTGTTAACCAATAACTGAAATAATCTAGAGAACGAAAAATGACAAGGATATTGAGTATAGAGGAGATTGTGGCCTTACGCTTCAAGTACGCATCAAACAGGTTGCCCGTGAGACCCTCAATTGTGTCATCAATTGGAAGAATGTGAACACGTTTCGCATACTTAACATCAGGACACTGATGTACAGATACAACATCCCCAAGACGAATCTTAAGATTAGCTCGAACTACTTTGTTCATTCTGATCTTATGTTCTTCACATTGGTCATCCGCAAGGACAACACAAACAGTGTCCTTCCGTTTTTTACCCTACAATACAAGTTTCTCTTAGTTTTTTACAAAGGTTGATGAAGAAGGGGAATGATATACTAAACTTATCAGAGTGAAACAGAAAAAAATATATAAAGGAAAGACCAGAATTCAACAAAACCTTTAGCAAGACGGTATCTCCTCGAAATAATTGCAGCTCTTCCATTTTAGAAGGATGCATCGATACCACTGAATTGTCATCATGTAAGGCCTCATCAACAATAAGTCGGTTAGGGGATTTCTTCCTCTCCAAAATTGCTGTTGAAAAATCTTTTTTACTACTTGTCCTACATTTCACATTAGAGAAGATTTGAAACAGTTAGAAAATAGAAGCTTCATTAAATAAGAGAAACTTCAGAACCCACTAATTACTCCATTCATTGGCCACAAACACCAATGCACTGCTATAGTTCTGGCATATAATTCATGACCAAAAAGTGATCACAAATACTATATGAAATTGACATTAACGAATAAGCAATATTGATTTCATGAAGTAAGAAAACTGGAAGCAAGGGCGAGGTATTCAAAATCAACACAAATCCTGATTTTGCATAGACCAACTCAAATCTTCCATCCAATCTCTTGTTAATTTTGCCTAAAGTGGGAGAGGGTAGTAGAAGACTAAAAATGGGGTGGTTACAATTTAAATGCCAACAAAATTTCAAACATGTGTATGTTTTTTTTCTTCATGAAAAAATCATAGACAAACTTTATTCAAAATTCCCTCCGTCCCAGTTTATATGACACTTTTTGAGCAATTCAACTAATTTTTGAATCTAAATTAAAATTAAAATATTAAATTTTTTACAATTTCTCATGTCAATATAATGAGAAAATACATTTTAAATATTGATGAAAGTTCATATAATTTGAATTTTGAGAAACAAAAAGTCTCAACTGAGCCACGGAGGGAGTATTTAAAACCACCTGCTTCAGTAAAACCTTTTCAACTGCTATACTAACACGATCAGTAAACAAAACATAAAATTTCACAAGTACAAATAAGTAAAATAATTAAGACATGCAACTACTTGGTATAAAGAAAGGAGGGAGCTAAGAAAAAGAAAACATACGGGTCGGAAGTGGAAGAACTTGGGTCCGCCATCTTCGTACGTTAGTTGCGAAGAGGAAGAGTAGTAGTTTTACAAAGCTCCAGAAATCGGTGGCGTGTATAGAAGAATATAGATAGATACAAGTAGCAGAAAGTAAAGGACAAAGTTACAAAATTTCCAGTACGAGGAGGAATACACCTCTAAATTCCAAAATGTTGGATACTTGTCGTTTCAACAGACATTTTACCTGTCCTCTAATTTCCCGCGCGGGTCCCGTTATTTCATTTGATTCATAGGACACGTCTATGGATTAGGAAATAATTTTAATGGATAAGTATTAAGGTTATATTTGTTGTTGATAGTTGAGGGTTATATTTTCTATATTATTACTATACTAGTATTAGGACCCGTGCGATGCGCGGTTTATTTTAACTAAATTTATTTTAGCAAGGAATACTCTTCAACTTGTAGAAAGCAACAAACTTGATTAAGGACAAAATAAACCGAAACTTACAATGCTTTTTTCGATATAAACATGTTGGACAATGAAAGGCATAAACAAAGGAAATCACATCATTTTCTTTTTTTTGGATTGCATTTTTATTTGGTTCTTAAGTAATGTACTCAAAAAAATTTCCAAGTTGCTAGAGAGGTTGTCCTAAAAATCAAAAGCTAGTCCACTGAATGCAATGCAAAAGATAAGTTTTTGTCATGAAATAGTGTAGCTCGAAGTACTACTTAAACAAATTCCTCGACTCATATTTGACTCAACTTTCTCTATAGTAATATAACCCACAAAAGGAACTTTCCTTGAGAACAAATTGTTCAAGGTGATCAGTGAACTTATACAATACTTTTTCAGCCTTTGGTTGCTTAACTAATCCTAGCTATCATTACACAGAAGAAGATAATTAGCATCTTATAGCAAAATGAAAAATGGCATCAAAGCTTTGCAGAAATGGAAACGAAATCCTCAATCTACTGTACACCAAATTTGAGACATAGTACAAAAATAAACTCTTACATTAAAAAGTGCCCTCCATGTCTCGTTCAACTTCTCCATCATCGCACCAATGACGGCTCGAAGATATTCTCCGAAAAACCCCAAAACAGAACACAAAGGCATACGGCTAAAACATGCCTCAATTTCGATTTTTAAACAACATATATTATACATGGCTAGAAGCAAAGCACTTGTCACTGTAGCTAGCAAGACAATTACGTATAGAATATAACATTCTAGCAACAAACTCCCTCAACATAATAAGAAAAAGCATGAGAAGAAAATAACCAAAAAGAAACAGAAAAAGAAGCACCAGCTCATCTTCCTTTCTATTCACTATTATTGCTTGTGAATATAAAATGCATTGTTTCGTAGTTCCGAACGACATCGCTTCAAGGCGGAGGATATTCAAATTATGAAGGTGGACATTCAAATGGCCCTTACAGATTTTTGGTAGAGACATTTGAATAGGTAAAGTCATCCACAATGTGTCCAATGCTAGGCTCGGGTTTTTGTCAAGTACGGCTCCTACATTGCACTGCGGGTCGACTACATATAGTATATTGAGAAGGCAGTAAATGGAGTTTGAACACAGGTTGGTTATTCCGTCTTTTCTGTGTTACTATAATCCTTGTGCGTCTCCAGTTTCGATTGTATCTTTGGCTTGGCAGCATATCTTTCTTATGCATTATTAGCATGTTTCAAAGGACAAATTGCTTGCTGAATCTGTGGGATCAATGTATGATGAACAACTCTTCGTAGAAACTGATAGAGATCTTTCGGATTGTGCAACCTCATTATTCAGCTGGAGGAGTTGTGGAGCCTTGATCACATACCATGTTAAAAACAATTTCTGGATTGCTAAGCAAGATTGATCAGTTAAAAGGAAGCAAACTCAGTCACGCAAAAAAGAGGTCATTTTTAGTGCTGAACTTAGTTTTGGAACTACACCTCTACCCGCAGACGATGGGTTTTCTGTGAGCTTTTATTTCTCGTATCAAAAGGAAAAAAATCTTGGCCTTCACTCAGAAAACGAAGTGGTATAGGACTTCATCCTTCAGCATGTGTGATGCGATCAAGTAAAAGAACTTGGCAGGCGGTTGCTGCAAAAGTGGTTGCTGCAGCTGCAGCACCATCGTCATACTCCTCTCTTTTGCCTCCTATTGTTGTCACCCATATGCCACAAAATCTTCCTTTCTATTCACTATTATTGCTTGTGAATATAAAATGCATTGTTTCGTAGTTCCGAACGACATCGCTTCAAGGCGGAGGATATTCAAATTATGAAGGTGGACATTCAAATGGCCCTTACAGATTTTTGGTAGAGACATTTGAATAGGTAAAGTCATCCACAATGTGTCCAATGCTAGGCTCGGGTTTTTGTCAAGTACGGCTCCTACATTGCACTGCGGGTCGACTACATATAGTATATTGAGAAGGCAGTAAATGGAGTTTGAACACAGGTTGGTTATTCCGTCTTTTCTGTGTTACTATAATCCTTGTGCGTCTCCAGTTTCGATTGTATCTTTGGCTTGGCAGCATATCTTTCTTATGCATTATTAGCATGTTTCAAAGGACAAATTGCTTGCTGAATCTGTGGGATCAATGTATGATGAACAACTCTTCGTAGAAACTGATAGAGATCTTTCGGATTGTGCAACCTCATTATTCAGCTGGAGGAGTTGTGGAGCCTTGATCACATACCATGTTAAAAACAATTTCTGGATTGCTAAGCAAGATTGATCAGTTAAAAGGAAGCAAACTCAGTCACGCAAAAAAGAGGTCATTTTTAGTGCTGAACTTAGTTTTGGAACTACACCTCTACCTGCAGACGATGGGTTTTCTGTGAGCTTTTATTTCTCGTATCAAAAGGAAAAAAATCTTGGCCTTCACTCAGAAAACGAAGTGGTATAGGACTTCATCCTTCAGCATGTGTGATGCGATCAAGTAAAAGAACTTGGCAGGCGGTTGCTGCAAAAGTGGTTGCTGCAGCTGCAGCACCATCGTCATACTCCTCTCTTTTGCCTCCTATTGTTGTCACCCATATGCCACAAAATCACTATTTCAAAAGGGTACCATCAGTTGAACCAGTATCTGAGAAGGCGATTTTCAAAAACTATGTTGTCATCAGACCAGCAAATCCTAATGACAACCTTCAAAGTCGGATTTCTAATGGTGCCTCTTTCAACTCTACTGGAGGCATCTCAAATGTTAAAATTTTGACAAATCATAGAGACCAGATGGAGCTAAACTGATGATATTGAAGATCTCTTCAAGCAATCAGTGCTTGAATGCTATTCTCTTTGGTACACTGTATAGAGGGAACATGATATTCATGGAAAAGTTATTGCCGAGTTTAAAGCATAGTTAATTCAAAGCTAGTTCACATTTGAACTTCTTTCTTAAAAAAAGAATTAAGAGAATTGTTTGTGAAGTCTGAGTACCAGATTGTAAAATGTATCCTAAATCAAAGACATCCATTGAGGTGATGAACTTAGCAAAACATGCTGCACATTTTTGTACATGTCAGTTGCACATGATTTATTGAATCTTGATTTATGATCCTGACTTTAAACTACAGGCGAAGAATGAACTTGAGAGTTGTAGAATACAGTGCAAGCTCCTTCAGGAGAGATTGGTCGTCTCAGAAAATGATGTGCGGTTGGAGAGAAGTTTCAGGTTTGTCGGTCATTTGATGTGCCCAAGGTATAAGAATGCCAGACCAATGCTGGCTTTCTTACAGTGACATATGCCATTCCCTAGCACAAAGCAACTCCAAAGCCTTACCTTATGCTTCCTGCACCGAATAATGCTTTGTGGTCAGTTTCGCAGAGCCTCTCTCATGAAATGATTCTCAGTTTCCACTGCTACCTCCTGTGCCGAAGGGTTTAGCTCAAGAGAAACGTGTCTTTCAGACAATGGACCATTTTGTACATAAATGATAACAGCACATATAACAGCAACTATAGCTCATTTTGTACAGCAAATATAACAGCAACTTCCTGATTTTATTAACAGCTAACTACACTAAATCGTTGTGATTTTGCTGGACAACTACAGCTCATTGTGTACAGGTTCACTATTTAACAGCACATATAACAGATAACAGGTTCAATAAGAAGCATGCTTGCATTATTAAGTTGTTGTCACTGCTACAACAAATGCAACAGATTCAAAGAGGTATGTGGTTCCAGTTGGTGAATTTTAGTAGAAACAACTATGCTCATTTGCATTCTCCTAATATTGCAGCTGGTGCATCTGCAGCAAACTTGAAATACATGCTGTCACACCTCCTTTTTACGCACCCGCGAGGGTGCGAGGGAGTTTTTTCCAATTAAAGGACAATCGAGACGGGATTAGTTTATTTAATTCAGAGTCGCCACTTGGAAAAAATAATGGTGTTCCAAGTCACCGGTTTAATCCCGAACCGAGGAAATTTATGGCTCTGTAATACAGTCTGCGAAACTAGAAATCTGGATAAGGAATTCTGTTAACCCGGGAGAAGGTGTTAGGCACTCCCGGATTCCGTGGTTTTAGCACGGTCGCTCAATTGCAATTTTTGTTTCTATCCGATTCTTTTATATATTTTAACTATGTGCTTTTAATGCTCCGCTCTTATTTTTAGAAGAATTGCGACGTTACGAAAACACATTTCGAGCCGCACCGTAACCAGTACGCCTGCGACTCTAACGTATTTCGGTTTCGCCGAGAGTAAGATTTGGGTCACATAAATGCACACCCGTATTCAGGAAAGTAATTTTTATTTCAAATCGTGCCTAAAGAGTCTATTGTCTATTTAACTTTTGGAAAGACCGCGAAATTCGCTAAACGGTCCTTCCGAGTCTAGAATTTTTATAACAATTTATTTGAGGGCCCTGCAACAGTATATTTAATATGACGAGGCTCACCCCATTTTTATTCAAGGTCATACTTAAAGCGTACTATATTTTCTACTTGTTTTGTCTCTAATAACGAAGAAAATCCTACTTATTTACTCATTACCCAATAGTTTGGTATTTTTTGAGGCGCAAACTCATAAGGGTTCGGGTTTATTTCCTGTTGGGCTTAATTACATCCCATATGACAATTCTTGATCCAAACCAGGAAAGTTTTTTAGTACCATTTGACCGGGCCATTCGCGTAATGTTCTTACTAACGGTCTAAACCAATATACTTCTTATTACAAGAAAACAGGCCTGTGTACACCTACAAAATTTGGGCCTTGCTTTTGGACCTCAAATAAGCCCAATATAAAAGAGGTTGAGCGAACATGACTTAAAGCCCATCCGGATACCAGCCTTTCGTATGATTAGGTAGATACTTATAGATCCTAAGTAGTAATTAATTCGTCCGTTTCTAAACGTAAATCTGCCTAAGTATTAATGACATTCGCTTCTATTTAACGTGAGTCACCATCGCATAAACTACTTCTTATCTTGTCAACATTAATTCAAACAACACATTAATTATCTTATAAAAGGGATTGAGACGGAGTTGTTAGTTTGTGAATTCATTCCTAGGTATGACTCTAATATCAACCTCAATGGCATAGGCAAAAACTAAAATTAACACTATAACTACTAAACATTAAACAACTAAATTTACTGTACGATTAAGCGATAATATAAAGCTTCTACTATTAGCCACTCATTACCCAATTTTCAACATGACAATTTACACCCGAAACAATATTGTTCATCATCCAGTATTAACAAGCGATGAGTTTAAACTATCTTATCTAATATCAAATGCAAGTTCATTTATGATGAGTCTATCTCTTCAACATTACAAATATCCAATGAAAAAAAAATAGCATCATTTGATTCTGCAAAACAGTATAGGTGCAATTGTCGAACTTCCTATTGCCGGGGGGTAAAGTATACCTGGAAGATTTGAAAACAGTGAAGCAAAGAGATGGTCAGCAGTAGCAATGAACAACAGCAACAGCAATGCAAGCAATGTACCAGCAACACAATCCAAGTGCAGCTCCAAAACAGTCGATAAACCCAGGGCCAATTCGTAGCAGAAACAAACAGTCACACCAAGTAACAACAATACAACCACAGCAACAAAGAACCAACCAACAAACAACCCAACAGCAGTAGGAGATCAGTAACCCCAACACAGGAACAAAAAGCGACCAAATGACCAACACTCAGCCACTCCCAACTAAAAACACACGAAAACAGTACCCAAAGGCCAATCGAAACAGTTTCTTGGCCTATACTTACTAGCTTTCTCTATCTATATGCTTGTGTATGTGCACTCTCAACCCTTACTGTATGTATTTCAATGTTCTTTTCTCTCTAATTACTCTGGTTCTCTCCAATTCTCACTGTCTATGCCTCTTTTGTTACTCTCAGTGTGTATGTATATATGAATCTCCAGGTACTGTTTTTTTTTTTTTTGCTCTCCCAGATGCTCTCCAGTGTCTATCTCTGTGTGTCTCTGTGTCTTCTTCTCTCAGACTGCTCCTCTCTCTATTTTATAGCTAAAACAGACCCCTTATCCCTTAAACTAATCCCCTCTCCCATCTTTGCCCATATTATTCTCTTTTACTTCCACTACTACCTGTCTAGGCATGGGTTTGTTACTTAAAAATCAGTAGCAGGGGACAACTAGTGGGCTGCTCTGCTGTGGCAGTAAACCCCACTGATATTAGATTAATGATATTTAACTAACCACTTGATAGACCCTTTAAGTTTAACTAATTAAGAACCCTGCCATTCTAGGTCTGCTCAAACCTAAGCTGATTAAACTATCTGCTGATCGACACACGGTTGTAACCTACTCTTGGTCAAAATTCAAAGCAGTGATTCAAACAGCATTGAAGCACTATGACTCTGGAAATGAAGTTCAAGTGAAAAACTATACAGAACAAAGAGTGACATGTAAGCAATTTGGTTCAAATAGAGAATTAGATTCACCACAGGTTCACTTCAATCACAGCGGGAAGAATAGGAAGAAACAATACTACTGGCACGATCCAAACTACTATTCGAGTCATTCTAGTATCCAAGCATGAACATTAATGGACGACACTCATTTAATTGATTACACAGGCAATAACATTCAACAATCAACAACAAACAATAAGAATAAATGGTTCATCCAGTGATTCGAATTGTATTTGCTAAAACTGGAAACTTATAAACTAATAAGTTACACGGCTTATAACACACACTCGACCACGAATAGAAACAAACTCGGCCAAATAAAAAGCCAGATGGAGAAAGTGAACAACAATGAGCAAAAGTTTGAACACAAAATTAATATAGTAAACCCAAGCAAACAAGAAGCCAAAGGAACAAATAAAGAAAGAAAACATACCTCCAAGACGGAATTAAGAACTAGCCGAGCGAGGTTCGAACTGAGACTCGAGACCCATTGCCTTTGGGGGATACAACGGACTTTAATCGAGTGTTCCCGACTGAGAACACCCGACTAAAGTCGATTGAGGCCCCAATTCCTTCGCATTTCGGACAGAACCCAGGCCTTTGTTTTTCTAGGGTTCTTGTGCTCAATTTAGGGTTCGAATGGTTCTAGTAAGATTCGAACGGAACCAAAGGTGTTTTGGGCACGAGAGACGTCAGGGGGTGCCGTGGTGTGAGTTTGGGGTGACTTGGGGTAAGTCCAGGTTTTGCTCAACTCTTCGCATGGATATTCGACGCGATGGGGGATGATTCGAAGCAAACGGATCCGATATTTGGATTGGGGGTGGTCGGATGGTCACAGTGTGTTAGTTTGGTGACCGGCGGCGTCGTTGCCGCCGGGTTTTCAGGCGAGGGGAGAGGGGGCGGCGGCTAGGGTTTATTGTTTTGTGAAAGAGATGAAGCTGAGAGAGAGAGACGAGGTTGAGCCGGGTTTGGCTTGGGGGGGCTGGGTAGGAAATTTGATTTATATACAAGATAGGAAATTCGATCCTGATCGTAGGATCATTTACGATCAACGACCAGGATCATTTTTCTTAGGGGGAACGACGTCGTGTAATGCTAATGCAAGGCTGGGTCGGTCTTTGGCTGGGAATGGGTCGGGCTGTGAGGGGAAATGGCGACCGTTGGATCGAAATGATCCAATGGCTTGGATGTCTTGGCCCTTTAACGGTGTCGTTTGGGGTGTAATGGGTTGGGACGGACTGGACCAGTGGTTTGGGCCTCTGCATGGAATTGGGTTTTGGCCCAATCTCTTCATTCTTAAAAACTAGACTCCATGATGTGTGTGTATATATATATATATATATATATATATATATATATATATATATATATATATATATATATATATACATATATCTATATATATATATATATATATTAATTTTTACTGCAATTATCCTACATGGTTACATATCACTTGATTTTGATATTGAACACTAAAATGCAAAACCTAATATATATATTTTTGTATTTTACTAATTTAAATAAATAAACACGCACGCACAAAAATGCAAAAATGTAAGAATAAAAATAACACAAAAATCACAAAAATCATGCTTAACACCAAATTATTTTATTTTTGAATTTTCTGGGAGTGATTCTCATGTAGGGCAAAAATCACGTGCTCACAGCTGCCCCTCTTTGCGCGTAAACATGAAGAGTTTTCGTGCAAAGATAAATGAGCGGATATAAGCGATTTTTGCCCATTCGAGCACTCCGTATGAAGCATTTTGGAAAAGTTTTGACCGAACCTTGCTTCAAAGGTCTCCTACATATCCCTGGCTAACAGGGAATCAGGTCAATGTAGTTCGGGAAGTTCTGGTAGCTGGGACTACCATGACTGTTGCGATCTCGCTGTTACTGCTGTTACTGTTGTTACTGCTGTTACTGCTGCTACCACCGCTTAGCTGATCTCCTTGTTACACCGTACTAAGCAACAAAACAAAAAGCTAGACTAAGTTACAGTACTACAAGTTCTTGTCTATCTTTGTAACTTGATCTTGTCGCGCTCCTTGCCATCCTGTCTGACTTGGTGTTTCTTCTGACGCTTCTTCTCTTCTGTCAGTTGTTATTTCGGCCTATCTTGATTGCCGAACTCCGACCATTACCTCCTTCTTTACGATCTTTGAACTATTATCCTTCGCAATCTGAGTCTATCTGTTCTGATCCTTGTTGCCTCTCTTTGCTTACGAACTTGGATTCATGCCGGGGATTTCCGTTACATTCTACCGCTTTCCTCTACCAACTCAAAACAGCTTGCCACTCCATTCTCCAGGCGGGCTCCCTGACTTCAACTACTACTTCAAAATTAAATCGCCACTCCATTCTCCAGGCGGGCTCCCTGACTTCAACTACTACTTCAAAATTAAATCGCCACTTCATTCTCCAGGCGGGCTCCCTGACTTCAACTACTACTTCAAAATTAAATCGCCACTCCATTCTCCGGGCGGGCTCCCTGACTTCAACTACAACTTCAAAACTAAATCGCCACTCCATTCTCCAGGCGGGCTCCCTGACTTCAACTACAACTTCGAAATTAAATCGCCACTCCATTCTCCAGGCGGGCTCCCTGACTTCAACTATTACTTCAAAATTAAATCGCCACTCCATTCTCCAGGCGGGCTCCCCGACTTCAACTATTACTTCAAAATTAAATCGCCACTCCATTCTCCGGGCGGGCTCCCCGACTTCAACTATTACTTCAAAATTAAATCGCCACTCCGTTCTCCGGGCGGGCTCCCGACTTCAACTACAACTTCGAAATTAAATCGCCACTCCATTCTCCGGGCGGGCTCCCGACTTCAATTACAACTTCAAAATTAAATCGCCACTCCATTCTCCGGGCGGGCTCCCGACTTCAATTACAACTTCGAAACTAAATCGCCACTCCATTCTCCGGGCGGGCTCCCCGACTTCAACTATTACTTCAAGATTAAATCGCCACTCCATTCTCCGGGCGGGCTCCCCGACTTCAATTACAACTTCAAAATTAAATCGCCACTCCGTTCTCCGGGCGGGCTTCCCCTGACTTCAATTACGACTTCGAAATTAAATCGCCACTCCATTCTCCAGGCGGGCTCCCCGACTTCAACTACTGCTTCAAAATTAAATCGCCACTCCACTCTCCAGGCGGGCTCCCCGACTTCAACTACAACTTCGAAATTAAATCGCCACTCCATTCTCCAGGCGGGCTCCCTGACTTCAATTACAACTTCAAAATTAAATCGCCACTCCATTCTCCGGGCGGGCTCCCTGACTTCAACTATTACTTCAAAATTAAATCGCCACTCCATTCTCCAGGCGGGCTCCCTGACTTCAACTACAACTTCGAAACTAAATCGCCACTCCATTCTCCAGGCGGGCTCCCTGACTTCAACTATTACTTCAAGATTAAATCGCCACTCCATTCTCCAGGCGGGCTCCCTGACTTCAACTACTACTTCAAAATTAAATCGCCACTCCATTCTCCGGGCGGGCTCCCTGACTTCAACTACTACTTCAAAATTAAATCGCCACTCCATTCTCCAGGCGGGCTCCCTGACTTTAACTACAACTCCAAAATTAAAATCGCCACTCCACTCTCCAGGCGGGCTCCCCGACTTCAACTACAACTTCGAAATTAAATCGCCACTCCATTCTCCAGGCGGGCTCCCTGACTTCAACTATTACTTCAAAATTAAATCGCCACTCCATTCTCCAGGCGGGCTCCCTGACTTTAACTACAACTCCAAAATTAAAATCGCCACTCCACTCTCCAGGCGGGCTCCCCGACTTCAACTACAACTTCGAAATTAAATCGCCACTCCATTCTCCAGGCGGGCTCCCTGACTTCAACTATTACTTCAAGATTAAATCGCCACTCCATTCTCCAGGCGGGCTCCCTGACTTCAATTACAACTTCAAAATTAAATCGCCACTCCATTCTCCGGGCGGGCTCCCTGACTTCAACTACAACTCCAAAATTAAAATCGCCACTCCACTCTCCAGGCGGGCTCCCCGACTTCAACTACAACTTCGAAATTAAATCGCCACTCCATTCTCCAGGCGGGCTCCCTGACTTCAACTATTACTTCAAAATTAAATCGCCACTCCATTCTCCAGGCGGGCTCCCTGACTTTAACTACAACTCCAAAATTAAAATCGCCACTCCACTCTCCAGGCGGGCTCCCCGACTTCAACTACCATGCCTGTTGCGATCTCGCTGTTACTGCTGTTGCCGCTGTTACTGCTGTTACCACTGCTCAGCTGACTTCCTTGTTGCACCGCACTAGGCAACAAAAACAAGAAGTTAGACTAAGTTACAGTACTACAAGTTCTTATCTATCCCTTTTTAACTTGATCTTGTCGCGCTCCTTGCCATCCCGTCTGACTTGGCGTTCCTTCTGATGCTTCTTCTCTTCTTATGAACTTGGATTCATGCCGGGGATTTCTATTACATTCTACCGCTTTCCTCTACCAAATTAAACAGATCGCCACTCCATTCTCCGGGCGGGCTCCCTGACTTTAACTACAACTCCAAAATTAAAATCGCCACTCCACTCTCCAGGCGGGCTCCCCGACTTCAACTACAACTTCGAAATTAAATCGCCACTCCATTCTCCAGGCGGGCTCCCTGACTTCAATTACAACTTCAAAATTAAATCGCCACTCCATTCTCCGGGCGGGCTCCCTGACTTCAATTGCAACTTCAAAACTAAAATCGCCACTCCATTCTCCAGGCGGGCTCCCTGACTTCAACTACTTCAACGATTTCATCCTATCTTGATTACCTTCCTTCGCCTCTTGTACCATTTTCTTCTTCCTGCGTTACCTCTCGGAACACCTTCTCTTCTGAATTATCATGTCTTGGAATTGCTTTCCCCCGGTCGTATTACTTTTCTTCTGGCTGCTGGGGATATTTTTGGAACTGTTTACTCGCCTGCTGGGGGTGATGCTGCTGAGGAAGTATTCTTTGTTTCCTTCACCCCTCATTCTCTTCCTTCTTCCCCTACCTCTTCTGGGACTCACGCTTTTGTTTCCTTGATCAAATTATAGGATGTAATACTGCTGGGGGAATCTCGAAGCCATTTTTCTTTTCCCAATAACCGCTGGAGATGATACCCGGCTCAAGGATCACCCCATCTTGTGTTGCTTTCTACACTTATCCTCCGAGTCTTGCTTTCCAGAAAATTTTCGCAACCAGAGAAAATTTTCTGCCCCAGTGTGATAAACTTCTGGACGGTACGCTTTTCTGCCGTCGGACCCTCTTTTCCTGCTTTAAATCAAAGAAAAATTGTTAGTTTCAAAACGCCGCGAGTGGTCGTGCCACTCTTGTCGAGGCCATTCTCTTTCAGCTGCTTGGCCTCTCTCGAACTTTGAGGACGACGTTGACGCTTGCTCGGGAAGATGCTTTTTCCACGAACGACCTCTCATCTTTCCTTTTATTCCACTCTTTGGTTTGGTCCGACTCTTTTTAGCCGGTGATCTGTTGCGTGAAATCATCTTTCGGACATGCCACATGTGTCCATCATACTCCATAATTCTTGCGAACCTTCCACTCAGCCTGTCATCCCAATCTCACTATCGTAACGACTTCTGTCTCATTGCCTTGTTCCGTGCCTATTCACTTTCAATATACTGCTTTGGGAGACTTGGTAGTAAGCTTTGAAAAATCAATTTTCGAAAATGAAAGAAAAGAAAAGAATACTGACCGCAAATGACAAAAGAAGAGAAAAACTTTTCTGAACTCAAAAATAGGAAAACTTATCTGAATGTGTGCCTGATCCAAACGTTATGCCGCGCCTTTGAGATTAAACTACCCAGTCTATTCATATCAATCATTTTCTGATGCCGCGTCCTGCTAGAAGTAAACGGATGTCCAAACCTTGTCTCATGCAGAAATCTTGCAACTATCTCGCCCTGTCACCTCACAGTGCCCTTCAAAGGGTTTTCACTAGTGAGATTCTCTCATTTCTCTCTATTTCCCGTCGCCTTAAGGTGCCCGTAAAAAGGTTTTCACCGTAAGACTCTCTCATTTTACTTCTCTCAACTTCCTTCGCCTTAAGGTGCCCGCGAGGGTTTTCACCGTTAAGACTCTCTCATTTATGCTTTCTTTCCTTGCGGCGGGGTATCACCCCTGAGATTCCCTCTAGAGCGTTATCCCCTTTCGGCTTGTGCATCTTGGATTCAATCGAGGGTCGGGATGTCACTCTTGGCCTTCGTTCACATGACTTGGCACTTTTCAAATACTGATCGAGAGGTCTTTCTGGTTCTTAATATGGTTTCTGCGCGTGAGGCCGAAGAAAGAGGTTTAGCCTCGACGGTTAGCTTATTACAACTTTCGGAATCCACACTATCTTTCCAACGAAAACAATGACTTCTGCCCCAGTTTTGTTGCTTGGGGGATTTTTTGATTTTTATTTTTTATGACCGAGCCGTGTGGCGCCTACGTATCCTTCTTGAGGAATCAGGTCGAACGTAGTTCACTTTTTCTTGTATTACTTCTTTGTTTCTTTTCTATTCTGTTACACATCTCTCTTGATGATTCCGAAAGAGGGTATATGGAAGAATAATTAAGGCTCAAATGGGGAAACAAAGGTTAAAGTGTTTGGGTAGTAGAAAGATTGCCTCTGTCCTTTCATTCTCCGAAAAATGCCAAATACACACAAACGAAACCAAACGTTGACAAATGCGTTAAAGAATTACACATAGTATCTCTTGACTGCATCAGAATTGATAGCCATATCGGTGCATCTTCCCTCGACATCCGTCAGACATAGAGCGCCGTTGGATAATACTCTAGTCACCACAAATGGTCCCTGCCAATTTGGAGCGAACTTGCCTTTCGCCTCGGCCTGGTGTGGTAGAACTCTCTTCAGCACATGCTGTCCCACTTCAAATCTCCTGGGACGTACCTTCTTGTTATATGCTCTTGCCATCCTCCTTTGATACAATTGGCCGTGACATACTGCTGTCAATCTCTTTTCATCGATCAAGCTTAATTGCTCTAATCGGGTTTTGACCCACTCGTCGTCATCAATCTCAGCTTCAGCGACGATTCGGAGGGATGGAATCTCAACTTCTGCGGGTATTACTGCTTCAGTCCCGTATACCAACAAGTAAGGAGTTGCACCTACCGAAGTCCGGACGGTAGTGCGATAACCCAACAGCGCAAATGGTAACTTTTCATGCCACCGCCTAGACCCTTCTACCATCTTCCTCAATATCTTCTTTATGTTCTTGTTTGCTGCCTCGACCGCACCGTTTGCTTTTGGGCGATACGGTGTGGAATTTCGGTGTGTAATCTTGAACTGTTGACATACCTCTTTCATCAATCCACTATTAAGATTTGCACCGTTATCTGTGATGATCATCTTTGGAATTCCAAACCTGCAAATGATGTGGGAGTGTACGAAGTCCACTACCGCCTTCTTGGTCACTGATTTGAATGTTTTGGCCTCCACCCACTTGGTAAAATAATCAATCGTTACCAGAATGAACCTGTGACCATTGGAAGCCGCAGGCTCAATAGGTCCAATAACATCCATACCCCATGCGACAAACGGCCATGGTGCCGACATTGTATGCAATTCAGTCGGCGGAGAATGAATCAAATCTCCGTGTATCTGACACTGATGACATCTTCGCACGAAACTTATACAATCCCGCTCCATCGTAAGCCAGTAATATCCTGCTCGAAGAATCTTCTTCGCCAATACGTATCCGCTCATGTGTGGTCCGCCAACTCCCGAGTGTATATCCGTCATCACTGTTGTTGCTTGACTTGCATCTATACATCTCAACAATCCCAAATCCGGGGTTCTTTTATACAGCACCCCTCCACTAAGGAAAAATCCGTTCGCCAACCGCCGAATAGCTCGCTTTTGGTCTCCAGTTGCTTGCTCTGGGTATACTCCTAACCTGAGGTATTCCTTGACATCATGAAACCACGGCTCACCATCCACCTCTTCCTCTATCACATTACAATAAGCATGTTGATCCCGGATCTGGATGTGTAATGGATCGACACGAACCTTATCCGGGTGATGTAGCATCGACGCTAAGGTAGCCAACGCGTCGGCAACCTCATTATGCATCCTTGGGATGTGCCTGAACTCTACCGATCGAAAGCGTTTGGTCAAATCATGCAAACACCGACGATATGGGATAAGCTTTAAATCTCTGGTTTCCCATTCTCCCTGAATCTGATGTACCAGAAGGTCCGAGTCCCCCAAGACCAAGACGTCATGTACATCCATGTCCACCGCTAATCGCAGCCCCAAGATACATGCCTCGTACTCAGCCATATTATTGGTACAGTGAAAACGCAGTTGAGCAGTAACAGGATAATGATGTCCTGTTTCAGATATAAGCACAGCCCCTACTCCGACTCCTTTTGCGTTCGCCGCTCCGTCGAAGAAAAGCTTCCACCCTGGATCCTTGGTCAGTTCTAACCCCTCAATCTGCAATACTTCCTCATCCGGAAAATACGTCCTCAAAGGTTCGTATTCGTCATCAACGGGATTTTCAGCTAAGTGATCGGCCAGGGCTTGAGCTTTCATAGCCGTCCTTGTCACGTATATGATGTCGAACTCCGTAAGTAATATTTGCCATTTTGCTAACCTCCCGGTAGGCATAGGTTTCTGGAAAATATACTTCAACGGATCCAGACGCGAAATGAGGTAAGTGGTGTAAGAAGACAAGTAGTGTTTCAGCTTTTGGGCTACCCAAGTCAGGGCGCAACATGTCTTTTCTAGATGAGTGCACTTGACCTCGTGGACTGTAAACTTCTTACTGAGGTAGTAAATGGCCCGTTCCTTCCTGCCAGTAAGATCATGCTGCCCCAGTACGCAGCCAAACGAATTCTCCAAGACCGTCAGATAAAGAATCAGGGGTCTACCTGGCTCAGGCGGAACTAGTACGGGTGGATTTGACAGATACCCTTTGATTCGGTCAAACGCTTCCTGACATTCTGCCGTCCATTCTATCGCAGCGTCTTTCTTCAATAGGCGGAATATGGGTTCACGGGTTGCCGTAAGCTGGGCAATAAACCTACTGATGTAATTCAACCTTCCCAACAGACTCATTACCTCTGTTTTATTTTTCGGCGGGGGTAACTCCCTGAATGGACTTGATTTTGGAGGGGTCCAACTCAATGCCCCGTCGGCTGACGATGAATCCTAACAGCTTTCCCGATGGAACTCCGAATGCGCATTTGGCCGGATTAAGCTTGATGTCGTACCTTCGAAGTCTTTGAAAGAACTTCCTGAGGTCGGCAACATGGTCTTCTCGACGCCTAGATTTTATGATCACATCATCCACGTACACCTCAATTTCCTTGTGTATCATGTCATGGAATACCGTGGTCATTGCCCTCATATATGTTGCTCCTGCATTCTTCAAACCAAACGGCATCACTCGGTAGCAATAAGTCCCCCACGGTGTGATAAAAGCCGTCTTTTCTGCGTCCTCTTCATCCATCAAAATCTGATGATATCCCGCATAACAGTCCACAAAGGATCCGATTTCGCGTCCGGCACAATTATCAATCAGGATATGGATATTGGGAAGTGGGAAATTATCCTTAGGACTTGCCTTGTTGAGATTGCGATAGTCCACGCATACCCTGATCTTTCCGTCTTTCTTTGGCACCGGCACTACGTTAGCCAACCATTCAGGGTATCGAGTGACACGAATGACTTTCGCCTGCAACTGCTTGGTTACCTCCTCCTTAATCTTCACACTCATCTCCGTCTTGAATTTCCGCAGCTTTTGCTTGACGGGAGGATATGCCGGATCGGTGGGTAATCTATGAACCACTAGATCAGTGCTGAGTCCTGGCATGTCGTCGTACGACCATGCGAAAATATCTTTAAACTCCATGAGTGTTTTGATCAATTCTTCTCTCGGATTGGGTTCAATATGGACACTTATCCGGGTTTCTTTGACGTCATCCGCATTCCCTAGATTAACGGCCTCGGTATCATTTAAATTCGGTTTGGGTTTTTCCTCGAAGTGACTTAATTCTTCACCGATTTCTTCTACGGCTTCATCATCGCCGTACTCTGACTCACTCTCGTCACTTCTTATTTCATGTGTTATTATTTCCAAACCCGATTGACTTTCTAGACCGGGTTGATTAATCTTTAAGCACGCCATATCATTAAGATCAGTTGCAAGAAGGCTGTTCAGAAAAGTAAAAAAGAAGAAAAGATAAACAAAATTAGACACGAAGGAACCAAATTTCATTGATGTGAATTGTACAAAGGGAAAACAAACTGCAAACTTAAATCAGAAATGAACAAAACAACGGGATTTTACTCCGGGGACAAGCCCCCAATACAAAATTTCGAAAGAAAAATAATCCAAGACAAACTACCAAGACTCCTTCCGGACAGGGAGAGGAGTAGCCTTCCAGTTATTCAGTTTTGCCTTTGGTCCCACAAATTGTATCTCGGCATGACCGGATCCTTCACCATCTTCGAGCATACATACATCTGTGAATAGGTTTTCGAACTTCCTGAAGAACTCTTCGTCTGGCCTGACCGTAGGACCGGGAATCTTTGGCGCTGGATGTCCTCTTGCTCCGGACCTGACAAAAGATTGGGAAAGGCGTGGAACAGGCTTTGGGAGCACCCATGTTTTCTGCTTGCTCCTCTTTGCTCGCCGGATGTCCTCTGAGGTTGGCTGGAATCCCAAGCCGAAGGTTCCCAAGTTTTCGACCACTGATACCGGTTGTATGATTCCTTGCAGAGATGCACCTAGACCTTTACCGGGTACGAAACCATGTCGCAACATTTCATGCGCCACCATGACATCCGCGGTAATTGTTCTGTCGCCGGGAATACATTCCCCTTCCGGAACTCGGTGGGCGGACACCACATCGCAGACCTGATACACCCACGGTCCAACATCTTCTTCTGTTTCAACAAAGGGAATGATGGTGCCTGATTGTGGATCGTTCTCTCCGTGGACGACGATCTCCTGCTGATCCCATTCAAACTTGACGAGCTGGTGTAAGCTGGATGGAACTGCTCTTGCGGCATGAATCCATGGTCGCCCTATCAGGAGGTTATATGACACCACCATGTCCAGCACCTGGAATTCCATGGTGAACTCCACTGGCCCAATCGTCAAGATCAACACTATGTCACCAACAGATGCTTTGCCTCCTCCGTCGAACCCTCGAACACATACGCTGTTCTTGCGTACCCTGCCGATGTCTACCTTCAATTTGCCCACTGTAGAGAGAGGACAAATGTTAGCACTGGACCCATTATCGACCAAGACTTTGGTAACCACCGCCTCTTCACACTTCACCGTAAGATATAAAGCCCTGTTATGCTCAGTGCCTTCCTCGGGCAACTCGTCATCGGTGAAGGTGATCCGATTTGCTTCGAAGATCCTATTGGTGATCTTCTCCAAATGGCTCACCGAGATTTTATCCGGTACATGTGCCTCATTCAGGACTTTCATCAATGCTTGCCGATGTTCTTCAGAATGTATCAGCAAGGATAGCAATGATATTTGCGCCGGAGTCTTCTTTAACTGCTCTAAGACAGAGTAGTCATGCAGCTTCATTTTTTTCAAGAATTCTTCTGCCTCTTCATCAGTGACCGGCTTTTTCAATACTGCCGGAGTGGTCTTCCTCAATTCCGCAGGGGCAAAACATCTCCCCGAGCGGGTCAACCCTCGGGCTTCACAAACTTCCTCTTTCACCTCCTTTCCTCTGTAGGTCGTTGTAATCCGAGCATAATTCCATGGGACAGCCCGGCTATCAGTTACTGGCAACTGTGTTGCCGGCTGGATGATGAAGGGGTCCATTCGAACGCCTGCTACTGTCAAAATGGGCTTGATTGCTGCCCCCGGTACAACTATCTTGGCCGGCTTCACCGGTACTTCGTTCACACTTTCCTTTCCTGCTTCCGACTCTCCTGGTATGTCTTTCTTGCGACTGGGCGACTCATCAAGGCTTGGCCCTTTTATCGTTCCTGCCCCGCTAGACTTAATCATCATTACAGTCTGAGAGGCTTTCTCCTTTCCTTCCTCCGCCCGTACCAACTCGATCATATTGGTCTCATGATGAGTTGGAAGCGGGTTTTGGTTGATGTTGGGCTCGGTTGGAGTCTGGACCTCAATCCTGCGAGTGTCAATGAGCTCCTGGATGGCCGTCTTTAGCCTCCAACACTTTTCTGTGTCATGACCCGGACATCCCGAGCAGTAGGCACAATTTACTGAATGGTCCAGGTTCTTCGGAAGGGGGTTTGGTAGCTTAGCTTCAACCGGATTTAGCAACCCTACTTGCTTCAACCGGTGGAACAGACTGGTGTAAGACTCTCCTAAGGGAGTGAAAGTCTTTGGCCTCGGCGCCCGGTCGCCCCTGAATGCTTGGTTCGGACGGAAACTCGCGCCCGAGGGGTTTCTGTAAGCTCTTGGGGGTGGATGATTGTTCTGGGGGTTGGGTGCACGCCACGGTGCATGAACGGGAGGTGCGGAATAGGACTGTGCATGGTGGACAGTAAAATGGGGATCAGGTGCGGGATAGTAATGTTGCGGGTGGCTATATGGGTTGTGGGAGTAATTTTGGTGGTGAGGTTGGGGTGGGCTATATTGGGGTGCGGGGCCTCTATTTCTGAACCATGCCCCGGACTCGACGGCCGCAACTTCCTCTCTCCTCTTTTTCCCCGGTACTCCTCCAGTACCACTTTGGATAGCCTGAGTGGTGGCTTTCAGTGCTGAGTAGCTCATGATCTTGTTGGCCTTCAAACCCTCCTCGATCATACCCCCCATTTTTATCACCTCGGTGAATGATTTGCCTACGGACGTTACCAGATGTCCGAAGTAGGTGGGCTCTAATGTCTGCAAGAAGTAGTCCACCATCTCGCTTTCTCTCATCGGTGGATCCACCCTGGCCGCCTGTTCCCTCCATCGGAAACCAAATTCCCTGAAGCTTTCAGCAGGCTTCTTCTCTAATTTTAGCAATGATAGGCGGTCGGGGATTATCTCAAGATTGTATTGGAACTGGCCGATAAAAGCTTGAGCCAGATCATCCCACGTAAACCATCTACTGGGATCCTGTCTAGTGTACCACTCCAACGCCGATCCTCCCGGACTCTGGCCGAAGTAGGCTATCAGAAGCTCGTCCCGTCCTCCGGCCCCTCTCATTTTACTGCAAAACCCTCGCAGGTGGGCCACCGGGTCACCATGCCCCTCGTATAGGTCGAATTTGGGCATTTTAAACCCTGCTGGCAACTGGACGTCCGGAAATGGACACAGATCCTTATAGGCGACGCTGACCTGGTTGCCCAAACCGTGCATGTTCCTGAAGGACTGCTCCAGGCTTTTAACTTTTCTGACAACTTCCTCGTGTTCCGAATTTTGGAAGTGCTTTTCCGGTTCTGCCGGATTATCCCAGTGAGGTGTATGTGATTGTGGTTCAGGGGCCCTGAAAGTAGGCTCTGGAGGATAGTAAGAGTTATCATGGATCGGAACATATGGCTCGCTGACCGGCCTTTGCAGAGGAGCAGGTGGAGGTGCTACAAAAACAGGGGTGGCTGGAGGAGGATTTGGTTTGGCTGGTGGAATGTGGGTGGCATATGGGTTTTCCCCCTGAAAGTATGGATAGATCGGGGCGCTTGTCGAAGGATCGATGGGCGGATGTTCCGAAGCTGAGGCGAGAGTAGGGCGGTTTGGTGAAGACTGTTCCCTGGCCCAGGCCAGGTGCATCTCTGTTATCTGTTGTTTTAACCGGTCTACCTCTTCTTTCATGATTTGTAGCTCGGATTTTTCTTCCTCAAGACTCTTGCCAGAACTCGACATGCTTACTGTAACTGGTCCTTTGGATCTAGTACGGTAGTGATGGCTGGCCAGTATATTCTGTCAAACCAACTGCTAAACTTTCTGGAATACGCAACAAACTTGTTAGTTCACCGAGTTTGACAGATATGTTATAGCACGTTGGATGCAATGCACCTAACCAAATAACCCTTTCTACGTGTACTCTTTAACATGCGTCATCCCGGCCCTTTTTCTTTTTCTTTTTCTTTTTCTTTTTTTTTTTTTTTTTTTTTTCTTTTCGACTATCTTTGCAAGCCTTATTGTTATTTAACCTTTGGATTCTTTTTCTTTCTTTTTAGTGGTGGTCGAATCTTATGTGGATTGCCTACGTATCACGACCCCGCGTGAATCAGACCGAGCGTAGTTCTGGTAACAAGATTGTGGCAAAATTCAGTAACTTTTATATCAAATAAACCGTGTAGTTACAAAACACGTCTTACAACAATCAACAAAACAAAAGAAAATGCTTGACTGGGGAAAGTAAAGATAGAACTGCCAACTGGCTTGACTCAACATTTCAAAATACATTTTCAATCAAAAATCTAATGCCCTAAAATCCCCGGGGGCCCGCGAGGCATCATTCGGCCTTGCCGCGGGCCTTGGTGTGAGGTCCTTGTGTAGTTCCCTCAACTCTTCCATGATCCGATGAACATAACCCATAACCGAAGCGAAAAGGTCGGCGCGGGGCATTCTTTCGCAAGCTAGGCACTTCATGGTAACATAGTGCCCGATTTCTCCAATCCTGTCCCTGATCATGTACCTTTCTCCGAGTAGCCGCTCTATCTGCTGGTTTTTCGCCCCCAATCTTCGAGCGTTGTTGGTGACCTGGTCTAGGAGCCTGTCTATTTGTTCTTGCAGTCGAGCCATCAAGTTGTGGCAACGGTCGAGGTCTGCTCTGGCATCTTGGGCTTGCTTAAAAACCCGCTCTCCGAGGACAACATTTGCTTCCCTTAAACTGGTGACGATATTAGTGTAATCCTCTTCCACCCGTTGTAGGTGAAGCGCATGTTGGTGTGCCTCCTTTCTCCAGCTAGCTCGGATCCTCACTATTTGGGCCTTAGACTCTTCCAATTCTCTTTGGACATCGGCAACCTGGCTTTTCAAACCCTTTATCAATTTTTCGTCCGCCCGACTCCTCAACTGTCTGTCAGCATCCCTTTTCATTTGCTGGATTTGAGCTCTCAGAAAGTCATTTTCTTGCGCCAACTTCTTTTTATCTCCTTCGTTGGCGGCGGCTTGCACATCCCTTTCAAATTGAAGATCTTGGACCCGTTGCTCCATCTTGCCAATCCTGGTTCTGTAAACCTCTTCCTTAGCCAACCAGTCCCATTGGTCTTGGGACGCTTCAGCAAATTCCCTGAGGTGAGGTCTTTTGGCTGGTCTTTCCCCCGACGTTTCTCCTTTGTACCAAGTAAGATATCTAGGTGCAACCTCTCCTCTAGCTCGATCATGCACACAAGTGTTTGCCTCTAGATATTGGCATTTGCTCCAGATCTGGCGGACCCTTGCTTCCGGGAATTGACCGTCGGGACCAATTTCAATAACATGGGTACTCAGGTCTTCTTCTTTGGGTACTATCTGGCACCTCCCGAGCTGTCTCAACACCCGATGGGGCGCATAAGGTTGAATGCTTTTAAGTCCCATTAAGAGAAAGGGGGACTTAGCCGCTGGCATGTACACGATTCTGTCTATCTGTAACCAACCCAACGTCCATTGTATTTGGCTTGCGTTGAGAGCCTGAAAGTATGCCCTCCATGCCAATGTTCCTTCAGGCAAGACGACCCTATCAATCCTTGTATAGAATTCGCTTATGCAAGTTTTCTCAACCAGACCATATCTCAAGAATTGGGTGCGGCGACACAGGTGCTCGATCATCCACATTTGCAACAGTAAATTACAGCCTTCGAAAAAATCTCCCCCGGCTTTGCAGATTGTGAGGGCTCGATATATGTCTGACAGTATCATAGGAGCAAGAGTACTCTCGCTTTGGTCAAGCAAAGTACTGACGACTCCGGCTAACTTTATATCAATGTTCCCGTCTTTCCTCGGGAATACCACGAGTCCTAAAAAGGCTATCATGAAAGCAACTCGTCTGTGCTCCTCCCATTTCGGGCGATTACCCTTGCTGCATAATTTGTTTTCTGGGTCGTCGAAACCTCCCGCATGACCGTACCTTTGATAGATGAAGTCCAAAGTACAAAACCCTCGTGCTAGATCCGGGTTACGTACCGTCCTGGCCGTCTTTAGTGAGTCTAAAAACCGGTGTATGGCGACAACCCTGGGGGCGATTAGATATTGCTGCCCCAATGGTATATCAGTGTTTCCAATGTATCCGGTCACTTCCTCAACAGTTGGGGTGAGCTCGAAGTCCGAGAAGTGAAAGACATTGTGCGCGGAGTCCCAATATGTGACCAAGGCTCTTATGATGTCTCCCCGGGGTTTTATTTCAAGCAGACCCGGGAGACCTTTCAAATACTTTTTAACCTCATCTTGTCCCCCTTGGCCTAGATCATTCCACCATAGCCGTATTTGTACCGGAATTTTAGTCATGAGTGAAAAGGGTTCATTTTGAATCGTGCTCATCCTGCACATTTATTTAAAGAAATCGATCATTTTGGCTGGCAATGATTTTTTCAAAATTTACAGATTTTGGTATATATTTCTGAAAAATGGCAAGTTGGACCCGACGGGGGTTGCCTACGTATCTCACTTCCGGTGAGAATCAAACTTGCGTAGTTCGGTCCGTCAAGACAAACTATTTCTTTCATTGACCGACAAAACACACTTTGTTAATAAATACATTTTCCTTTATTGACCGACAAAGAAAACACATTTTGTCAAAAAACACATTTTCTTTTATTGACCGACAAAAAGACACATTTTGTTAAGAAACCCATTGTCGTCAAAGTCAACCTTCCGTTGTCTCTTGTTAACAAACTATTGGTTTTGTTGGTAAGACCCATTTTTGTATTTTCTGAAAATATCTATTTACCCACATTGTTTCCTTTTTTTTCGTATCTCCTCAATATTTAAAAGCCGGTCAGCATGCAAGTTCGAATAAATGCTTGAAACAAACATGGCATGGCAAGATGGTCTTTTATCTCAGGTTGCCTGTCCTAGACGGACCCAACCCCTGTGTTGAGTCCCCTAAGTCAAATGCAACATGATGCAAATAAGCGTTCCTACTAGGGATCCGGCATGAAGTTACGTTATTCTAAGTTTAAAAACCTGGGTATGTGTTCTAGACCGTGTACCCGAGCGGACAACTCGAGTTGAGGAAGGAGCTCCTTTCCGGGAACCAAAAGGCCAACCGGCTTAGAAACTTTCCGAGCCTCTTCATTATTTCGGGTATGACACTAACAGAATAGGGAGTCTCAACCAGTGAGCACATCCCCGGGGTGAGAAGTGAAGGGTTTGCGGCACAGTTTTATATACAGTTCACGTAATATCAAAGCGGTAAACATATAACAGTTTGTATGTATAGTGCAGCTAGTATCAAAGCGGTAGACATGTAGCACGTTAATTAAACATGTAATAGAATCAGATATAGACAAAATAACAATTTAAATGAGCTCGAGTTCTTAAACCTTGAACCGAAGTTCTGGGCATAGTCCCCAGCAGAGTCGCCAGAGCTGTCACACCTCCTTTTTACGCACCCGCGAGGGTGCGAGGGAGTTTTTTCCAATTAAAGGACAATCGAGACGGGATTAATTTATTAAATTCAGAGTCGCCACTTGGAAAAATAATGGTGTTCCAAGTCACCGGTTTAATCCCGAACCGAGGAAATTTATGGCTCTGTAATACAGTCCGCGAAACTAGAAATCTGGATAAGGAATTCTGTTAACCCGGGAGAAGGTGTTAGGCACTCCCGGATTCCGTGGTTTTAGCACGGTCGCTCAATTGCAATTTTTGTTTCTATCCGATTCTTTTATATATTTTAACTATGTGCTTTTAATGCTCCGCTCTTATTTTTAGAAGAATTGCGACGTTACGAAAACACATTTCGAGCCGCACCGTAACCAGTACGCCTGCGACTCTAACGTATTTCGGTTTCGCCGAGAGTAAGATTTGGGTCACATAAATGCACACCCGTATTCAGGAAAGTAATTTTTATTTCAAATCGTGCCTAAAGAGTCTATTGTCTATTTAACTTTTGGAAAGACCGCGAAATTCGCTAAACGGTCCTTCCGAGTCTAGAATTTTTATAACAATTTATTTGAGGGCCCTGCAACAGTATATTTAATATGACGAGGCTCACCCCATTTTTATTCAAGGTCATACTTAAAGCGTACTATATTTTCTACTTGTTTTGTCTCTAATAACGAAGAAAATCCTACTTATTTACTCATTACCCAATAGTTTGGTATTTTTTGAGGCGCAAACTCATAAGGGTTCGGGTTTATTTCCTGTTGGGCTTAATTACATCCCATATGACAATTCTTGATCCAAACCAGGAAAGTTTTTTAGTACCATTTGACCGGGCCATTCGCGTAATGTTCTTACTAACGGTCTAAACCAATATACTTCTTATTACAAGAAAACAGGCCTGTGTACACCTACAAAATTTGGGCCTTGCTTTTGGACCTCAAATAAGCCCAATATAAAAGAGGTTGAGCGAACATGACTTAAAGCCCATCCGGATACCAGCCTTTCGTATGATTAGGTAGATACTTATAGATCCTAAGTAGTAATTAATTCGTCCGTTTCTAAACGTAAATCTGCCTAAGTATTAATGACATTCGCTTCTATTTAACGTGAGTCACCATCGCATAAACTACTTCTTATCTTGTCAACATTAATTCAAACAACACATTAATTATCTTATAAAAGGGATTGAGACGGAGTTGTTAGTTTGTGAATTCATTCCTAGGTATGACTCTAATATCAACCTCAATGGCATAGGCAAAAACTAAAATTAACACTATAACTACTAAACATTAAACAACTAAATTTACTGTACGATTAAGCGATAATATAAAGCTTCTACTATTAGCCACTCATTACCCAATTTTCAACATGACAATTTACACCCGAAACAATATTGTTCATCATCCAGTATTAACAAGCGATGAGTTTAAACTATCTTATCTAATATCAAATGCAAGTTCATTTATGATGAGTCTATCTCTTCAACATTACAAATATCCAATGAAAAAAAATAGCATCATTTGATTCTGCAAAACAGTATAGGTGCAATTGTCGAACTTCCTATTGCCGGGGGGGTAAAGTATACCTGGAAAATTTGAAAACAATGAAGCAAAGAGATGGTCAGCAGTAGCAATGAACAACAGCAACAGCAATGCAAGCAATGTACCAGCAACATAATCCAAGTGCAGCTCCAAAACAGTCGATAAACCCAGGGCCAATTCGTAGCAGAAACAAACAGTCACACCAAGTAACAACAATACAACCACAGCAACAAAGAACCAACCAACAAACAACCCAACAGCAGTAGGAGATCAGTAACCCCAACACAGGAACAAAAAGCGACCAAATGACCAACACTCAGCCACTCCCAACTAAAAACACACGAAAACAGTACCCAAAGGCCAATCGAAACAGTTTCTTGGCCTATACTTACTAGCTTTCTCTATCTATATGCTTGTGTATGTGCACTCTCAACCCTTACTGTATGTATTTCAATGTTCTTTTCTCTCTAATTACTCTGGTTCTCTCCAATTCTCACTGTCTATGCCTCTTTTGTTACTCTCAGTGTGTATGTATATATGAATCTCCAGGTACTGTTTTTTTTTTTTTTGCTCTCCCAGATGCTCTCCAGTGTCTATCTCTGTGTGTCTCTGTGTCTTCTTCTCTCAGACTGCTCCTCTCTCTATTTTATAGCTAAAACAGACCCCTTATCCCTTAAACTAATCCCCTCTCCCATCTTTGCCCATATTATTCTCTTTTACTTCCACTACTACCTGTCTAGGCATGGGTTTGTTACTTAAAAATCAGTAGCAGGGGACAACTAGTGGGCTGCTCTGCTGTGGCAGTAAACCCCACTGATATTAGATTAATGATATTTAACTAACCACTTGATAGACCCTTTAAGTTTAACTAATTAAGAACCCTGCCATTCTAGGTCTGCTCAAACCTAAGCTGATTAAACTATCTGCTGATCGACACACGGTTGTAACCTACTCTTGGTCAAAATTCAAAGCAGTGATTCAAACAGCATTGAAGCACTATGACTCTGGAAATGAAGTTCAAGTGAAAAACTATACAGAACAAAGAGTGACATGTAAGCAATTTGGTTCAAATAGAGAATTAGATTCACCACAGGTTCACTTCAATCACAGCGGGAAGAATAGGAAGAAACAATACTACTGGCACGATCCAAACTACTATTCGAGTCATTCTAGTATCCAAGCATGAACATTAATGGACGACACTCATTTAATTGATTACACAGGCAATAACATTCAACAATCAACAACAAACAATAAGAATAAATGGTTCATCCAGTGATTCGAATTGTATTTGCTAAAACTGGAAACTTATAAACTAATAAGTTACACGGCTTATAACACACACTCGACCACGAATAGAAACAAACTCGGCCAAATAAAAAGCCAGATGGAGAAAGTGAACAACAATGAGCAAAAGTTTGAACACAAAATTAATATAGTAAACCCAAGCAAACAAGAAGCCAAAGGAACAAATAAAGAAAGAAAACATACCTCCAAGACGGAATTAAGAACTAGCCGAGCGAGGTTCGAACTGAGACTCGAGACCCATTGCCTTTGGGGGATACAACGGACTTTAATCGAGTGTTCCCGACTGAGAACACCCGACTAAAGTCGATTGAGGCCCCAATTCCTTCGCATTTCGGACAGAACCCAGGCCTTTGTTTTTCTAGGGTTCTTGTGCTCAATTTAGGGTTCGAATGGTTCTAGTAAGATTCGAACGGAACCAAAGGTGTTTTGGGCACGAGAGATGTCAGGGGGTGCCGTGGTGTGAGTTTGGGGTGACTTGGGGTAAGTCCAGGTTTTGCTCAACTCTTCGCATGGATATTCGACGCGATGGGGGATGATTCGAAGCAAACGGATCCGATATTTGGATTGGGGGTGGTCGGATGGTCACAGTGTGTTAGTTTGGTGACCGGCGGCGTCGTTGCCGCCGGGTTTTCAGGCGAGGGGAGAGGGGGCGGCGGCTAGGGTTTATTGTTTTGTGAAAGAGATGAAGCTGAGAGAGAGAGACGAGGTTGAGCCGGGTTTGGCTTGGGGGGGCTGGGTAGGAAATTTGATTTATATACAAGATAGGAAATTCGATCCTGATCGTAGGATCATTTACGATCAACGACCAGGATCATTTTTCTTAGGGGGAACGACGTCGTGTAATGCTAATGCAAGACTGGGTCGGTCTTTGGTTGGGAATGGGTCGGGCTGTGAGGGGAAATGGCGACCGTTGGATCGAAATGATCCAATGGCTTGGATGTCTTGGCCCTTTAACGGTGTCGTTTGGGGTGTAATGGGTTGGGACGGACTGGACCAGTGGTTTGGGCCTCTGCATGGAATTGGGTTTTGGCCCAATCTCTTCATTCTTAAAAACTAGACTCCATGATGTGTGTATATATATATATATATATATATATATATATATATATATATATATACATATATCTATATATATATATATATATATTAATTTTTACTGCAATTATCCTACATGGTTACATATCACTTGATTTTGATATTGAACACTAAAATGCAAAACCTAATATATATATTTTTGTATTTTACTAATTTAAATAAATAAACACGCACGCACAAAAATGCAAAAATGTAAGAATAAAAATAACACAAAAATCACAAAAATCATGCTTAACACCAAATTATTTTATTTTTGAATTTTCTGGGAGTGATTCTCATGTAGGGCAAAAATCACGTGCTCACACATGCTATTAGGATGTTTCAAAATTATCAGGGCTGGTATGGTTTTCCATAATGACAATGGTTTTGAACCTTCGCTAAAATGTGATTTACTGACTTCACAAAGAACTGTCTTATTTGCTGCCAGCATCAAGAACCAAAAAGCACGATACCAACAAATGACATTTGACCTCAAACAAATGACAATACAAACTCCACAATTTGGTCTAACTGGTGCACTGAACCTATGAGCTCAAATGACCCTGACTATATTTGATTAGGAATAACTCTAAAGCGAAGCATCAGTAACCATTATGATATTCAACCATGGGACCTGATGTATTTTATTTCGATATCAGTAAAATGGGTACAATACAACCAAAAAAAAGATTGACAAAGAACATACTTCTGTTCTTCCTGGCATTATCGGCTTGCCAGCATAAAGTTCTACAAGTATGCAACCAGTGCTCCACAAATCCACATCAGTCCCATAGTAAGTAGCACCAAGTAGCAGTTCCGGAGGTCGATACCAGAGAGTCACAACACGGCTAGTGAGAGGCTAGCTTTGATGAGGATCAAAAAAGCTAGCCAGACCAAATTCAGCAATCTTCAATATGCTGTTAAAATGATTCTCAGTTTCCACTGCTACCTCCTGTGCCGAAGGGTTTAGCTCAAGAGAAACGTGTCTTTCAGACAATGGACCATTTTGTACACAAATGATAACAACACATATAACAGCAACTATAGCTCATTTTGTACAGCAAATATAACAGCAACTTCCTGATTTTATTAACAGCTAAAATTATACCAAATACTTTGGTAATGATCATAAATGACAGAAACCAAATTAAAATTCAAAACAAACTACTTAAAATTGCACGAAAGTATTTGACAATGATCCAAAATGATAGAAACAAAATTAACACTCAAACCAAAGTACTTATACTTAATACTATGTATATATGATACTAAATCATTCAGGAAAGCAGTCTGGAAAATTTTTACCGAACAAAAGGAAAAATCAGAGGCACTGACCTTTTTGTTTTTTGAGGTATAGAGTCGGTGCCTCGAATTGTCTCTTGATGTTTTGCACATTTCGCTGCCAGCGTCTGTATGGCCGAAATCCCAAATTAGGGATTTGAGCATCTGTATGGCCGAAATTCCAAATTAGGGATATTGTATTTGGGATTAGGTTTAAACTAATTCACATAAATGTACGAAATTGTATAGGGAGAAAAAGTTTACGGCGTTGATTTTGGGCGTAGATGATAAGATGGAAACTGAGAATTTCATACGTGATGGCTCAATCAAAATACGCAATATTCACGCCCAAAATAAGGAAGCTGACAGCAAAATACCCAAAACTTCCTTTAGGGATATTGTGTCTGAAAGTTTTTTTCTTTTTTTAATCTTAAAAGAATCTTTTTGTAAGAAAGAGGCATTTACTGTTTTTTTAAAGATAGCCGAAATTTTTTTGGGTTAAAGTACCATCAGTATTGTTTAGACTACTCGGTTATTTTTTAGAGATATTAGGACCGATTTTTTTTCCTTTTTTTAATTCAAAAACAGAATCTTTTTTTAATTCAAAAACAGACAGAATCTTTTTTTAATAAAAAGACATTTACTGTTTTTCTGTTTTTAAGAAGATTGAGCTGTAGCTTTAATTAACTTTCCATGGAAATGCTTTATAATTTTTTTTTAAATAATTGTTAAAGTAATTTAGTTAGTTATTTATTTACACATGTCATTTTAATATGTTGCCAATTGGCATTCTAATAATTTGACATGTGGCATATATTTTAGGCAAACTCCTTTGCTTTAATATATATATAAATACTTTGGTAATGATCATAAATGATAGAAACCAAATTAAAATTCAAAACAAACTACTTAAAATCGCACGAAAGTATTTGACAATGATCCAAAATGATAGAAACAAAATTAACACTCAAACCAAAGTACTTATACTTAATACTATGTATATATGATACTAAATCATTCAGGAAAGCAGTCTGGAAAATTTTTACCGAACAAAAGGAAAAATCAGAGGCACTGACCTTTTTGTTTTTTGAGGTATAGAGTCGGTGCCTCAAATTGTCTCTTGATGTTTTGCACATTTCGCTGCCAGCGTCTGTATGGCCGAAATTCCAAATTAGGGATTTGAGCATCTGTATGGCCGAAATCCCAAATTAGGGATATTGTATTTGGGATTAGGTTTAGACTAATTCACATAAATGTACGAAATTGTATAGGGAGAAAAAGTTTACGGCGTTGATTTTGGGCGTAGATGATAAGATGGAAACTGAGAATTTCATACGTGATGGCTGAATCAAAATACGCAATATTCACGCCCAAAATAAGGAAGCTGACAGCAAAATACCCAAAACTTCCTTTAGGGATATTGTGTCTGAAAGTTTTTTTCTTTTTTTAATCTTAAAAGAATCTTTTTATAAGAAAGAGGCATTTACTGTTTTTTTAAAGATAGCCGAAATTTTTTGGGTTAAAGTAGCATCAGTATTGTTTAGACTACTCGGTTATTTTTTAGAGATATTAGGGCTGATTTTTTTTTCCTTTTTTTTAATTCAAAAACAGAATCTTTTTTTAATTCAAAAACAGATAGAATCTTTTTTTAATAAAAAGACATTTACTGTTTTTCTATTTTTAAGAAGATTGAGCTCTAGCTTTAATTAACTTTCCATGGAAATGCTTTATAGTTTTTTTTTTAATAATTGTTAAAGTAATTTAGTTAGTTATTTATTTACACATGTCATTTTAATATGTTGCCAATTGGCATTCTAATTATTTGACATGTGGCATATATTTTAGGCAAACTTCTTTGCTTTAATATATATATAGATATAGATACTTTGGTAATGATCATAAATGATAGAAACCAAATTAAAATTCAAAACAAACTACTTAAAATTGCACGAAAGTATTTGACAATGATCCAAAATGATAGAAACAAAATTAACACTCAAACCAAAGTACTTATACTTAATACTATGTATATATGATACTAAATCATTCAGGAAAGCAGTCTGGAAAATTTTTACCGAACAAAAGGAAAAATGAGAGGCACTGACCTTTTTGTTTTTTGAGGTATAGAGTCGGTGCCTCGAATTGTCTCTTGATGTTTTGCACATTTCGCTGCTAGCGTCTGTATGGCCGAAATCCCAAATTAGGGATTTGAGCATCTGTATGGCCGAAATCCCAAATTAGGGATATTGTATTTGGGATTAGGTTTAAACTAATTCACATAAATGTACGAAATTTTATAGGGAGAAAAAGTTTACGGCGTTGATTTTGAGCATAGATGATAAGATGGAAACTGAGAATTTCATACGTGATGGCTGAATCAAAATACGCAATATTCACGCCCAAAATAAGGAAGCTGACAGCAAAATACCCAAAACTTCCTTTAGGGATATTGTGTGTGAAAGTTTTTTTCTTTTTTTAATCTTAAAAGAATCTTTTTGTAAGAAAGAGGCATTTACTGTTTTTTTAAAGATAGCCGAAATTTTTTGGGTTAAAGTACCATTAGTATTGTTTAGACTACTCGATTATTTTTTAGAGATATTAGGGCCGATTTCTTTTTTCCTTTTTTTTAATTCAAAAACAGAATCTTTTTTTAATTCAAAAACAGACAGAATCTTTTTTTAATAAAAAGACATTTAGTGTTTTTCTGTTTTTAAGAAGATTGAGCTGTAGCTTTAATTAACTTTCCATGGAAATGCTTTATAGTTTTTTTTTTAATAATTGTTAAAGTAATTTAGTTAGTTATTTATTTACACATGTCATTTTAATATGTTGTCAATTGGCATTCTAATAATTTGACATGTGGCATATATTTTAGGCAAACTTTTTTGCTTTAATATATATATATATATATATATATATATATATATATATATAGATTAGAAGTATGAGTGTATCAGCTGGCGGCAGAGACAAAGACATGCCAGCCTTATTCCTATTCCTACTTATTAATAGCAAGCACCTCAAGGTCAACACGTGTGTTTCTTGGAATTAAAAGCCAATTGGAGGGTACTTCTGTCATTTCATATTACTACTTATTCAGACCATCACTAGCTCACGTGCACTCCCAATTCCTCAAAACCTAAAAACTTCTTCCAGCTTGAATATCCATTACCCCAAAATCACCGGAACTCAGTTGCTAATTCAAGGAATTTAGAGAAAATAGCCTTTTTCGATTCACATCTACCACAGAACAGGTTTATTCCGATCACTCCAGCATTTTATTTTATTTATGATTTCTGTTCTACTTTCTCTTCTTCTGCAAAAAGATCAGATCTTTATCGTTTTAGCTTGAGTAGCAATCCTTTCTTCAGTTTTATCTTAGATCCGTTTTACAAAGCTGAAAACAAACTGAGGTTGGGTTCTGATTTGTTCTTTGTTTTTATTAATTCGTTTTGGATTTGTTATGTGAATTCTTTGATCTACTCAAACGCCTGAAGCTCTTTGATCTACAGAGCAATGTCATTTGAAGAGGACGAAGAGTCGTTTGAGCACACACTCCTGGTGGTGCGTGAGGTGTCCGTTTACAAAATCCCACCACGTCCGACGAGTGGTGGTTACAAGTGTGGCGAATGGCTACAATCCGACAAGATCTGGACGGGTCGGCTTCGGGTCGTATCGTGCAAGGAACGATGCGAGATCCGACTCGAGGATCCCAATTCCGGCGAGCTGTTCGCGGCGTGTTTCGTGCCACCGGGACAGAGAGAGAGCTCGGTTGAATCGGTGCTCGACTCATCGAGGTACTTCGTGCTGAAGATCGAGGATGGGAGAGGGAAGCACGCGTTCATCGGGCTAGGGTTTAATGAAAGGAATGAAGCATTCGATTTTAATGTGGCATTGTCTGATCACGACAAGTATATGAAGAGAGAGAATGAGAAGGAAGCTGGAGATGGTGAGGCTGGTGATGATAATCACATTGATATTCATCCTGCTGTTAATCACCGATTAAAGGTACTCAACCTCGTCTGTAATAATTAAATTTTCTTTTCAGTTTGGTGATTCAGTTGCTTAAGAAGGATCATTGAATAGTAACTTAACCTATATCGTATGCATTTGAGCTATAATTGTTTCCTGGAAGTTTGTGAATAAGTGATTTTCTTATAATTAGCAATGAACATCAAGTCATTCTGCTAATCTGGATTGATTGAACTTAGAATTGCTTAGATGCTTTTGATCAATGTGCTTGTAATAGAATGAAAGGCGGGCTTTAGAGATATAGCTTTGTAGGATTTGAAAGGCAGTATACACCTTAACTTGGAGTTGAGCTAATACAGGATGAATTTGAGCAGCTTGCGCCGAGGTATAAAATTTCTTTTTGCTAGAATTAATAGAATGAAAGGCGGCCTTTTCTTTTTGCTAGTGTTTGGGAGCATAAAATTATTTAGTCTGTTTGTTTCTTAATCTGTATTATTCATCTTATTGGGTTGTTTGTTTCTTATTAGCTCTTAAGTACTGGTGCAAGGAAAACTATGATGTTATGTGGATGCCTGCCCTATAATTTGTTTCGGTGAATTGGTTTTCTTGTTATGCTCGTCATTTCTCCAGTTCCTTGATCTTCTCGGTCAGATTTAACGTTGCTAGCTTGGTCCCAGTATTTGATATAGCAATATGTTCATGTCAAGATTAATGATTTGTGTCAATACTTGCGTTTAAAAGTAATTATAGTATTAGTTGTTGTCATCATTTGGATTATCCTGATAACAATCTTTGCTATTTAAGGGAATAACTTTTGGTAGTTTGGTGTATAGGAAGGTGAAACAATCCGGATAAGTGTGAAGAACAAACCATCTAGTGGGACAGGCATGCTTTCTGCTGTGGGATTGGTGGCTGGAACTACAGGAGCTGTGAAGAAAACTCCAGCACTTGCACCTCCGCCTAGCGGAGGTAACAAGATTAGGTCTCCTCTTCCACCCCCTCCAAATGATCCAGCTACTGCTCGGAAGACATCTACCTCTCCCAGTATTGCTCTAAACGAAAACACCAAGCGTTCAACTGAACCGCTTTCAGATCTCACTGAAATTGAGGTACTTTCTTATCATCCTGTTCAATGTTCCTTGTGAAGGTCGCTCTTTGCATATTGCTAAACCTTAAATCCCAAGCCTTTGTTAGTGCATCTTCAGTCAAGAAGTAATAGTTAACAAGGACTTTGATCAACAAAACATCCTAACAGACCTTTGATATTTTTTTATCCACTTGGTTTTACTATTGTTGCCTGCTGTGCTTCTGCAAATATTGATGACAAATCTTATCATATCGAAGTGTTGGAATTAAAGGTATCTTCAGTGTGCTAATTTTACAAAAGTGTTTATTGAATATACCTATGGAACATAGGTTGCTCTATCCAAAAATAACAAAACATGTGCTGTCTCAATTGTTGATTGGAACACAACAATAATGACCCAATAAAATCCCACAAGTGGGCTCTGGGAAGGGTAGTGTGTATGCAGACCTTACCTCTACCCCAAGGGAGTAGAGATTGTTTCTGATAGACCTTCGGCTCAAGAAGACGAAAAGAGACAATATATCAGTACCATCAACAACAACAACAACAACAACAACCCAATATAATCCCACTTAGTGGGGTCTGGGGAGGGTAGTGTGTACGCAGACCTTACCCCTACCCTGGGGTAGAGAGGTTGTTTCCAAATAGACCCCCGGCATCCTTCCCTCCAAGAACTACCCACCTTGCTCTTGGGGAGACTCGAACTCACAACCTCTCGGTTGGAAGTGGGGGTTGCTTACCATCAGAGCAACCCCTCAGTACCATCAACAAAAATCATAAAAATAATAACATCACAAGAACCAGTAAATAGATGGAAAGCAAAAATAATAACCAGTAAATAAGGCCTGGCACAATGAAAACGAAAGAGTAGTGAACACAACATTGACCACTAGCAGTCTAAGGCAAAATCCTTTCAGCCTAGCCTCACACTAGTACGAGTTAGAAATATACTCAACTACCTCATAACATACAACCTTAATGTTCGACCTCCACAACTTCCTATCGAGAGTCATGTCCTCGGTGATCTGAAGTCTCGTCATATCTCGTCTGGTCATCTCTCCCCAATACTTCTTAGGTCGTCCTCTACTTCTCCTCGTACCTACCAATGCCAATCGCTCGCACCTCCTTACCAGGGCATCTGGACTTCTCCTTTTAACTTACCCGAACCATCTGAGTCTCGCTTCCCGCATCTTGTCATCCATGGGAGTCATGCCCACCTTCTACCAAATATCTTCATTCCTAATCTTATTCATCCTAGTGTGCCTGCACGTCCACCTCAACATCCTAATTTTTGCTACTTTCATTTTCTGGATATGTGAGTTCTTAACTGGCCAACACTCAGCCCCATACAACCAGGGGCGGATTTAGGGGGGGCGTAAGGGTGTTCACCCGAACACCATTCGCCAAAAAATTACATTGTATATATAACCTCTATATATTAAGTTTTCAACACCCTTAACACAATCCAAAAGTGTAGTTTAGTGGTTAAGGGGGTTCAAAATCTACATAAAGTCATGGGTTCAATTCCACTAGCTACAAAAAAGAAATTTTGAACCCTTTTCGTGAAGATCCTGCCTCAGCCACTGCATACAACATGGCCGGTGTAACCACCGCTATATAAAACCAATTGTTGATTGGAACATGAGGTTCAATGGTTATATGGTTTCTAAACCTATAGCTTTGTGGGGTGACAGTTTTGATTTATATAACCTTATGATCCATGTGATATCTGCTTTTCACCTATTTACTATGTCTGCACTATGAGAGATTGTTTGATGTTAAAATGAGCAAGTCTTTTAATAGCAAATATTCTTATTGGCATCTACAGAGGAGCCTGCCTTCAGCCACGGGATCCGGATCAAGTAAAACCACAGCAGCTGGATGGGCAGCGTTTTAATTTTGTGTATTAAATATGGCTGACATGTATGATCGCTGTTGTATTACCATAGAAAAATAGATCGAGATTCAGAAAATGGAAGAGAAATTTCATGGTGGTTTTTCCCTCACATTTTGGAAGATAATTGCAATGGAATATGTTAATGTACTTGCTTGACATCTGAATTGAGTCTCTGTATTACATTGCAACAAGAAAAATATCTTATTTTACCATTTACACAAACGTCTGTCGAGCTTTCCAGAAGTAACATATTTCTTGCAGTGACATGATTTTGAGAACGTACGAGTGTATCAGCTGGCAGAGACACAGACATGCCAACTTAAGCTTTTATATTTTTGCCCCTGTTTTTCAATATAGTTAAGTTCATTGCCACCACAGAAATTTGTAAATAACGGAAATTTCTGGGGCATTTTCAAAGCTTATTTTACATCTTCCCCTGATATTAACAGCTTACAGCCACCGCTTATTATTGGGGTTTCTTCTTCCTCTGCTTTTTCCAGATGTCTCTGTATCTCCCAGTATACATCCTCTTTGTTCTCACATCTCAATTGGTTAGTTTGTTGTTCTTGGATTTTATTGTACAGGTTATTTATTCGGAAAAATGTTTACAATTGCTGCGATTTATGGTTGTTGCTCTGCATTCTTCCATGTTTTCTTCTTCTGAAGCTCTTTTATTTTATTAGTCAGCAGCTCCCACCCTAAAGCAGGCAGGAGACTATTGACATCCCTGCTTGCTGACAGAGAGCAGTTTGGCCTTACTACTTCAGGTATAATTCCTTTTGTGTCCCTGCACTTGCTGATTTGTGTTTTCCCGAGAAAATCTAAATAGGTAATTTTGCAGTGTCCGTTGACAGCCACCGACGATTTTGTTTCGCTTTTGGCAGAAGTGAAATCAGGTGCTTTTCTTGGTATTTTGCAGTTCTATATTTGCTCTATCAAAATAATGGTTGAATCCTTCTTGATTTTGTGAAGTTCAACTGCTTGAAGAGAAGTTGGTGTTTCAACCAACTTATCTTTTCTTTGTTAATATGTTTTTCATAGCAGCTCCACCTCCATAAGTGAGGACTCAAAGAATTCAATAAAACGAGATTTTAAGGCTATGTCCAGCGGCATCACAACCACAATCATCAATTTTTGAATATATCAGCGAGACAACAAAGACTACTGCTGTAAATTAATAGGAATGGAGACAACTGATAGGGTGAGTTAAAATTCTTGTGAATTAAAATTCTTTACTGACAACTCATGTTGGTATTAGGTACTATATTTTCCAAACAAAGTTATAAGCTCCATTATTCAAAACTTCAGTTTTAAAGAGATAAATACTACTCCCTCCGTTTCAATTTATGTGAACCCATTTGACTGGGCACGAAGTTTAAGAAAAGAGAGAAAACTTTTGATCTTGTGGTGTAAAATGAGGCACCTTTATTTTGTGGGGCTGTAAATCATTGCATAAAGGTAAATTGTTTCCAAATAAGGAAAGGGGTCATTCTTTTTGGCACGGACTAAAAAGGAAATAGGTTCACATAAATTGAAACGGAGGGAGTACTATGTTATATGCTTTTGCTGTCAAGTAACTACTGCTTTGTAAATCCAAATAGAAATAGTGATGCCTTTGTCATATAGTTAAAGTGTTAGAAGAAATTTCTGTTTCTTATTCATGGATCTCCTCAAACCGATGCAGACTTTGTCAAAGGCTCATTTAATCAACCTATTTATATGAGCTTTTACAAATGAATCTTTACTGTTTTAAGTCAAACTGTAATATAACTTATAAATCAACCCTGTTTAAAAGTTAAATATAGTTACTTAAATGAAAAAGGTCTACAAATAACTATAAATTGGGATTGCCATTGTCAGCTAGCATATACTTGTTCTTGATATAGACGGAATGACAGGCTCACTAATGCAATCCATAAAATTTGAAGCTTTATTGTTCCTGATGGTAAGTTAGTATTTGTTAAGGTTTCCATAGTCATTTTCAGCTGCAATGTATACTAAAGCTCTTCAACTTCAACTCTCCGTTCTCCTATCTCTATCAGAAGAGTGGTGATCTTCAAGAGGAAAACAGAGGAAATCATATTTCAGCCATACATGTTCTGTGATGTTCTTTCTGTAAGTAACTTATTTTTCAGGCGATTCGTGTTCCCCTTACATTAAACGGCGATCTTAAGAATTAACTTGTTCATGCAAATATTGTTTCTAACTCAATATACAGCATTAACACAATCATCGTGCAGAATTAGCTTGTAACTAGGTTTTTGTTTTTTCTCATCTTCTTGTTAATGACCTTTCTTTACATTTCTAGATGGGTTCATGACGTACTACTTCTATTCCTCTCTTAATGATATATTCCATTAGATAGATATATGTTTCCAGTGTGATAGTTGTGTTACATATGCAGATGCAGGTTAATGAACTTTTAGGTGGAGAAAAGTTCCTTTCCTTCTCTTTGTGTTGTTCTGCATGTTCCTTGAGTCAGGTAGTCCTACAGACTGAAATGCTTCCTATGTTAGTACTACAAAGTACTGTCACACTAAGTTGCTACAGAAAGTTGCGCTATCATTTATTTCAACCCAAAATAACATGCTTTATAACTTTGCATTGAAATGTTAGGTTGCTTATTCTCTATGGACTGAAATTAGTACCTTCATAAGTTCACTTTTACGAACACTTTTGGTATTCATTAAGAGAACTTTTTTGTAATTTATTATGTTCTTTGTTCAATCTTGCTCATCTTTACCGGTAAGTCTTGTTGGTATTAGTTGTAACTTTCCCAACAAAATTTTAAGAACTGCTTACTATTTTATATTAACATATTTATCTTTAGCTTTTCATTCTTTCATCTGAATGTTCATTTGTTAAAGTACATTTGGTGACTTCTTATATATGTTTTTTTGGCACAATCTTGTTGATATTGTGGATCTTTAAGCCATGACTGCTGAAGGAAGCAGGATTGGAGGTAGAATGACAGACATGGAAACTACATCAGATTTGCACTGACTATACACTCATAGTTAAAAAGCAGCATTGCATCAGTAGAGGATTCGACCTTGGTAGATGCACTGCCGCTTTCCTGGATTTTGCTTTGTTTGAGGTGCCTCAAATATTGCTTTCAGATACATTATGTTATTTCCTATGAGTTTTAAAGAATACACTCGATGTCAAACTATCTAAATTCTGGTATTATTTTATTGTTAATGTGTTGATCTACCGTTCCAAAATTTACATGTGCAGATAGATAACCATGTTGCCCATGTTTGTGCTGATAGCAGGATCTATAATACAACTGAATGGTATATCTCTCCAGTAAGGTTTTTCTTCTCACAGTCTGATATAAGGTTTTAAATTTGTTCTAGACATGGAATGGAATTGGTCCGGCTAATGAAAAAGACTTGTTGTTAGGACTATAGGATACCAACAACAAAACGACCAAGTGTGGAATCCCACAAGTAGGGTCTCGGGAGGGTAGTATATACGCAGACCTTACCCCTACTCCATAGGAGTAGAAAGGCTATTTCTGATAGACCATCGGCTCAGAACGATGGTAAAGGACAGTGGAGCTGTAACATCAATGAAAGCCAGAAACATAACAATCAGCACTGTGATAACCAGACAACAGAAAGAAAACCAATAACAATAAGCAGTAACAATGGTATAACACAACAGACATAATGGAAGTAATAAGGACACAACAAGAGCCACTTGTGTCCTAAGATAAAACAATATCGAACTAGCCTCCTACAACCTAAACTGAAACTCTATTGAAGTAATATGGACACAACAGGGGCTACTAGCAACCTAATACACAACACTGTCTGACTAGCCTCCTGCCTCCTACCTCCTAACCTACGAACCTTAATGCTCGACTAGAACTATAGGGTACCAACTTGGCAAAAACTTCAGATAGGTGTGACTGATAATAAGTAATTTCTATATTGCTTAAATGATATATTCATTGATAAGCAGTTCATCACCACATAACTTGATTAGATAACACGATGCATTTCTTTCGAGTTAGGGCTTAACTAGGGGGGTCGAGCTATGAACTAATGGAAATTTCCTTTTTGTTATTCACTGAGGCCGAGCCTTGGCACATCGGTAATATTTATTGTTGTGTGACCATGAGGTCATAGGGTTCACAGCAAGAAACATTCTCCGGCAGAAATGCAAGATAAGACTACATATAAAATTGTATAGAAATATATTCCAGCCTTTTCTGCCATTCTCTGCTCTCCGTTCCTCACTGCCCCCGCCAAGTTATTTGAATCCATTTTGTGGGGACAGTACAGAACAACAAATGATATCAATGTGATCTGGTCTTTCCCTAAACTTGGTGCATTAGCGAGAACTTAGTGTATTGATCCGGCATTATACATTCTCTGTTCCTTGCTAGCCCTGCAATTTATTTGAAGAGCGACAGTATAGAACAGACCAGTGTTAGCTTATCTACAGGTATGATACAAGGGCATACTGCTTGAGTTGCTTGAAAGAAACTAACATTTTTGAGGTTGGTTTTCCAGAGGTCTTGCAGTTGAAAAATACTGTTCCAAAAGAGGCATTCAATGAATAAAAAACGCTGACAAACAAAATCATTGAAGAGTGTTAAAAAAATGGTTTCAAAAGCTTCAATCATCAGATTTAGAGCTAAAGAAGAATACAATGTGGGTATTAGAGGGACTCATTTACTATCCATCACACTCTCATGCAATGCAAGTACTTAATGTTATTACAAATAATTGTGCCTCTGGTCATACAATACTTTTAGCAGATTTCATGAACAGGCAATCGACCAAAATGTGCAGTTCCATTTTTCATTTCTATAGCGATTGGCTTGTTCTGTTGTTGCCATCACTAGGATTTTCTCAAGTTAATCTATGCCCTATAGATATTCTTTTATCCATTTGTAAGAAATACTTACATTTGGAATGCATGGTAGCATCAAGAAAGCTAAAAGAATGCAAACATCAGCTTATCTTTGTTACTGAAGGACCGTAAGCATAAGTATATTGATCTCTTTAGCGTCTGGAGTTATATTCTATTGCAATGTAGATCAAGAAAAATTTCATATCTGTTATTTCAACTCAAGTTAACTCTCAACCCATTAGCAATGTATACCCTGCTGCACTTTCAGATACCAACTTCATTCATATCCTGACATGTTTTTTCATTGCTTAGGAAATACTATCTCATCAGACTCATCGGTCAAAAAGCATTAAATGTTAATTTTATCTTTGCAATAATAAGATGCAAAACTTCTTACATATTGCAAAGTGTTCCTGCTTGGGAAATGTTAACCGGTCTTACAAGTGATTCTTGTCTTCATCACAGATTAGTATTTTTTAAGCAAAATTTACAATGATATAAAAAGACATGTTCTTTAGATAAATATTGTATTCTTTATGCTGGCAACAGTATTTATCAAAATAAAATACACTCTAATCCAAAGTGTTGGGCTCGTGCTTGCACGGGCTTATCTCATCTAGTTTTATGATAGGTGACACAACCTACATAGTAACATTTGTACTAACTTAACAATGATATACTCGTTTGACCAAAAAGTCTTAGAATCTTTTTGTTAAGCTAATTAAGTGAATGATGATAGGTAAATGCTAGTTAAATATAATAAGTTTTAGATTTAAGAGTGGTAGGAAATAACCATCTAGAAATCGTATTTAAGCCGAAGAGTTGTTTAATGATGTTCTTATGAATAAATGAAGAAGTGAAGACAAGCAATATATGAAATGAATGGCTGTCTTTAAATAAAGCGAACAATTCACCCAAATATGAAATAAGGTGGATGATCCGCTTTCTGATAGTGATATAGAATGTCCAAATGTGTAAACATCAAACACTTTATCGGATCTAGCGTAGAAAAGCTTGGACCAACACAACAAATTAATTTTTTTTATAGATAACGTTTGTAGTTATATGGGAGTTAACTTCTCTAGAAAGAACTTATCGAATGGAATCTTGGTAGCCTTTTTTCTCTCTCTATTCCTATTTATATGAGATATATCTCTTACCTACTAAAAGTACAAAAAGTAAAGAATATTCCTTTAAAATATTTTAAAAATAGTAGTTTCTGGCCAATCTAAGTGCACGACTCCAACCTCGGCTGCTCGGCTCGTTAGACGTTGCTTCAGGAACATGACTTAGGACCAATCGACTCTTGAGCATGGCTTGTTTTGTTTGTCCTCGACCTCGTCTAGGATGGACTCTTCGGGGGTTTGCCCAAGTCATACTAAGCCGAAACACCCATGGCAAATTATGCTCCCCCCACTATAGTTCTCTTCTTTCTGTATTTCCTTGGTCGATGTGGCCCATACAGTTAGTCCCTCCAGTTGTCGAGGTCGCCTTTTAGGTTGACCTCGATAAGCAGACTTCGCTAGCCCTAGCTTTGCAAAATCCGAACTAGATGCTGAGTAACGGTTATCCTAATAGTGGTAGGGGCAGTGCTTTAAAGATTGTGCCGAATGGTGAGGGGTTAGAGTAATATAACCCTTTCACGCATCATGGTTGCGTGTTTTCCTGAGTTGCTGCCTAGTTTCTCGCATCTCTGTTGCTTTTATCTTGCGCATTTAGCGGTTACTTTTCTCGACTTTTACGCCGACGCTTTCTTATAAGAAGGGGGAAGACCTCCTTATTCAGAACTTTGTTTTTTCAAACTTTTGAAAGCGGTTCATCTTCTTCTCTTGCATCATTTTCTACTTTCAACAACTTCTTGCATCGCTACTGTCGCTTATTTTTTGTTTTCAATATCTTCGTTCACACATAAATACACAAATGGCTAGTGCATCTCCTAGCTTCGAGGAAATTTTTAGCCCAAACCCGTCAATGGCCTTGCCAGCTCGTGTTGGGGAGGAGGCCCAACCCATTTAAGATGACAGTTCCCCTATAGTGGAGGAGATCGTTCCTCGTAGTGATAAGGCTAGGTTTGACTTTTTGAGTCTCCTGTTGACGAGCTTGAGCCAACAAAGTCCGAAATGGGAGTGTCATGCCTTTTTGAGCTCAAGGTCCAAGTATGGCATCGCTGTTCATGTTGAATTTGGTTCCCGTCGAGCACAATATGGTCAACGTTCACCATCTCGGGTATTGCGCATTTTATGCGTACCCATTTCGGGTGGGTTATTCTCTTCCACTTGCCTCGCTTGCGGAGGAGTTCTATTGCTACTACAACGTATGCCCATCCCAACTCTCTCCTTATATCTACAAGCTTTTTCTCATGTTGATAAAGTACGCCGAGTTGGTTGGCCGCGAACTTTCCATCCACTTTGCTATATTTTCTTGCTCTTAAGCTTTCATCAGGACACGATGATACATTTTTGCCATCGCGGAACTGTCACGCTCCAACCTCGGAAGTCGCGACCTACACTTAATCGAGTGAACCCAACTGAGCAAGCCTTATTAAATACTTTCTACCCAACTCAATGCGATTAAGGGATCCGATTCTATTTAATAAGACAATAAAAGGGATTGTACATTCAACATAAATACCTTATTTTATAACACAACCTTAAATCTTAGTTAGGCTTCCAAGATTCCATACAGTTATAGTTTAGAAGAAAGCAATAGTACAAAGTTACAACATGGTTCATTGACCTATCCAATGCTCGTACATAACCCACACAAATGTCCACGGCACCTCTAAGGATACAAAAGACAATCATAACAACGTCTGCAACAAGGCCCCGACTATACCTCAAAGTGGATACATATAACAAAAGGTGTACAACATAACCCTTGAAGAAGAAAGGGGCTCGCCAAGACTTTGAGGGGAGGATGCTCCGCTACACGCGATTGGCACTATCCGCTGTGGAGCCACCTCCATTCATTTAAAAATATAACACCCCCAGCAAAAGGGAAGTTAGTACCATGGAATAATACTAGTATGTATAACTAAACATCATCCCGTTAAAAAAGAAAAACTAGAGGAAATTGTAAAGACAACAAGGTTTCAAATAAGCACCATGGCAACAATATAAGGAGGTTCACATGATTTTCACATAGTTTCTGAAATTTTGAATTGGAGCATCCCACACTGTTGCATGTTAATCCATATTACCACTGCTTCCGTGAACAGAGTCCGATCACGACTCGTTCGACTAAGCTGTCTCCCCGAGACGTTATCATTATTTCATTCACACTTTCCAGTTCCAATCGTCAATACATTATTACTCTGTGTATATATTATGGCGTCCGATCACGGCTCGATCGATTAAGCCGTCTCCCCAAAACATTATCATTATTTTATTATTCATGTCACTCCAATCTTGATTACACCTGTATTAGTTTACCGACGCTCACGTTTCACATTATTCCCATTTTCAACATTTACTTTGTGAAGCCACCTATATTTATTCTCTGTTTTGGAAATGCATGGGGAGAAGCTGCCTTGCTTTTAGCAGCTGGTGCAAAAGGAAATCGTGCTGCATTACCCTCATCTATAATTATGATTAAGCAGCCAATTGCTCGGTTTCAGGGTCAAGAAACAGATGTCGAGTTCATGAGGAAAGAAGTAAAGAATGTCAAAGCTGAATTGGTTATCTTTAAAATTTCTGTTAAGCTAATGCTTGCGTACTGTGACAAATGTTCAAGGGACAACTTTGCACTTTTTAAGGATTTCAATTTTCTGTTTTTTTTTATATCTTTTGTTGTTACTGCTACATTGTCTCGTTTTCACCTTATTGTGCAGAGGGTCTATTAGAAACATCATTTCTACTCCTTCATAGTAAGGGTAAAGTCTGCATATACACTATCCTCTCCAGATCCCACTTGTGGGATTTCACTGGGTTGTTGTTGTTGTACTTTTTCACTTAAGATTATAGGAACATACAAAAGCAATTTAAGTTATAAACATAGAGGGAATTCATCAAGTTTGGCATATTAGTCCCAAGGTAACCTTATCATAACATTTAGGTATTTAGAATATAGATCATGTTCTCCACAAACCCTCCATTAAACACATGAAGGAGTACCTACCACGTACATTTTCACAATATTAATTCACTTAACATAACAAGTACTTCATCAATCACATTTCGAACTTACAACATTTACATGGGCACCATGGAAGCTCAATTTCTAAGAGGAGGGTGTTTTAGCCATACATACCTCAATAAATCTTTTCCCTAATTCTTATAAAATTTCGGGACTCTTAGCACCTCAATCTATTGCATTAGAATTGTAGTCGAACCAAGAATTAGAGACAAGATTAATAATCTAGCTCGTTTGAGCATATTATTAAGCACTAGGGTGCATTGTGATCGTAGGTCCTTTTTCGAGAGAGATTTCAATCATTTTATACCCCAATTGCTTTCTTTTTAGTTCACAACCTCCCAATACTCTATTATCAATTGTGCATGCAAGATTATTAGCCCTTATACCAATGGACTCACTTGTTAATTACCTATTTTAATAGGAATTTCTTAATTTACACCAAGAATCTCCATCTTCTCTCTTCCCACCATTGCCAATAGGTTTATATTATTAAAAAAATATTCAGAAATTATATGATAAATATATCATAATTGTATTTGAATTGTATTAGATACATCAATGCCTAATATAATTGTATCATACTTGTATTACAATTGTATCTAACTTGTATCTGGTACATTAATACCTAAAATAATAGTTGATACAATACCAATAAATTAATATACAATTATCTTACTTGTGATACAAATTGTGAAATTTGTCATGAGCTCACAATTGCTCGTAACAATATACAATGAATATACAAGTATCATACATTTGTAATACAATTTCTGCAACAATTATGATACATACACAATTATAATATAATCGAGATACATTAACTCTTAAATTTTATGATACAATTATGATCTTCATCTTATTCAAGTTTCAGTCATAAATCTATACTAAAAATTTAATATACTCGTTATGAAAATTGTATTATATTATATTGAATATTGTTTTGGACATTGATGTATCATATACAAGTCTACAATAGAATTTTTAGAAAAAAAGAAAATAAGATTCAAAACTTACCAAAACTTTTCTATAACAATATTTTAATTTTGTCTGTATTGTATTAATGAGAATTGAGATTTTGAGTAATTAGTAAGAAAGAGGGAAATTAAGTTTGAAAACCATTAGAAAAGAAAAAGAATTGGAAATGCAAACGGGATATAAAATTAAAGAGAGATTTTCGTTGATTTTTTTTTTTTAAAAAAAGAACATAATCTTAAATGTAAAGGAATTGTTGGAAATGGATTATAACTAACAAACTAAAATTAAAAGATCTTGAATATTTTTAAATAATTTTATATATGACTTATAAATATAAATATTTAAATAATTAATAAAGAATCTAAATAAATATGACAAATAGATTTTTACTATAGTATATCTTCTTAATACCACTAAAGCCCGTCACAGCCCAATAATAGAAGCTAGTATACCATACAAGAACCAAGATTCACCGTCGACACATATCGACGGTAAAACGGAGAAGGACGAGAGAGAATCTGTAACTGAAACATACAGAAATGGGATTGAAAATTGGAGGAAGAGTTGAAAAGGTGAACGGAAGAGAAGTAAATTACGGTGAGTTTGTGGAGAAATATATGGCCCAAAACCAACCTGTGGTTCTTACTGGACTTATGGACGATTGGAGGGCTTGCAACGACTGGGTCTCTCCTAATGGAAAACCCAATCTTCACTTTATCTCCACCCATTTTGGGAAATCCAAAGTTCAGGTAAGATACGATTTTTTTGGGTTACTTTTTGTTTTGTTTTGTGGTCACTGGTCACACCTGCAGGTGATTTGCAGGTTGCGGATTGTGGGACCAGAGAGTTCACTGATCAGAAGAGGATAGAAATGACTGTTTCTGAATTCGTTGATCATTGGCTTCGTCTTTCTTCTGCTGATAATGGTGGTAACAGTGATAGTGGTGCTGCTGCCAGGTCTTTGTTGTACTTGAAGGATTGGCATTTTGTAAAGGTATCAACTTTGGCTCCGCCTAGTAATAAATTATAGATAATAGAAATTTCCTACCTTCATTTGCTTAACAAAAATCAGTAGTGTATCTTATGGTTGTTGTTGCTAAATGTAAACTAGCAAAGGTCGTGAATCTTTTTTTTTTTTTTTGGTATCTTGTTGCTTCAGTTAAAATCCATTCTAGGAGGAAAACTAGCCTTCTGGATGCGCATTTGATAAGCGTGCTACTGATATTGATTTCGTTAAGTCTGTTCGACCCCTATCATGAAATAGTGCAAAACTGATTTATTCTTGAGACAGAAAAATGGTGTCTAAAATAAAAAGATTTGGCCTTTTAGACAACAAAGAATCATGCTAAATGCTACTCCCTCCATTCCAATTCCAATTTATGTGAACATGTTTGACTATGCACGGAGTTTATGAAAAAATAAGACCTAAACAAGTCAAAAGGGACCCAGAGTATTTGTGTGGTTATAGAAGCTTCTCATTAAGGGTTGAATTGTAAGTTTAAGCTAAATTGTTTTCAAATTTAGAAAGGGGTCATTCTTTTTTGAACGGACCAAAAAGGAAATAGATTTACATAAACTGGAACAGAGTGAGTATCAACTTACCTAAAGTAGAAGGATTGAAATAATGGTTTGTGGAAAGTTATCATCTATATCCCCAATAATCCTAGTTGATATATAAAATTAGCATATTGTTTAAATCCAGCGCATAATATAGTGTCAAGGGTCTCAACCTTTTATACCAACCCCATCACTTACATAATTGTTTGTGTTGTACTCCTTTTTCTTTATTAAGGATTGTTTGCGTCGTGCTCCTTTTTACCATGATAATGTTTGTTTCAGTATTAAGTAAGCGGATAAATCTCTTTTCAGCATTGTAGCAGAAAAGGATAGGTAGTATGTTGCTTTGTTTATTAGAAATACACTTTGTATTAACATGTTCAGTTGTGTGTTCTGACCTTATATATTAGGATGCTTTATGTAGCATAAGATGAAAAATACACTCCATAGAAACTGAGTGAGTTATTACATGTTATGTTGCAAGTTTTCAATCATAACAGTGAGATTAGGAGTTGCATTTTTTCAGTCGCAACATTCCACTGACATTGTAAGCTAGGATTTTAATGTGTATCTCCATCTTTTTGTTTTGCCCATCTTACTAAAGATGCCAATTACTCCAACCTTCTTTTGTCCATCGTATCAAAAAAATTCTTAACCTGTTTCTCTTGCTGATTTTGGAAAATCTAACTTCTTTTTAGGAATATCCGGAGTATATTGCATACAGAACTCCCCTGGACTTTTCTGATGACTGGCTGAATTTCTATCTTGACAAATTTCGTATGCATAACGATCCTGATACATATAGTGAGAGAAATGAAATAAGTTGCTCCGACTATCGCTTTGTATACATGGGAGCAAAAGGTTTGACCATAGACGCGATAAATTCTTTCTTGTAAGACACGGTTGTTATTTTCTATGGCTCTAGCTATGAATTAGTTTGCTTTTCAGTCAAATACCTAGTACTTTCGGGAAGTGTCTAAACTTTAGAAATGGATGCAGGAACATGGACACCTCTTCATGCTGATGTATTCAGATCATACAGTTGGTCTGCAAATGTATGTGGAAAAAAGCAGTGGTATTTTCTGCCTCCAAGTCAACATCACTTGGTTTTTGACAGGTAATACTACATTTTGTTGTGTTCTATGGACTTTCTTCAGATCCTTTTTCTTTTCCTGCCAACATTGTTCCTTAGGCTTTGGAAATGAGATTACGTTAAAACTGTGAATGTTTGGAAAACATTGTCTGAGTGACTGAGAAATCAATGTATGCTGCTGAACTCTGAAAGTTTCTGCCAGCTCCAAACAGATGTCCCATATTAACTCAAACATGTAATCTCGAAAGAAGTTTGCCAATATATTATGGTGGTTTTCCATATTTCACAATCTTATATAGATCATAGATGGCTGTCACAGAATATTAAAATAGAAGCATTACACATGTGCGAATGACTATCGGTTTTCTTAGATAGATGCAATACAAAAATAACGTGAAATTCAAATTCTTCACATTTGTGCGACAACTTTTATGTGAATTCCCTTTCATATTACTGTTGATAGCTATTAACTTGTAATGCCAAGTATGATTGGTTAGAAGAAGCAAAAGCTTCCTTGCTTTGCTATACAGTTTACTGAAACAGGGAAAAGGATGCTTAATATTTTCTGTCAGTTCACATAATTTATACTCTTTGTTGACTCAGGAATATGAAAAGTACCGTATATAACATTTTTGCGGATGTTTCTCAATCAAAATTTCCTGGATTTGAAAAGGTAAGTGACTAATTACTTTTCCTATGTAGTATGTCTCTGTGGCAATTCTTTCTTGGGATTCATAATGTTCTTTCAGTTTTTTTGGTATATAGTTTTTGACTCCATCATGAGTTCAGGCTATCTGGTGGGAGTGCACCCAAGAGGAAAATGAAGTAATCTTTGTGCCCAGTGGATGGTATCATCAAGTTCATAATCTGGTATTGTCTGTTTAATCATAGAGTACATGATTATCTCTTATATGTTATGGCCTGTGTTTCTTCATAGAGTATATATTGTGTACAGATTTTCATTCAGCTGAAAAACTTGAGTAGCTTACCTTGTATTAGAATAAATTGTCTTAACTCCTTCCTTTACTACACTGCTTTCTATAGAGCTGAACATATTGCTTACGACGTTATAGTGCTAAAATTGAAACAAGTAAAGCTGTAATTTGCTCTCTCCGAAGCTTGTAATCTTGAGTTCCAGAAAGGGATCTAATAACAAGGTGGTTACAGTCCTAGTTAGAGCCATCACACATTAGATGAGTGTGAAGTGCTTGGATTCAGATGATATTGTCTTCCAAATATACTGGACACAACGCTTAAGATGGACAGGTTATGTACATGTTTTTGGTAAGGGGACCCTCTGTAAATAGTTTGTTATGAATCTGTAATCATAACATCTGACTGTAGATTCTGGAAAAAGAAGGATTTTTTTTAATCATATTAATATGGCTGTTGGAAGGAAGATAAGATCCATCTAGGCATATAATTAAGCTGGAAATGCATTTGGTACCAGCTTTCTCATATTTATTTCTAGGATCGATGGGTTGTATTTCTGCTAAATCCAAATATGTAACATGAACTGCAGGAGGATACCATATCCATAAATCATAACTGGTTCAATGGATATAATTTATCTTGGGTGGTAAGTAAGTTTCTGTTAAATACTTGCTCATAAGCCTTTTTCACAGAAATAGTGATTTTCTTTTCTTCTGAAACTAGCCATATCTATATGTGATATCAGTGGGATTTGCTTCTGAAAGACTACAGTGAGGCTAGCGAATACATCGAAGACCTCAAGGGATGTGATGATTTTGAGGAGCTTTGCCAGCGAAATCTTGCAGCTAATACGGGTGCGCTCTAGATTAAAGAGTTATAGTATGTCTGTTTAGATAATGGTGGGGTTGTGGGGGTGGGGAGGTGGGGGTAACCCACTAAATAATCATGTGTGTATCTGAGTTTTAACAGGACAATTTGAAGAAAGTCCTGTTTTGGCTTTGTTATCTTTTGTTGAAACTCCCTCATGAGCTCAGTTAAAAAAGGGAGAACTTTAATTATCATATTGTACGTAAAGATTATATAAATCTACCTGTAGTCCCTTGTGTACTTTTGTCATTCTGATTCCTAGGATAGTTCTACTTTGTATCATGGTCTGAATTCTGATTGATACTGTCACCATCTGGCTAACCTGGCTATCTTCGTTTTCTCTCGTAGGCATGAATTTCTACGACTTCTTCATTTTCATTGTGCGCTTTGCCTTTGCAAATGTAGTCCTACTCCATAAACTTTCCCATGGAAAGAAAGAACCAAGCCGGAAATCCTCAGAAATGATTCAGCACATATATTTCAACCTCGAATCTATAAGAAGTGTTGCTGTGAACATGAAACCCATAGATGCAGGTGACAGTCAAGGTGTTTTACTTGATTTGAGGAAAAACCTGGAGGATCACTCGTTTATAGAGCTCTGTGCTGCCGTTGGGAAAACATACGAATTGATACATGACCAAAGTGAGGTGACCCACGCATTATCGCAATGTAAAGACTTGACGTTTTCTAGTTTGATTAGATCCCATGTTCAGAGTTCTGAAGACCTAGTTACTTTCATCGATGATGCTCTGACAAAATTGGGCGGTGCTTTCTCTGGTTAGAAATGCCTGTATACATTTATGAAATATGAAGCTCATGTGTTTTGCAAGGTAGTAGCTTGCTATCCATAGAGGAAGGCATGCTGATTCTTAGGGGTCGTTTGATTAGTGCGGAATAAAATGCAGGATTATTTTATCCCGCGTTTGTGTTATGGGTATTAATTAGTCCAGGGAACAACAACAACAACAACAACAACCCAGTATAATCCCACTTAGTGGGGTCTGGGGAGGGTAGTGTGTACGCAGACCTTACCCCTACTCTAAGATAGAGAGGCTGTTTCCAAATAGACCCCCATTTTGGTATATCCCATACAAAAAGGCAACCATTTTGGTATATCCCATACAAAAAGGCGGGATAGCTAATCACATGGGATATCCCAACCCATGGGCGTTGTGTATCCCATACCTCTAACCAAATGACCCCGTAAGGAATATCTTTCTCCGTCTCTATGTGTTTTCGCATTATATGGTAATGTTTTTGTTCCATGTAATTTGCTAAGTATCTTATGATGACTACATCTTTTTTCTCCTAAAAGCTTGTAAATGATGGAGAAGTAAACATTCACGGGGTTTTACTAACAGCAGTCATGGTTTGAACTCTGAAGCAACAGTTAAGAAGATTGATAGGGAAGTATTAGACCTTTGTTTTTTGTTATGAAGTTTGTATGAGGTCGAATCAGACACGATTAATATGAGTCGAGTACACTGTCCTATACGGTCACTGAAGTCAAGTATACCTTCCTCCACGCACATATGACGAGAAGGAACACACCCCTGACTATAAAGGCGTATTGATAAACTCGCCCGTACAGGCGTCCTGTCCCCTCCGCGTATTTTCGTTTTTGTAATACCAATAGTCCTGGAATAAAGTAATATTCTGGCGAGGGGGCTTTCCTTCTATATAAGGAAAGGCCTCCCTCATTTGTAAGACAAGTGTTATTTTTCACTAATAATACAACTTCTGCATCATTCTCTCTCTATTTCATCTCTCTATTGTTGGCTAGTTTTGATATTCCAACAAGTTTTATTACGATCTCACTAGAGCAAACTACATACGAATTTTAGATCTATCCTTGAATTTATTACCATTGATTCCGATTTACCCTTTTATAATCTTTGATTGTCCTTAACTCATAAAGCAACCGATAGCTTTTGGGTCAAACAATTTGGCGTCGTCTGTGGGGATTTGGAGAATCAAATCCGTAGTATACATCCAAAGGATCAGATCACCGGATAAAATCTATAAATGGCCGAAAACAACACCCGGTCCAAAGCTATAACGGAAGTCACCACCAACCTCTTGAGTTCTTCGAATGAGGTCGGTGGTAGCGCTGTCGTCAACACCACCCCTGATACCACACCTGAGGCGGAAGCCTCACCTTCCCCCTCCGAGAATCTTGCAACCTTGCAGGAAAAAGATACATCCACATCCGCTGCAAAAGAAACATCCCCAACGGTTAGAAAGCTACTGGAGGAATGACTGACAAGCGCCCTGAGCGGTCTAGTGGAAAAACCACCACGGAGTTATGAAAAAGCGGCACCAACAACAAGCAACACCGCCACAGCAGAGGAGCAAGAGGAAACACAAACCAACAACCAACCCGTCGAAACGTAAATGCATGACAATAAGTTGACATCCATTCTGAGAAAAATGGAAGAAATGGAAAGCGAAAATCAGGCCCTCCGTGACCAAATGAAGGAACATTAGGATAGAGTTACAAGATTCAGGAGCGCCTAAACTGCTGCCCAAACGTGACATAGAAAGGTTCGTAGAGCAACCCTACTCCGAGGAAACCGCCCCCTACACCATCCCGAAGACTTTCAAGATGCCCCCTTACCTGAGGGTATACGATGGAACCACCGACCCTGAAGATCATCTCATCCATTATGTCACCGCCGTGAAAGGAAAAGATCTATCAAAAGAACAGGTACCATCTGACCGGGGGAGCCCTGACATGGTACTCTCAACTGCCCGCCAAAGCAATCTCAACCGCCCGCCAAAGCAATCTCAACCTTCGAAGAAATGGCAGATAAGTTCGTCACTGCACACGCCGGCGCTAAGAAGACAGAAGCGAGGGTAAACGACATCTTCGTCGTCAAACAAACCACGTGCAAAGGCCTCAGGGACTTCCTCGCCATATTTAACAGAGTAAGGATGAGCCTACCAAATGTGTCGGAGGGCATGGCGGTAGCGGCTTTCCAGAACGGACTCAGTAGAGACGGCTCCAGAGCAACCAATAAACTACTAAGCCGGCTCATGAAATATCCCCCTACAACCTGGGACGAGATCCATAATGCCTACTGCGCCGAGGTACGGGCAGACGAAGAGGACCTCAACGGACCAACCCGACGACTGACAGCCATACATCCAGACACAAGGAGAGATCGACGACACGAGGGACGCCGGGAACTCCCCTCTCGCCCCAGTAAAGAACGACATCAGCCCTACATGAGATCTCCTCTTCCACCTCATCGCCATGCAGACGCACTACAACGCCATCTCGCCCCACTCAGAAACGAATGAGGTACGCCCCCTTCACTTTCATCACATAACTTTTGTATTTCTCCTTTAGATATTGTGTACACGCTGGAAAAGCTCGGCACCAAGGTGCAATGGGCTCAGAAAATGAAATCGGACCCTGCCACAAGAAAATCAAACGTTCCGTGTGAATTCCACCAAGAACGAGGGCATAGGACCGAAGACTGCATAGGTATGCGATAGGAAGTCATCAGGATGATAAACCAAGGATACCTGAAGGAGCTGCTCAGCGACAAGGGGAAGGCCAATTTTGCGCGAGGGCGAGAGCAGTCCCGCAGATCACCAAAGCAACCTTCCCCAATGCGTACGGTAAACATGATCATCGGAGACGGTACCAACATTGCTATCAACCATGTCAAATTCGCCAACACACACAGTCTGAAGAGGACTATCTCCCACGAACAGTATGATGACCTCGAAGGAAGTATCACATTCGATAGGTCTGACGCCGATGTTTTGTGTTTTCTCCATTATGATGCTTTAATTATTACTCTGCGTATCATTGTTACCGATGTTAGGAGAATCATGATCGATGACGGAAGCAGCGCCTGCATCATTCATCCGAGAGTCCTCGCACAGATGGGACTCGAGGATAGAATAACCCCCAGGTGCATAACTCTAACTGGTTTTAACAATGCAGTGGAGCGCACATCAGGAGAAGTGACTCTACCCGTCCTCGCGGGGGGAGTCACCTTGGAAACCACCTTCCACGTGATGAATCAAGAGACGGCATACAATGTCATCATCGGGCGTCCATGGATACATGCCATACGAGCGGCCCCCTCGAGCTTATACCAAGTGGTTAAGTTCCCTACTCCATGGGGAATATTCAGCATCAAGGGAGAATCGCGCACAGCGCAAGAATGTTATAAGATAACACAAGATTGCGCACACACCCGACAATTGAGCAGGGCAAGTGCGGAGGTATAGCAATCAGCCATGTCGGGGACCAAAGTGGACCTGATGGCCGATGCCTTCAGAGACCTAGACGTTGTGGAAGCCTGTAAGGCCACAGTCAAAGATCTCGACCCGGTTCAGCTAGATCGTAACAACCCCGAAAGGAAGGCATACACCGGCTACGGGCTCGGCGACCCGGGTAAGTACCATGAATTTTTGACTAACCATGCAGATACATTTTCATTTTCCCTTGCAGACATGCCAGGAATCTCGCCAGACATCGCGACCCACAGGCTCAGCATCGACCCGCTACACCCGCCGGTAAGACAAATCAGGAGAAAGTTCAACGCCACAATTAACGAGGCAGTCCGCGAGGAAGTAGATAAACTAGTCGCCAACGACTCTATCATGGAGTCAAAATATCCACAATGGGTCGCCAATGTGGTAATGGTCGAAAAGAAGAACGGAAAATGGAGGATGTGCGTAGACTTCACCGATCTGAACAAGGCCTGTCCTAAGGATTCCTTCCCCCCCTCACATCGATCAACTGATCGATGCCACCGCCAGACATGAACTACTAAGTTTCTTGGACACATACTCCGGCTATAACCAAATCCTGATGGCCGAGGAAGATCAAGAGAAAACCACGTTCATCACACCAGGGAACCTACTGTTACAGAGTGATGTCCTTCGGGCTCAAGAACGTAGGGGCCACTTACCAAAGGCTGGTCACTAAGATGTTCAAGGAATAACTTGGGAAAACCATGGAGGTTTACATCGACGACATGCTAGTGAAGTCGGCAAGGAAGGATGATCACATCGACCATTTACGAGAGGCCTTCGAGACACGAGAAATGCGCCTTCGGTGTGGCGTCAGGAAAGTTTCTGGGGTTTCTCGTATCCCAAAGAGGGATCGAAGTCAATCCATATCAAATCAAGGCAATCGCCTCGATACCCGAAAGACTCAACAACAAGAAACAAGTCCAAAAATTGACAGTTCGGATAGCCGCCCTCTCCCCCTTCATCTCCCTAATCCTCGGACATATGTCACAAATTCTTCAGCGTGCTGAGAAAAGACAACGGATTCCACCGGAATGACGAATGCTTCAAAGCCCTACAAAGGCTAAAAGCGTATCTATCATCACCATCGCTGCTGTCAAAAGCGAAACCAGGTGAGCCTCTATTGACATACCTAGCCGTGTCGGAATTCACAGTCAGGGTACGCAATCACCTATCTATTACATTAGCAAAACCCTAGTGAATGCCGAAACTCGATACCCATACCTCGAGAAATTGGCTTTGGCACTGGTCACAGCTTCTAGAAAGCCGAGACCCTACTTCCAAAGCCATCCCATCAGAGTAGTGACCACTTTCCCTCTTAGGAACATCTTGTACAAGCCCGCACTATCGGGCCGACTCGCCAGATAGGCCACAGAGCTCAACGAGCATGATATCACCTATATTCCCAGGACCGCCATCAAGTCACAAGTCCTCGCCGACTTCGTGGCCAATTTCAGAGTCAAAATATCGCCAGAGGCGAAGAAGGAAGCCCCACAGGCCGCTTTGAGCATCAACCCCTAAACCCTCCACACCGATGGGGCCACAAACGCCTCGGGATCGGGACTTGGCGAAATCATTCGCCAGTCCATACGATGTCCCGAGATGACTAACAACGAGGCAGAATATGAAGTCGTTATTGCAGGTATAAAATTAGCCATCAGGTATGGAGCTCGCCGACTTGTCCTACACTACGATTCACAACTTATGGTAAATCAAGTCACCGGGACTTATCAGGTCAAGGAACAAAGGCTACAGAAATACCGAGCAGAAATCCACAAACTAATGGCACAACTCGACGAATGCCGCTTCGAATAGGTTCCTAGGGTGCGTAATGCCGAAGCAGACAGACTGGCTAAATTGGCCGCAGCAGCCACCAACCCGAATAAAGAAAGCACCATCACCCTCCTACACTCTACAATCGACCACACTGAGGTACTCTCCCTACATTTGACTTAGGACTTGCGCAATCAATTTGTATTATATTTGTAGGATGGAAACCTACCACACGACAAGAAAGAAGCAAGAAAGCTTCGCACACAAGCAGCGAGGTACTGTTTGGTAAATAACGACCTGTACAAAAGAACTTTTGGAGGACCCCTGGCTAAGTGCCTAGGCCCCAACCAGACGATGCTCGTATTGGAGGAGGTTCACGAAGGTCATTGCGACGCTCATACAGGCAACCGAGCGCTCGTACAGTGTTTAATACGGGCTGGGTATTACTCGCCCACCATGAAAAAAGATGCGGCAGAAAATGTTTGCCAGTGCGAGAGATGCCAGAAGTTCGCCCCTCTGATACATCAGCCGGGGGAACCCCTTCATTCGGTCACTTCACTATGGCCCTTTATCAAGTGGGGAATGGACATCGTTGGACCGCTACCCGTCGGACGGGAAAAGGTAAGCTTTTTATTAGTTTTAACTGATTATTTCTCCAAGTGGGTGGAAGCAGGTGCCTACGCCCAAATTCGCGAGCAAGAGGTCATCGCCTTCATCAGGTAGAATATTATATGTCGCTTCGGCATCCCCAAAGAAATAACATGCGACAACAGATGACAGTTCATAGGGCAAAAAATAACCGACTTCTTCGACAAATGGCATATCAAAAGAATACTTTCAACGCTATTTCATCATGCCACCAACGGCCAAACAGAGTCATCCAACAAAACCATACCGAATATTTTGAAGAAGAAACTCGAAGACGCTAAAGGACTATGGTTCGAGTTATTGCCAGAAGTACTATGGGCGCATAGAACTACCCCCAAATCCTCCACAGGAAACTCTTTACTCGCTAGTCTACGGAACTGATGTCGTCATACAAGTCGAAGTTGGTGAACCAAGTCTAAGGTACTCTCACACGAGCGGAGAGGAGAACGACAGAAATCGACTACAAGACCTTGATGAAGCCGAAGAAAGAAGGGAAATGGCCCACATTGGGCTAGTGGCCCAAAAACAGCAGATCGAAAGATACTACAACAAGAGAGAAAAAATCCGGTCACTCAAAGTAGGCGATTATGTACTAAAAGCCAAGACACTAGCGTCCAAAGACCCTAACGAAGGAAAGTTGGGCACCAATTGGGACGGACCCTACAAAATCACCGCAGCAGCATACAAAGGTTCCTTTCAGCTAGAGACCATGAACGGGAAGACGCTCCAAAATAACTAAAAGGCTAAGGCCTTAACAGCGTATGAGAAGACTACGGTCATCTCCGATAAACAAAAGGCCACGACCACCCATAAATGCAAAAAACTAAGACCCTAACAGCATATAAAAAGACTACGGTCCTCTCCAACAAACAAAAGGCTACAAGCGCCCATAAACACGGATGGCCATGGCCACTTCTGAACACGTAAACATCCAAAGGGAAAACATTAGCCGCGTGAGAATACACAAGCAGCCGTGACCGGAGTCAATCCAACCTGACTACAACGAATTAACTCAATAAAAGGCGACACCATACGCAAAACAGAAATTGCAAAAGAAGACATAAAAACACAACAATTCCCACGAAATCATTATAAATCATTCAATAGATTACAAATTTACAACATCTCCTCGATTACAAAAAAATAGAGAGAAAGTTTTATCTAACTATCGTGGCCCTCGCCATCTTCCGCCGCAAATCGGCCGTACCGTCAACACGGCCCCCATCGCCCTCGGCCCGGAATGCCAAAGAAATCCAAGACCATGTGCCCAACTGGTTCACATCCGAAAAGGTACAGCCCGCTGGGTCCGAAAATCGGGGTTATACCCACAAGCTTCGCGCGCAACCCTAACAAGGCGATGCTGATTTTCAACCTCAGCCTCAGCGGCTCTTCCAACGGCCAGCAGCTCCTCGAATACGGTCCGCCTCGCCTCAGCATACACCCACATATCGTGAGCTTCACGAGACATGTCGTCAACAGGAACAACAATCTTTGCCTGCTGAGGAGCGACCACCTTAGCCATCATAGTCCCGAGCTCGGCAGTAAGGGCATTAACCCTGGCACGTAACTCTGCTACCTCTACAATTGCAATAACTTTGACTCGCGATTTTATCCGATGTCGAAGCGAGATTCTAATGTGTTTCCCTTTTCTTATTATATATAGACTATTTATAAATATGTTTTCTACTTGTTCAGAATTCTTTTGCCTCTACTTTTTCTTCAATGAACTCGAAACTGAGGGTCGTGGGTGTAGAGATCCGCCAGTGTCTTGTGGTTACCACGGACCTCCCTGTATTTCTTCGTCGCCTTCCTGAGGGCAACATTCTTCTTCCGCTTCCGCCGGCCTTGCTCCACCTCTAAGATGAGGGTCTGAGAAAAAAGATAAAGAATAGACATAATTCAAAGCGACACGACGCCTCAGGGCTCATGAAAGAACAACGAAAAAACAATAACAAAGTCTTACCTGCAAGGCAGCACCAGCAACTCGACGAGACAAATCCTTGTCGCTTACGACCTTCAAAGACTCTGTCTCGGCAGCACCGCATAACAAGGACATGTCTGCCGCAGCCTGCTCGCTGTCCAGCAGCAGGTTGTATTCCGTAGGAATCATAAGCCAACGGGTAGGACCTATCGTCGCCATGTCCACCCGGGCATAGTCTTCCCGCGGCACATCTACGGAAGCAGGAGCCCCCTCGGGAGCAGCCTTTTCCTCGTCAGCAACCAGCCAGGCGACAGCCGGCGTGCTATCATCCTCAACATCAGGATAAGCGGTATCTCCCGCAACCTCCCTCAAGAGGGCCTCCCTCTCCGGTCGAATGACGTCACCTATAAAGATTGGCCTCGACTCAGGACAGCGAGTGATCGCCTTCCTCTGTTCCACGACCACGCCTTTACCAAGGAGTAGTCGGTGCCTCTTTCGCTCCAAATGCTCATCAGCCTCAGAAGCATCCTCTTCAACAAGAAGAGGTGGAGGCAAAGGGCCCTATCTGGACGTCGGTTCATTCACCGAATCAACCACGGGACGAGAAGTCCCGGGACATTCGCAAAAGCCGGCTCCCAAATTACGGCTCCGCCTTCTAAATGAGCGGCGTCAGAAACATCAGCACTAGATGCTTCCACATCCGCTTGGTCTCCCTCGGGACGAGCGGCCTCAGGGGTGATCTCGCCCACGTGAACCACGTGTTCAAAACTGGAATCTGCCGACAAGAAAGTGGCAGCACGACGTCTCCTCCTCCGCGGTGCACTCCGGGCTGCCAACATAGTTATAAAAAAAATGCATCAGAAAACACGACGTCTAATAAAATATGTGGTCGCCAAACCTAGAACCAGTACAATACCTGGGAGGCCATATCTTGTGGTAAACGCGACCCATGTCCTACACTCCTCTGCGAAGGGGATCAACCGCCCCACCCAGGCTTTAATGTCCGGCATAGATTGGGGCGTATGCACCCTTGCTGTAGATATAAAGTATAACAAGATGACGAAAAGTTGAACATACATAAAATAATTAGGCACGAGGGATAACACTTACGCTCGGCGTTCCATGCCTCAAGGAATCTGGCAGGGTCCGACACCAGATCCGAAGTTCGAACAAAGAAAACTTTCAGCCAGAATTGGCGATTAGGCTTATCGTCTGTCTCGATGACCAAGCCCTTCGTCCCACGGTTCTTCAACTGAAGCATCGTCCCCCTTATAAACCCGAGACTGAACAGCTGCAGCAGATGGTATACCGTGACGTCTAATCCGGCCTTCTCGGTATAAGTCGTCCGAATGCGACATATCTTCCACGTGTAAGGGGTAAGTTGGGCCGGGCATACATTGTAAAAACGGCATAATTCTTCCGCCAACGGATAAATAGGGAGGCCACACCCCATTATAAAGGGGTATTTGTAGAAATCACAGAACCCTGCTCTGTGTACGTTAGCAAAGTCCCCCTCGGTCGTTTGCATGACTACCGTCTCCGGAATCTGACAAGAAACTCGAAGTTCATTCAAAAGAGGTTCAGTGAATTTGGACTTTTCCCATGCCGGGGTAGCTCCCTTCGTAGGGAAATCCCTTCGAGCATATAGTTCGCGGGGAAGCAGGTTGTCTACAGAAAGAGGAACGAGAGGTTTACGGGATTTCTTCCCACCTCCCGAGGGCTGAGGAACCCTGGAAGTGGCCTCACCCTCATTTGTCCCATGGCGACGACTACTTTTAGCCATTGTTAACCATTCTATCAAATTTGGGGTATACTTACAAGCTCTGAAGTCAATACGAAAAGCTGCTAAGTATTGCTATAAGAAAAGATGAATGACAGAAGTATAAAGAACTTTTGGTATGGATCCAAAGAATGGAAAATCTTGGAATTCCTCCCTATTTATAGTGGGCCAGTACACGGGATTCGAAGAGGTTAGTATCAGAAAAGGAGGCGGGAAACCAAAACGTCAAATCACCTTTTGGTCTGCCTCGGGAGCGGCTGCAATCATGACGCATGTCGTCGGCAAACGACGGTTCAAAGAACGTGCCACGTACGCATACGCGGATAGATCCGAGACGGATCGATTTTTTCCACCCATTGCAGATATATGTCGAATACATCTCCAACAGGCGGAGCGACTAACTGTATGAGGTCGAATCAGACACGATTAATGTGAGTCGAGTACACCGTCATATACGGCCACTGAAGTCAAGTATACCTTCCTCCACGCCCATACGACGAGAAGGAACACACCCCTGACTATAAAGGCATATTGATAAACTCGCCCGTACAGGCGTCCCGTCATACTCCGCCTATTTTCGTTTTTGTAATAACAATAGCCCTGGAATAAAGTAATATTCTGACGAGGGGGTCTTCCTTCTATATAAGGAAAGGCCTCCCTCATTTATAAGACAAGTGTTATTTTTCACTAATAATACAACTTCTGACTATCATTCTCTATCTATCTCATCTCTCTATTGTTAGGCTAGTTTTGATATTCCAACAAGTTTTATTACGATCTCACTAGAGCAAACTACATATGAATTTTAGATCTATCCTTGAATTTATTACCATTGATTCCGATTTACCCTTTTATAATCTTTGATTGTCCCTAACTCGTAATGCAACCGGTAACTTTTTGGTCAATCAAAGTTATATGAAGTATAAAAAAAGTATCAGTTGAAAAAAATAGGGGATATTATTTTTGGTTTGCTAGAAAACCAGGGGCGTAAATTCTGTTCTCTTAACTCCTAAATTATGAGATATACTATTTTCTTCTGTGTAAACGTTTGTCAACTGACCTAACAATTGACTTAGGCATTGACATGTTGTTTAACGTGTACATGAAAGAAATCCATGCAACAAGTCTCTTGTCTTTGAATTTACGTATATAGTAATAGTTTCTTGATTAAAATCTCGTTCTTGGTTAGTGAACTTTGATTTTTTGCATTTATTGGATGCTTTTGTTGGGTTGACTGGGCCTTGATAACTTTTATTATAATCACAACAACCTGTCTTGTTGGCGATTCTTTGATTATTTAAAATTGTTTCTTTCTTTAGTGGAAGCTGTTTTAGACTTTTAGATGGTAGTACTCTTTCTGTTTCAATATGTGTGATATACTTTCCTTATTACGTAATTTAAAGAAAGATATATAAAATTTTTATATTTGGAGTCTATTTAACTTTAAACTTTATACAGCCAGACAAATGTTGTGAATACAAATGTTAAATATCACATACTTACAAATATTAAGGCATATTTAAGATGATAAATTTCAAAATAAAATAGAATTCTTAAATTTTATGTCAAAGTCAAACTAAGTCAAATAAATTGAAACAAGTATATTATAATGTCTGGGAAGGTTCAAAAGTTAGACTTGTGTTCTGCCAGTTATGTAGTATTATCCCTATGCTTCCCACATGCAAATCTACATTATTTACCATCAGCATCTTACTAGAAAATTATTTGAAACTTTGCCAAAATCTGTAATCCCACTGGCACAGAATAAGACAGATACATAGGGTAATAGAGTTTCTCAAGATGCTGTTTTGGTCATTACACCTAGGACTTTGAACTCCCAAGTTCCTAGGGTAGGTGTGTTTTTACAATTTTTCTACACACCATTTACATAATAAACTAAAATAACATAGATGTAAATTGTAACCAAAATTTACATGATCAGCTCATGATTGGTCAAATAAGTAATGGATGAGCTCTTTGGAGCAAAGCAAACTTTTTATCTTAAAAAATCTAAGAAATGACTCAAACCTTCTAAATCCTATAGGTCAAAATAGGGACACAAGAAAAACAAAAGGAAAAAAAAAGGGAGAAAAATAGGATACTCTACAAGACCAAAATGAAATTAATTGCATTAATTTTTTTTTTCATTATGGGCATCTAGAATTTCTTCCAGGACCACCATAGTAAAAATAATTACCCCAAACATTATTTTTTCCAGCTCTAATATCATAGCAATTAGGATGGTCAGCTAAGAGATGAAGATTTGACAAAGGAATCAAGTTATTATCCCAGTCAACTACTTGCAAATTTCTGAAATATGAAGCTTTGCCAAAACCTTCATCTGCAAAATGTCCACTCCCCATTTGTGTTGAAGTGTGATATCCCATTGATCTTGAGTTCACTATTTCTCCTCCAAATTGTATCATGCTTGCATGCTTTCTCAGATGGCTAAACAACAAATCTGGCCAGTACCCTACTAATAGACCCGACCCAAATTCTAGCCACCAATGTCCATGCTTTGGGTCCTATATACAATCCAAAATTAATTCTTGATGTTATTTCAAGTAAGTTTGTATCATTTTCATGTTAAAGAAAGCTATTTTTCTTGATAATTGAACAAGTTATATACGAGGGGGAGGCACAAGCCAAGCTGTGGGTTCGGCTGGACCAACTACTTTTTGTTTAAAAGGTGTATTTGATGTTTAAAATTCATTAAAAAAGTAGAAATATAAAATATAGAACCCACTCACTAATACTTAAATTTGTCGTTCTAAAATCCAGAACTCAAAGATTGAAATCATGGCTCAGCCTTTGGTTATATATCTCTGAATTTAACGTTCAATATATTTATAGTACAAAAGAAATTTAACACTATATCAATAAGACAACAACAAGTAAATGTCAATAAAAAACGGGGATGATATTCTTAAAAATAAGGCATATATCGATTATAACACGTTAAAATATACTGATACGTAAATTGTTATAAACTAAATCGAAATTTGGTATGTTGCATGGAGGGAGAAAAAGATTGATGCAAAACAAGAATATATACATAAGAGAAACCAGTGTGGAAACAAAGAAGAAGAATAGTTCCAAATTAAACTATTAGCCCTAAAAGTTGTTAGGTGTCAGGTAGTAAGAAAATAGAATATAAAATAGAAGTGGAAAATGGAAAATTGAGTCAGCGGATGCTTCTCTTAGAAATGTAGAAGAGAATCTTGCAATTTAGAACTATTATTAAACAGTAAAGAAAAAAGCCATTTGTATGGAATATATTACTATTGCGTTTTTGTCAGGTAATGACAATGTCCCTACGCATGCCTTAACCCCACTAAGTTTTCAATTTCAATCCTCCCTTTCCCCACCCCCTAAAAGAAAAAGAAGCAAATTTTTTTTGGGGGGTTGGGGTTGGGGGTTGGGGGGAGGAAGTGCAAAACAGCTATATAAATTTTCTTTTTTTTTTTTTGGTTGAAAAGAAGGAGAATAAAAATGTTACAGGAAAGAATAAAGTTAAAGGGGATTTAAATATTACCTTCCATATCATAATGCCAATATCAAATTGTCTACCATTGACATTTGATCTTGGAGATATTGCTGCTCCCATTGCAATCCTGTTGTTTGTTTGAACGAATCCTGAGCATAATAAGTTGTAACATCCTGTGGCTTGGTATGCATCCGTCTGCATTTCAAGTTATTATATTAGGAGTTTAAATTTTATGTATTGACGACATAAAATATATTTTTGTACATGTGGGACATGAAGAAAATAAGTACATTCTTACCGTCCAATAAGTAAAGAATCTAGGATAGTTGTCTCCATACAGTTCTGGGCTGACCTGAATATGAACATGGAAATTAATTAATTTACTATACTTAAAATCTCTGTTGACTCATAAGGCAATAAAAAATTTATAAAATATTAGTAGCTGTCATTGTGGTATATGGATATATATAGTTTGTTATGACAACTAAATTAGCTGATGTTTCACTTTCAAGTGAAGACTTGTACTGATGATGTTACAGCTTAGCACCAATAATGATATCTTTACTTGAAAGGGTAAAAGAAAAGACTAATAAAGTAGGTCGCAATTGGACTTCAAGGAAAAAAAATTAAGAAAAAAGAAAAACAGAAACTTTCCCTTTTCTTTTCATAACGATGGTGCTCATTTATGCACACCTCAATTAAATACATTGAGTATTCACTATAAAAGAAATTACCATAATGTTATAGTCAAACTTCTATGTAATAGTCTCGTTCGTTTCTATGTAGAACATAGAACGCAACATCAAAATTTGTTTCGAAAAAAAAAAAAAACTAGGTCGTTGTAGTGAAGTGTTATCAAAGATGACGACTGTTATATTGACGTTTCATTGTATTTTATTACTACTAAAAACTGCTCCGTTCTTTGATCACTAGGCTACATCCGTCTGTGCAAAAAGCTATTTTTTTTGGTAACCCTAATCTTCGTTTGGGAGAGAGAGAAAGAAGAGATAGAAGTAAAACAATGTACTTGGGACTTAAAAATTTAAGGCTTGAATTAAACATATACCTGCCAACCAGCTTCAATGGTATTAAGATCATTGCCAAAGGTACCAGAGATGACCCAAAGTTGTGACAGACTGAATTCATATTGGTCTGTAACTCTGGGTGTCCACACATTAATGCTTGCCTTTGCTCCATAATATTGATCTTCATTCACGAAAGCTACAGCATGCTGCCATTACAAGACATTTTCACATTGTTGTAAATTCAAATTATAAACCTTTTAGACAGATTTTACACTCTTCTCTTTAAGTACATTAAAATTGTCATGTCCTATCCTAATCCTACGTTGCTTTTAAAAGCAATGTCTGTTTGCTATTTGCATCTTGAAAGTGACATTTTGACTGTTGTTTGACTCTTATAACATTCAACACTAGTTTATCTTGAAAGTGTTTGATTCATTTTTATAATATCAAAATTAATGTGCATATACTTCTTGTTATTACCTCATGATCATTGCTCAATGTGTCGTGTCTTACACCTCTTCTAATTTTTCTACCAAATTTTCTGACAGAGCTAGTTCTTAGGACATCTTTCTCTGTTGTTCTCCTTATTGGAACAGTTCCTTCAGGGCATAATTCTCCAGAAACTGTCCAAAGTTGTAAGCTTTCTGTCATTTCATTCATGGAATCATTAGCTTTTGGCCTCTTTGGAGGTTCCTGCATTGCATGAAACACATCAAATTAAACTCCACCTTCATTTCATGGTTTAACAGAAAAAGAAGAAAAAAAAGTTCTTTTAACTCTGTGTTTAAACTAAGAACCGCCCAATGCACTAAGCTCCCACAATGCACTGCGAAAGGCCAGACAACAAGGGCCTATTGTATGCTGCCTCACCCAGTATTTCTTTAAGTGACGGTGTTTATGGCTCGAACTTATGAGCTTCTAATCAGATGCCAACAAGTTTACTAGTTACACCACGACTATGCTTCTTAATTTGTGTTTAAACTAAAGAGAAAAATTAAAGTATTCTTTAGCAAAATACCAATGGCTTCATTCCTTTGAGCTGAGGATGGTCAAAAGCTGGTTGAAGATGAGATAAAACACAATCTATTAGATCCCCATCTGGACTCTGCATCAAATAACACACAAACACACACACAAAAACCAATCTTTTGTAAGAAAATTTGAAAAGCTGCAATCTTGAAAAGAAAAAGAAAAAAAAAAGGAAAGAGTACCTGAATTGTTTTGACAGCAGGTTTGTTGATTTTCTTGAGGTAAGACCTTATTTTCTTGAGTTTCAACAATTCTTGTTTTGGTCGGAAAGTTTGATTTGCCGGCAGAGATTGACTTGAACCGTTTAAAGTATGCTCCGAGACAACGGTAGTACTAAATGAGGAAACAAAAAACAAGAAAGCAACAAAGGAGAAAATGATTGAATTTGAATAAGAAGAAGAAGAAGTCATGATTTTGGGATGTCCTTTTCTGATTGTTTCTTCTGTTAACATTGCTTGTATGTTTGTATGTATTGAGGCTGTCTTCTACTGTGATAAGAAACAACAGAACAAGAGAGTTTATTCCAGAATTTTGTCCACAGAAAAACTTCCTGATCTTCCATACAAAAATAAAAAGGAAAGAAAGAAGAAGACAGGAAGAAAGATTCAAAGAGTAAGTTAAAACACGGTTACTCACTCACCATTTTCAAAATTGTTTATGGTTTTTTTAAAGGCTCAATTTTTGACAGAGAAAAACAACTCTATTCCTACTGATTCTTTATTTTTTTGTGTGTGTCTTGGTTTTGTGTTCTGACACACAGAACCTTAGTTCAGGCTGAGTTTGTATTAAAATAGACACATGATAAGTTAGGGGGTGTTAACCCCACTATTAGTATTTCTAGTCAAAAGTTAGGACCAATTCATTATTCTAAAGCTATGTTAACAGGCACTCAAAAGATGGCAACAACAAAAGAGAGACTCAGATTTCTGTAGGTTTTAAAGAAAGAAATGGATTACTTATTCCATTTTAATTTAGATGAGTTAGTTTGATTCGACACGGAATTTAAAAAATAAGTATTTTTTTTTAAATTTGTGGTTTAAAAATTTAAGGGGTAAAAATTTTATGGAGCCATCACATTTGCGTGATTATAAAACTTCTAATTAAAGCCTCAATTTGTTTGCACTTAATGAAAGTCTAAATCTTCATACATTAAGAGTGTTTATTTTTTAAGCTTGAATCTTAATTGTTTAGATCTTAATCATTAATTGTATTTATTGTTTTTAACTTCACAACTACTTGATGAGTCTGAATAAGTCTGTATGATTAAGATTTATAAGATAGACTTAATTTTATTAAGATGCTACACATATTTATTATTAACTGTCGCCACCGCCTGCCATTGTTAACTACCACTATGCCGCAGCCACCACCATACTCAACCATCACCACATCCACCACCAGCTCGCCACCATCATCTTGAATCATAGTCGCCACCATTATCAATCATCACTACCCACTATGCCCACCATTCCGACCACCATCTTTCTCACCCTTAATCAACATTTATCCACCTCAACTACCACAACTAACCATTCAATCACCATCAACAACCACAGTATTGCCCATCATTATAACCTACCACCCACCCACCCACCACCTTCCTCGGCCACAACTACTATCACCACTCGTTATTATTAACTATCTCTACCCACCACCACCATCTTCAATCATAATCGTCACTGCTACCAATCACTACTAGCTACTAGCACGAACCACCATCATCAACCAAAACTACCACCAATTACTGTCTTTAGTCGGCATTCACTCGTTAGCCATCACCACCTACAACTATCATAATTTAAATATATATATATATATATATCTTTTATTGATATAATATTAGATTAATTAGTATTTCATTTGTTTATTAATTATTAAATGAAGATAAATTTTATACATTCAGATATTAAAAATCAAATAGTTCAGATCTTAATATACATCTGAATATATTAAGATGTGTATTCAGATTCAGATGTCTTAATCTTAATACACATCTTGATATTCAGATGTGCAGATTCAAATGTCTTAATCTTAAAAAAAAAACAAATGAGGCCTAAGGGTAAAATGGGTAAATTGAAGAGTTTAAAGTTGAGTTATTTTCAATTATAAAAATGTGTCATTCTTTTTTAAACGAACTACTAAGGAAAGTGTGTCATTGAAATATGGAATATAATTTAATAAAATAATAAGCACTCATCACTCTCAACTAAGTTGGTATTGAGGCAGATCCAGAATTTAAACTTTAAGAGTTTGTTTTTAAGGTTTCTAGCATTTAATCCATCATATCTACTATTTTTACGATTTTAATAAATTTTTTCAAATAAATTTTTACTCTACATAAAATTTATAGGTTCAATTGAACATGTCATTAATACATACGCCTCTGAGTTGGTATCCATTATATGAATTCTTGCATATCTATATTTCTCTATTTAAATTCAGAATGGACTACAATATAATAAGGTAACAAAATTAGAAGTAAAGGCTGCCAATTTTGAAAACATTACACTTAACTTTGTTTAGTTATTTCTGTAAGTATACGTTGTCTGGAAAGACAAACTACCATAGTAAGAACCAGTAAAAAATAATTAGGATTTTAACCATAGCGTCAGAAATTATTGGATCAATTTCCATTCTAGTGTAAGGATGTTGACTATTAAGAGTAAAATTGGAGGTCGCTTTCTAGTGGACCAAATTTGGCATGCAATGATATTAGAAACATATTTATGATCCATATTAATGCCTCACAACAAGTATGAGTATGACAATATGGTATATCTAACACATAGTACTATATATATGATGATGAATAAAAGAAAATATGTTGTCTTGCTTTGACTTTAATACGTACCTACTTTTAATATTTTCCATCAATTATTATCAGTTTGATTTCTTGTTACACCAAATTAACAAACTTTCATCTAAACTTTTAAAAATAATTATTTATTTAGTGTTCAACATGTGGAAGTGCACTGGAGCCTATGTTCGCAATTCGCAAGGTTCTTGTTTGTTTCGTAGGTAGTCAGGCCAATGTTTTTGTCCTTTTTACCAGTGAGGAGAAATTTATTGTGCAGTAAACAAGGTAAAATCTTATACATATCTCACTTATCAATCTTGCTCTTGTTTTGAGAACACTAAGCACCAAAATGATTAAGTAAAAAAATGTTACTAGCTTCTTTTGATGGCTGATGTTTGTTTTTTTTGCCCTAACATTGTAATGTTCTGCATATTGACTTGCAGCGTTATCTGAAAATTTTCAGAAACTTGAATGCCTAACTGGCCTTGACCAAAAATGACAATTCCTTAATATATTACAAATTTTATTAATACACAGTTGGTGCCCTCTTTTTTTTTTTGTAGATAAAGTTGGTGGATTTTATCGCTGAAAATAAGGTGATGTGAACTTCTTAGAATTGGACTACTTAATGTCTTAACTCTATTAAGTACGATGTTTATGTGCAAATACATATCATGCATCAATTGATTGATTTAGTAGCTGCAAAATTTTATTCCAATAAAACAAAACACAATAAAGTGCAATAGATTCTCAAATTTGGCCCAGACACTTCTGATTTTTTGAGGGGTCAAAGTTGACTTAAACTATTAAATAGTGATATTAATACTTCCATTAGGTTTCATCAATCTTGCCTAACATTAGAATTACATAGATCTTTATTTTTTGTGTGTGACCCAATCTTAATTCTTTTGGTAATTTGATGTGAAAGAATTGAATATCAAAATACTAAATTTTGAGGTACGTGGTGTTTAGGGGTGTTTGTCAGTTATATATTTTCGACATTCGGTTTCTTAAAATGTTATATCAATATCGTACCTAATTAAATTTGGTATGTACGATTTTTCTCCTTTCGATTTCGATTTCGATTTATTCGGTTCGATAACTTAGGTTTATTCGGTTTGAATACTAACCACTCCATAGACTCGTAGGCTGTAATATTCTTAATTAAAGTATCCAAAAGTAAAAGCATCCCGGTGCACTAAGCTCCTGCTATGCGCGGGGTCCTGGGAAGGGCCGGACTATAAGGGTCTATCGTACGTAGCCTTACCCTGCATTTTCAAGAGGCTATTTTCACGGCTCGAATCCGTGACCTCGGTTCGAATATTAACTAGTGCATAGAGTCATAAACGATAATATTCTTAATTAAACTACTCAAAAGTAAAAAAAAAATGTTTGTTGACAAAAGTTTGATCTAAAACCAACAAATATCAACCAAAAGAGAGAAAGCTTTACACAAAGAATAAATGTGATCATTAGAAATGTCTTGTTACTTGGTTAGAGTTAATTAATAAACTTAGATAATAAAGAAAAGTAAAATTTAACCTAAAATTGATAAAATAATCTATTTATACTAGGCTAAAATAACTCGACAAAAATGCTCCTGCGGGACTGGCGTGGACCGCGCAGAGATATTGCGCGATCGCGGAGGTCATTTGGCCTTCAATTGTGCTTCTTGAAAGAGGGAACGCGGACCGCACAATTATGTCATACGACCGCGTTGGCTAAGTGATGCAGACCACACTGAAATGGTGTGCGGTCGCGTAGTAAGGTTTCATAACAATCACTACTCTTTGAACTTTACCTACGCGAACCGCACTACTTTGTTATGCGGCCGCATGGGCTCTTGCCTTGAATAGTTGGGTCTCAGGACCTTCATTAGCGCAGACCGCATTTGCATGGTCTCTAAACTTTTCTGCACGGCCGCGTGGCAAAGCAGTGCGGGCCGCGCAGGGTGATCTTAAGCTGACATAGTCTCTGAACTCTTTTGCACGGCCGCACATCAAATCAATGCGGTCTGCGGAGGTCATTTTGTTCCCTACTTTAGTTGTCTTTTGACACTTGGTAGATTTCGCTCCTTCTTGAGCTAATATTTTATATTTGTTATTTTGTCGCTCAAACCTACAATCAAGTGCAATTTGTAAGCATTTTAGGACTAATATATGGCAATTGATGCACAAAGCGTAGGTAAGAATGGGTATAAAACATGTTGAACTCATAGTTATCATCCGCCACCTCGAAAAGGTTGTCTTTATCACCTTATCAACATTTTTGGGATGCAGAATCTCTCTTTGGATCGTCACACTTACTAGGTTGATGTTGTTAAGGAGTTTTGGTGCCAAATTAATGCTTCTGTAAGCATGTCTTGCTCAAATACACTCCATTATTGATGTTGGCCAAACTTCTTAGATCTAACAGAACACATTTAATTTTAACATTCACACGCGTCTTCTTCCATGAAAGTAATGTCGTTTTCAACGACTTCTCGGAGTCTCTTGTTTACTGACACCTTCGTCCTTTTTTCCGCCGAGAATGTAACCCCATTAATCTCGTTCTCCCTAAAAAAATGTTGATCATAAGGTGCGGGGGTATTCACCTACTTTCGAATGCTCTATATTTTCACGGTTGCAACCATAGGTTCTTTTAGCTCGGTCACTTAAAAAAAATCCTTAAGATGGCCATTTTCAGTAATTTCGCCACCTCTTCACACAGATGCTGGCAGTCCCTAGTCTGATGACCGTTTGTTCCGTGGTATTCGTTCCACAAGTTAGTATCCCTTTGGATGGAATTGGATTTCATTGGATTTGGGAACCGAGCTTCTCTAATGTTCCGCATGGCCGACACCAGCTCCACTATGCTGAAATTGAAGTTGTATTAAAAAAAACATAGGGTAAGAAGAATCTCCAGAACCCGACGTTTCCTTGTCTTGTAATGACCTATTATTTCGACTGTGATCAGTTATGCTATTGGTAGCGAATCAATCCACCAATTGAAAACCTTTGATACGTCCTTTCCCTGTTTTTAGGTGGAAAATCGACTCCTTGAAGACTATCGATCTGTGTCGAAATCATCTTTCATTTTTTCCTTATTCTTCTCCCGATCTCGGTCTCAATCCCGCCCCTAAGCCGACGACAGGAAACCAAGCTAGTCAGTCATCTTCAATTCTTATCTTTTATTCTTATAGATTGTGAATGTCTGCCAAAATTATTACTTGGAACTCGAGCAATCTTTCTTTCATCTTTCGGGACACGTCAGAGCTTCTTAGATTCAAGCCTTTGCTGAATGCTTCAGTCGCACATTCGTTTGATACAGTTCGTAGGAACATCCTATCCTTCTGAAATCTGGTTACAAACTCCGGCTGCAACTCGGACTCTCCTAGTGCAATCCTGAATATATCGGCCTTTCGGATATGTACCTTTTTAGCCCCGGCAAGGGCCTTGGTGAAAGAGTTTGTGAGCATTTCAAAGGAGTCTACGGAATGCTCGAGCAAAAATAAATACCATGTCAGGGTTCCCTTCGTTAGAATCTCCCTAAATTTCTTCAGCAAAACTAACTCAATCTCGTGGGGAGATAAATCGTTCCCCTTCATCGCCGTTATATAGGTGGTGATATGATCTTGAGGATCTAAAGACCCATCATACTTCGACACTCTGGAATTTTAAACCGTTTGGGGATCAATTATGGTGTCGTGCTAGGTTTGTACGACAATTGTGTGTACTTTTTGGAGTTTGTCCCTTTCCGAACTAGTGGTGCGCCTGAAATTTGATCCATTTGGGCGTTTACCTCCCTTATAAACTGCGTGAGTTCGATTTTAGAAGGTTTAATCTCGTTCGTGTGACTGGATCCACTCCCTCGGCCCCATCAAAGACGACATCGCCCATCAGATTGTTGTTGTCGAACCTCAGCGTTGTTTGATTTGCGAAAGCACCGGGAAGAACTGGACCTCGTTCATTCGCATTGTTGGAAGAACCCGGCAATGCCTACTTCAGCTCCATCATGAATTTTTCCTGTCGTGTAATATGGTTTATAATGGCTTCCTTTTTCTCATGTAAGACCCTTACTTCTTTGGCGGCGTTCTTTTCTTCTGTATCATCAAGATTCGCCTCCCGTGCATGTCACAGATATCATACGCCATGGACCAGCATGGCCTCGTTCCCCTTGTTGCAGGTATCGCTGATAGAATCTCCATGTTGAGGTTGATTTCCTTGGGCCTCAACGTTGTATGCGTTGTTAACACCATTATCTGCCATTTTCAATAAGTTTTTCTAGAGACAAAGCATTAAACAAGCTAGTAATAAATGCATGGATCAATTCAATTACATAACTGTTTATGCCTCACGGTGAGCGTCAAACTGTTTACCTATAAAACAATACAATTGAATTTATACGTGATTTTATAGACAAGTGAATTAATTTGAGCCAAAAATAATAGATGAATTAGACAAAAATGTAAGATTTAGCTTTGAAATTGAAACGAAATAACAAATATCTTAATCAGGGAATAGAGCTACGGGGCCAATAGGAACAAGAAAATAAAATGTTCTTGAGATTATGATAGAATATAGTGTATGCTTGTGAGAAAATTAGTCTCCATTACAATAATAATAGAGCTTACTATTTATAGGTGCACCTAGGGAACAAGGTCCTAGGATCAAGTCCATATTTAATGACAATTATAAGGGCCATTGAAGATTGTGTAACGGTGGGCAGTAAATGTGATATTCTCTATAATAGACCATGCACTTAATAGTATAGAATATTCTTCATTGACTGCTACCGGGTATCAGGTATTTATTTTGTCTTTATGAATTTTATTTTATCTGATGACAAACGAGGTGATTACCCCCGGGCCCAACTGTCTTCTATCTATAGCTCCACGTGTTGCTTTCTTATGTGATTATTAAATATGACTATATTTTACCCTATACAATATGGAGTAGTTGACTGATGAATGAAATGAACCGCACATTTGACCGGAATGAAATTCATGTTCTCCTTAAAAAGCTTTGGCAAACCTCTCCTCTTCGAGCTATGAGTTAGGGCTGACGCTTACTTTGACATGATTTCATAGCCAAATCCATGATCTATGTGGACCCAAAAGAGGAGGGGAAGGGCGGAATGCCCTCGGACCAATTGAAGGGGGGTAAAAGTACTCTCTATCTATGATTGCACGCTCCAGATTAGACAGTGAAAATTCCGGATAAAGAATGTCTAAATCTGGGCACAAAGGGGTGATAAATAGAATGAATCCCACATCGAATGCGATCCTGGTCTCCTTAATTAGAAGGCTTGGGTAACTCTCTTCCCTTCAAGCTAGCTTTTAGGGCGTGAGATAAGCTTGCTCTTACTCACAACTTTCAAAACTTTTTGAAAAAAATAATTCTGGCTATCACATATAATTAGCAATATTGATTTGTTGGCTACTCATTGCATTTTAAGCAATTAAAATTGGACAACAGAAAAGGGAGTCATTTGATTATATTATAAGTTGAATATTGTGAATTAATAGTCAGCCAATCGAACTTTTTCCTTTTGAGCCGAGAAAAAAAAAAGAAAAGAATACAAAGATAGGGCATCTGGATTTTATTTAGACCGGCTGGAATCACATAAAAGAAATATGAACTACCCAGTCCCTTTGTTAAAAATGATTAAAATTCCTCTAGAATTTTCCAATATTAACTAAACTTGACAGAATCAAATATTAATATTACTCCATAAAAGTTAATTCAAGGATTAATACGCCAAGTTAGATACAGTTTTAACTTTTAAGGAGTTCCAATACAGTACTGTTCCCATATACATTGAGAGTGCATGCGATCTTCAAAATATGAACCATAGTACTGATATATACTTCTACGTACTGATATTGTAAAACAAATTACACTATAAAATCATCTAAAAGATAATTATAAGCAAATATTCATAAAGAATAAAATTAATAAGCTGAAAAATAAAGCATTCACCTGTCAGTATGTAGAAGTTAAATACATTCTCCTAAGTATTAATTTTTGTTGTTAGAGTATTATTTCTTTAGCCAATGATAAATAAATACTTTTTTTTTGGTATAACTCAACTTCAAATTTTGGTCTATGAATTAATTTATATTTCCCAAAACTTCTTATTTCACAACTGATAAGAGACTTCTAACCACCAAAGAAGAAGAAAATTTTAGTCACGCCATTTATACCAAATCAATATGTGCATGACATATATTTGTAAATAGACTTATCTTACTTAATCATGGTTATTTTGTTAAATTTTTTTACCAAATAAAATTACTTAATTATGATAAATTAACATAATTTTGTGTAAACACCGGTATAAATAAGTTTTTACCAAAGAACAGCCCTACCATAAGCCTAACTAGGCATCATGATCATCCTAATTATGGCTAGTTTTGTTGTCAATATATTTAGGAAATTAAAAAGAAAAAGAAAAGTGAGGATTGAAGATGATTGGTAGGAGTGCACAAAAGGTGATGATAGTTTAAAGAGGTAATGAATATACTGTCCTAAGTAATTCTCATAGCATGTGGTATGCCACTATTTGGTAGCACAAAGGTATGGGACACATTGGACTGCCTTTTTCACAAAGCAAATTTCACACTTTAATATCTTTATGGATTTTTGGGGTACACTGCTGCTTCCCACTTTCCCCCATTTTAAAAATCACTATATCTATTCTTTTCACAAAAAGAAAAAATAAAGAGAGAGACCCACTGTCAACTTAGCTGCAAAGGCAAATAATGAGAACTGTGTGTTACAAGGGAGAATATTGTCTTTGGTCCAATGAAGTGTCACCTCTCAAATTCAAAAACATTGTATTAAGCTGAGTATTTAAGCAATCTTATTATTAGTGGATATCATGATTCCCACACCTTTTCTAAAGTTGCCCTGCATTAGATTCCCCACTCACTTATGCCTTCAAATTATACTTCATTTATTTATTAATAAAGTTGTTAAAATTTTCATGAGCATGATTTATCTATATCTTCTTAAAATATCCGCACTCTAGTTTATTTATCCGATCTAGGCAAAAAGTGTGGACACTCACTTTTTCTGTCCATATGATATTTTCGTATATTTTTTTTCTTTTTAAGAATATTATTTTTTAGATAATTTTTTTAAATACAATTTCTAATAAAAGTTGTAAAGAACGACATTAGTTATGCTAAATATTTTTATTTGTACAAAAATAATAAAATTTTAGTTAATCTTTTTTTGAATATTACTTGAAAATAAAAATTTATACAATTGAAATAAATAGTCAAGACATCTAAAAAGTTATAAAAAATACATAGTTGAAATAAATAATCATTGAATCAAAGAAGAAATAAAAAGAGTGTACAATTGCACTTGTAATTTCTTATAATTGTATACTCTTTTTATTTATTCTTTTGCGATGCAATGACTATTTATTTCAACTGTGTATTTTTACTTTTTTTAGGTAAAATCCGTAAAACAAAATTGGAGCACTGTAATTTAGAGATATATAAAAAATTATAGCCAAAATAATCAATTTCAAACTATATTTTATAAATTTTTAGATGCATTGACTATTTATTTTAATTGTATAAATCTTTATTTTCAGGTCAACATTCCAAAAAAGATTAACTAAAATTTTATTATTTTTGAACAAATAAAAATATTTAGCCTAACTAATGTCGTTCTATCCAAATTTTATTATAAATTGTATTCGAAAAAGATTATTTAAAAAATAATATTCTTAAAAAGATAAAAATTCTTTTTTATTTTTTACGAAAATGCCACATGGACAGAAAAATCCACATGGCAGATGAGTGTACCCACACTTTTTGCCACATAAGCATTTAGGGGGTAATTATTCTTAAAAAACCAAGTTAAGAGGGTAATTCGAACCAGAGATAATTTAAGAAGGAAAGTAATAATTCTTAAATAGTTTAAGGGTACTAAGTTATTTTGCCTTTATAATTTTTAAAGATTTAGCCATTCCACACTTGCAACTAGCTGTTGCGTGTAGTTAGCTTCAATAGCCTGATAGCGGTATAAAATAATGTATAAAAATTAAACACATATACAAAACCAGATAAGTGGTGGAATGTGAGCTTGCAAATAGTGAGGCATATCCTCAACGGTTAATTAATTAATCAATTTAGACATAGCTAGGCTACGCTTAACCTTTTCTTTTTCTTTCTTGGGAAAACAACATGAATATAAGAACCAAGAATTGATACACTATCTAACTTAAACCCATAAGGATGTAATATTCTATACTCACTTGTAATTTGAAAAGAAGAAAATAATTGTATAAAGATCTCATATACTATATTAACATACTTTCTATGTCAAGTTTTTACTGTAAAGGTCTCTAAGTGTTGAGTTACTAATAGAATATATAAAAGAATTCTACATTACTATATGAAGTAAAATAGATACAAAAGCAAAAGAAAGACTTCAACTGCTATAGAACATGTTTAAAAGGCAGCTCACCGCTAAGTCTCGTAGTAATCAAGGATATGTGCTAGACTAATATCCAGATACACATGCCTCATATACTACATGATTAGTGCAGTAGTATAGCGTGAGTACATAAATAACATGTACCCATCAAGTATCCGATCTAACTTCGACGAACTGTGACAAGGGGTCGACTTTAATATTTACTATAGGCTAACAATAAAATACCGAAATTATAGCTAAGCAAGGACTATATAAATACAACTGAAAAATCAATAGCGGAAGATAATGAACAATTCTTTCATTAGCAGTAAATCCTACATTTAATTTTCATTTTTTAACAAATCAATCTCTCAAGCTAATGAAAATAATATCAATTATAATTGGACTCCAATAATTTGTTATACACGAATTATGTCGAGATCGTACGGTCTGATCCAAATACAAATATATAAATTTTGCATTGCCGAGGGTCGAAAGACACGAACCATAAATATATTTATTTGCTACCAAGGTGTTCGGTCTGCTCTACTAGAAGAGAAAGTACTTCATAAGTAGCCGAATCAAATTTATTAAGAGGCTAATGTTCAAAGAAATACTAATTCTCGATAACACACAAGTGACCCGTCCAAAACTCAAGAAAATAAAAATTAACCTTTTATGATTCTTTTATCAAGTTCCAATATGATTTAAGCAATTAAATTAGCAAGTAAAGTGCAAACATAGCAAGTACAATCATGGTTTGAGTCCTAAACTACCGAGACATAATCATAATTAGTAGCTACGTACGGACTCCCGTCACCTCGTGCGTACGTACCCCCCACAATTAGAAGCGCATATTAAATTAATTTACCTATGGGGTAAACTCCCTCTTACAGGGTTAGAAAAGAGGCATATCTCGTTTCAAAGCCTACTTTCTAGTCCAACATTGTGCTTGCCCCTCAATTCGGTGCTAAACGACTCGAAACTAGTCAAATGTTATATAAAGTAGTCAATACATGTTCAAAAATTCATATCCTAACTATCAAAGTGATTTTTCAACCCTAATTGAATAATTCCTAAAATTCACCCCCGAGCTCATGTGCCCGGTTTCCCCAAATTTTTTGAAGAAATTTATTATCCATAACCTCATAAACTCAAATATATGATTTTTACTAAATTTCATAATAATTTTTTGTGGTTAAATCCCATCTTTATCAAAAACCTAGGTTTTCACCTAAACCCATGATTTTCACTAATTTATATGGTAAATTTACCCATAAATTATGTATTTAACTCACACTGTGTAGAAATTACTTACCTTAAACTGTTAGGTGAAATCACCTCTCTAAGAGCTCAAAAAATCTTCCAAGAAATGAAATAAATAAGCTCAAAAAGCCTAAGTCTCGTATTAAATTGGGGTCTGCCTCGAGCGATTTTTGCAGATGTGGTGCCTTGGCTACTTCTATGGCGTATGTGCTGCTTCTGTGATGGCTGCCTTCGTAGGTGCGGTATCTGGCCTGCTTCTGCAGTCACTGGCCTCCCTTTGCTGGTCCGCTCTTGCGGCTCGCACCTGCAAGCTCGTACCTGCAACTTGCCAAGTGCGGGTGCGTTTACACCAGAAGCTGAAAGATTCAGCTCTTACTTTCAAGTCCAACTTTGTTCGAGCCTCGTCCGATTAACACCCGAGCCCCCGCCTGAACGTACCAACAAGATTGAAATCATGAAATAGACTCGCTCGAACTCTCGAAATGCACAAAATAATATTAGAACTAAGAATCACACCCCAAACTAATTGTATAAAAAATATGAATTTCAAGTTCTTAAATTTACTCCCAATGCATCAAAACGTAGTTAAACTACTCGGAATGAAGCCAAATTTTGTGTGGAGGTCTTAATTGACATTACAGACCTACTCCAACTTCCATAATTTAAATTCAAACCCGATATCAAAAATTTCACTCCCGACCAAACTTCTCAAAAATCTTCAAAATTTCTAACTTTCGCCAAATAACCCCGAAACGAGCTACGGACATTCAAATCCACATCCGATCGAGCTCCTAAGTCCATAATAATTGGGCTATTCCCATGCTCAAAATATAGACAAACATCGATAACATAAAAAACTACTCCAAACCAAATTAAAGAGCTTTAAAGCCTTTAAATAGCCACTTTCACTATTAGGCGTCGAAACGTTCCCGGTCAAAACCCGATTCGAACATACGTCCAAGTCTAAAATCATCATACAAACCTATTGGGACCATAAATAATGATTCTGAGGTTGTTAAATCAAAATATTGACCAAAGTCTAACTTAGCCTTTTAAAGCCAAGCCATGGAACCAAGTGTTCTGATTTCAACCCGAACCCTTTCAAATCTCGAGATAACCATCCCTGCAAGTCATAAAATAGTAAAGCATGTAGGATGAGTCTTATTTAGGGGAACAAGGTTCTATAAAGAAAAATGACTCGCTGGGTTGTTATATTCTCCACCTCTTAAACAAACATCCATCCCGAAACGGGTCTAGAATCATACGTGAGGAGTTAAATAAGTGTGGATATGTGCCCTACATGTCCCCCTCGGTCTCCCAAGTTGCCTCCGCGACTATGTAAGTGCTCTATTTCTCTTTTTTCTATTACTTTACAACTGGTATGTCTATCCTATTTTAAATACTACTCCTCCACTATGCGTTTTACATTTTAGTTACGTTATACTTCTTCCTTACTATTATTCTATAACTTTATCACTCTTGTTCTTATGTGAATTCCCTTTATCCTCTACCACTTTTATATGTGAGTTATAGTTGAGGGCATGTCAACACTCTAATATTGTTATCCATGCTGCTGGATTAGATTATTTGAATCCCAAACTCAATTAGTTCTCATTTCCTTTCCCTTTTTTATGTGTTTTTGAGCTTTAGACTTGAGTCTGACAGTGTCCTAATCACTATCAAGACCCTGACCTGACCTTCAAGTATCTGCTCTTAATGTGTTTGACCAAACACGTGGTCAGGGGAGTGCCAGTCTACTTTGTGGCTAGATATGACCACCACCTGTCATGGCTCCCAAATCCCCATTTCAATTTGTACTTACTCTTAGCTATTTAGTTCTGCCCCTCTCTTGCAAGCCATGATTTGGGACCCCTGGAGCTCCCTATGAACTTGGATGCCTACGAGCTGGCTCTTCTACACTGCATTATTTCTATTATAATGGTATCTTGGGTGTAAGCAATGCCGGGAATCCCTGAGATTCCTTGGAACTTTGAAACACCCTGGATAAATCTGGATCCCGGAAGTGGCTCAATCGCATATTATTAGACATTAAGGTTAAATTAG
>JASVEL010013159.1:0-32718 GCA_032618575.1 Nicotiana noctiflora
AGTGATAGCTGGAGAAAAAAAATACAGAGAGAGGTACACACAGAGTCTTCAAAAACAGTAGGAGAGGGGAGTCATTAGAAAGATTTTTTTTGGGAGAATATTCTGAAACAAAATAGGAAGAGAGAATATTTTAACACATAGAGAGATAGATACAGAGAAAGTATTCTGAAACATATACACAGTGATAGTGAACACAGAGGAAGGATTCAAATACACACACACACATTGTGTCACTGTTGCATTGAAGAGTCTGTTACTGTCACTGTTGCTGTTCAGTTGTCGTAGAGATTGTTGGCGTGCTGTTGTGTGTTGTAAAGTTTGTTTGGCGTTGGTTTGCCACTGTTGCTCCTGTGTTTGCTGCCACTTGTTGCTGTTGGCCCCTGTTTGTTGTGGTAGCTATTGTTGTTGCTTTGGTTATACTTGGGCTATTGTTGCTTACTGGTTTATTGTCATTGGCCCTGGTTTGCTGTGGGTATTGTGTTTGATTGTTACTGGTTGGGAGTGTTGTGTTTGTTGCTGAATGTTGTGTTGTTTGGGCCACTGCTGGTGCTGAGTTTGGTTGCTGCTGGGGTCTGTGTCTGGGTGTTGTTTGTTGCCGTGTTTTTGGCTACTGTTTTCTCCTGTTACTGCTGTTGGTATTGTTGTTGTCGTTGTATCTTCTGCTGCTGCAACTGATCTTCACTCATTGTGACTTCCAGGTATTCCTTTGTTCGATTAGAAGCTGTAATGGCGATTTGGTTGAATGAAAGTGAAGCCTCAGTTTAAAATTCAATGCTATTGTATGCTGTGTAGACCAACACTGTTATCAGTATTAGTATTATTTTAGAGTTGAGATTTAATTGTATTGTAGAATGCAATAGTAGAAAGACTAACACAAAAACATTTGTAATGGCCAGTAATGTAGTAATAGTATATCACTTAGCTTAGTCAGGTAAAAACTTTAAAAACGTAAGCTATCATGTCACAGTTTTAAAACCATTAATCGATCTTCACAGTAGTTTTCGTTGACTAAGATCGCATAGCTATCCACGTTGCCACGAATCAGTTGTAGTTGAGTAGGATTTTTGTCACGTTGTAGGAATTGGTGCGTTATTACTCAACTGAACGACGTAATTAGATTAAAGGAATCGGGGGTACATTTCATGTGACCCGACTCCAATTTTGAACAAGATTAAATAAAGCGTGTCAAGAACCACAGGCGCATTTCATGTAGTGTGGCTCGTAACATGTTTTAAATCAACTCCTAAATAAATATAGCAGGATGTAGTTCGCTTTAAAATTTGAATTAGAAGTGCGCCTCGCCTAACAGTTATACAAATCGCAGGGCCCTCATAAGTGTATATATAAAGTACTTAGATTTCGAGATGTGCCGTTTCTTAGCAAATATCGTGGCCTTCTCAAAAGTGTAAATAAGTAATCGCTCTAGGCGCGTATTTTAATAATTTTCCTTCTCAAGTACGGGTGTGCATTTCATGCGACCCAAATCCAAATCCCAAAATGTTGAATAAGAATGTGTCGAGAATCCGGGTGCATTTCATGCGACGTGATTCGAAACATATTTTTGGGCGACATTCTCTTTCGTGAATCATAATAATAATGAAAGCGGGAAAGGGATACTAATTTGCACTAAGTACATAACTGTAAAAAAATCAGATAAATAAGCCGAATACGACAGTTGAGCGACCGTGCTAGAACCACGGAATTCGGGAATGCCTAATACCTTCTCCCGGGTTAATAGAATTCCTTATCCGGATTTCTGGTTCGCGGATTGTTAAATAGAGTCATTCTTTTCCTCGATTCGAGATTTAACCGGTGACTTGGGACACCATAAATCTCCCAAGTGGCGACTCTGAAATAATTAAATAAATCCCGTCTCGATTGTCCTTTAATTGGAAAAACTCTTTGCACCCTCGCGGGTAGCGGAAAAAAAGAGGTGTGACAGCTCTGGCGACTCTGCTAAAGATGATAAACCCAGAACCACTGGATCAGGGTTTTAGAACTCGAGTTTTGAATAATTGTTGTATTTGGTTTATTATTATCTTGGATTTAAATGTGCAAAATGATATTTTTATCGCTTTGATATTTTTTGAACTGTACATATAAATTGTGCCGAAACCAATCTCCTCTCCGAGTCTTCTAAATCATGAAGAAGGGTGCACTTCGTGTGACTTTTTTTCTGTATAGTGTCTAATTCCCACCTTAGAACGAGGTTTGGATAAGTTGCAAAACCGGTGAAGCTTCTGTATTCCCGGGTTGCTGCCTCCTCCTCGGCTCGAGTTGTCCGCTCGGGTAAGCCGGGTCTAGAACAATAAACCCAGGTTTTTAAACCTAGAATAACAAAGCTTCACGCCGGATCCCTAGTAGGAACGTTTATTTGCATCATGTTGCATTTGACTTAGGGGACTCAACACAGGGGTTGGGTCCGTCTAGGACAGGTGACCTGAAATGAAAAGACCATCCTGTTTGTTTTACGCATTTATTTGCTTCAGACTTGCAGGCTAACCGGTTTTTTTTTAGGAAAATGAAAAAAAAAATAGTTTCAAAATAGTTTGTTTTTTTACTTAAAAAGAAAAAAAAACGTTTGTTGTAAAATAAAAAAAATATGTGATTTCAAAATAGTTTGTTTTTTTTTACTAAAAAAAAAAGAAAGTTTTTTTTTAAAAAAAACTTAAAAAAAAAAAATGTTTGAAAAAATAATAAATAGTTTGTTTCCTTTAAAGATGTAGTTTGTTTGACCGAACTACGCAGGTTTGATTCTCACCACTAGGTGAGATACGTAGGCAACCCTCATCGGGTTCAACCACCCCTTTAAAAAATCAAAAAATGTGTGTGTTTAATTTTGTCAATAAATCGAAGTGACGCTGTTTTTGAAAATAGCCGAATGTTCCGAAAGGACACCGGAAGGTTGTTTTTTGCAAAAATAGCCACTTTGAATCATTTTTAATAATTTGCGGGCACGACCTTGAAATATTCCTTGTGGAAATGTTGCAAGGCCATAACCACAAAATCAAGTCCGGGTTCACACCCCTTTTGCAAAAATAACCAAAAAATGCCAAATTTTTATTTTTGTTGTAAATAAGTCGGGTGATGCTACTCTTGCTTAAAATAAGCCGAATGTCCCTTAAAAGGACGTCGGAAGGCCGTTTTGCAAAAATAGCCACTTTGAGTCATTTGTAAATAATTTTGGACACAGCCTGGAAAGATTCCCTCGCGGAAATGCGAAAGGATGTATCCGCAAAAAATTAAGTTTTGAGTCATCACTCAACTTTACAAAAATAACCACTTTATCAAATAAACCATTACATGGCCGGAGTTTTGATAAAATAGCCACATTTTTGCATTTTAACTTCCTCAGTCTTGTGTTGGCCTGTGTCGGTGCTGAACGATGCCCCATAGGCCCCAGGATAAAAATTTTTTTTTTGAATTTGCATCTTCTTAAATAAAATTTTGCAAAAAGAGCCACTTTGTCTAAATAAGCCATTACATGGCCAATTTATGAAAAATAGTCTTGTGTTGGTTTATGGTGATGTCGAACGATGCCCCATGAGCCACAGGATAAAAAAAATTCAAGTTTATCTTTCTTAAATAAATTTTGCAAAAATAGTCATTTTGTCAAATAAGCCATTATGTGGCCAATTTTGTAGAAATAGTCATAGTTGACACCAAAAAATATTCTTTTTCTTGTAGAAATTTCCTACACAAGTTTGTAGTTGGAGTCGGCTTCTATAGTTTTCCTTCAAAAAAAAATTCAAAAAAAAATTAAATAAACATTTCTTTATTTCTTGCATTAATTTGCAAGAACTACGCTCGGTCTGATTCATGCGGGGTCATGATACGTAGGCAATCCACATAGGATTCGACCATACCCATAAAAAAAAAATGAAAAAAGGGAAAAAATGAAAAAAAAACCACAAAAAGGAAAAAGAAAGAAAAACAAAAGAATGGTCAATAAGCGGGATACCTTCATGCTGACATGCTGGCTTTCGTTTTGTTGTGTCCAGTTTCAGAAAGGCGGTTGGTTGTGGTTCCAAAATAACTCTTCCCTATAATACAAGGTCAGAGGACAATGGCAGAGAATCTCAAGACTGAGTGGGTTGGTACAGGTACCCGACAACAGCTGGTTGAACGGAACCACGGGTTAGTAGAAGAAGTCAAAATGCTGAGACAACATGTGGCCGACATGTATCGGGCGTGGATGGATGGAAAAGCACCACCCCCGCCACCACCTAGCTTCCTGGACTCTGTCCTTACCCGTACACTGAACCCGATGCCAGATGATCCCTCACACTCTCCATATATACCCACCTATCATAGCTTTTCCAGCCACTCGAGTAGCTCAATTACTCGTCCCCCGGCTATGTTTTCACAACGCTACTCCCGGCCCCAACACCACTACTCTCCCCGGGACACCCAAAATCGTACTTCACCTTCCAGGTACCCAGCCCCACAAAAAGCCTACCAACCCCCACAAACATACCGGAAACCCCCCGGGTCAGGTTTCAGGCCAAATAAGGCGTTTAGGGAGGAGAGGTTGCTGAAGCGAGAAAAAGCTCTTACCCCTATCGGAGAATCCTATGCAAGTCTGTTTGAAAGGTTAAAGCATGTCGGCCTGATTACACCGCTCCCCGAATATACTCCCGACCCACGTGCAAGAAGCTTCGATCCTACTGCACGATGTGCATACCATTCCAATGTCAGAGGGCACGATATTGAGAGTTGTCGTACCTTGAAAAAGGAAATAGAAAGAATGATTCAAAAAGGGTGGTTGATTGTGATCAATGACGATGACAAGGAGCACACGAATCCTCTGGGTGGTGTATTGACTGAAGCTAAAAATGTTGAAGCAGAGGGCAGCCTCGGCAATATTGATGCAGAACTTAGTGGCTAAAATGTTGTGCTTGGTAATTGGGAAGACACTCCATCTTTTGGTCAGCTAGATGGAGCTTTGGTGGTTCGTTTTGTTGTCATTACTTTTGTCCGAGTTGTTTCCAGAGTTGTGACCTAGATTTTGTCTTGTAGTGAAGCCCTCTTTCTTTCCATTTTTGGTCATTTCAGTTTGCCTAGTCTTATCAAGTCTCGTTTCAGGTTGTATTTTTGGTTGCTTGTTTGTATTTGAACCTTTTCTCCGTAATGGAATTTTCGGTCTTTTATTACCCAGTCGTCTTTTGTTTAGTTCTTCTGTATTTAGATTTGTCATCTGTTCGAACGCCGATTCTAGTGACATGACATGCAAGCATAATTTTGGCCTAATACTAAGGGTTAATCATGAAGCAATTTGAAGATAATCAGGTCATTTAAAAAAAAAAATGATTTGAGATTATGTGGAGCCCGAATCATGTGAGACTGGGGCAGGTAAAACGTGAAGAAACCCTTAAAGGAAAATTGGCTATGCTAAGACGGGGTTCGCTCGTGATACTGAAATGAAAGTGTCATCCAGCAATACTTTAAAATGACAGATAAAAAGGCGAATGGACGATATGGTTAGCAATCAGGGCACAAACAGAAGATGTCGTGAATATGTTGTCTGAACTTGGCATGTTTTGAAAATTGAAATGACGAAGGCATTTTGTTCTGCTATCCAAACACTTTATCCATCGTCAACCTTTGAGCTTTATTTTAAAAATCTTTCATACCCCTCCTTCGGAGTTAGTTGCAAAGACTTGAAACACAGGTTTGAAAGACAAGAGAAAAAAGGGAAGAAAAGAAAACAACAAAAGGTGATAAAGAAAAGAAAAGAAAAAGAAAATGTGCGAAAAAAGAAATTTGAAAAAGAGGAATTGGGAACTACGTTTGACCTGATTCCTTAAAGAGGATACGTAGGCGCTTCACATCTCGGTCATAGTGTAAATAAAGAAATAAAAATCCCCAAGTAAAAAAAAAAAACTGGGGCAAAGAAAAATTGTGTTTATTGTGAATAAATTTAGGTCCGAAGGTTGTAAATGTTGAACCCAAAATTGATTTTGTTTTGAGCCTTCAATACCCTTTCTTTCTAGCCCTATCCAAATCCCACATTACGGTCCAAAGAAAGACCTTCCGATCAGTCTTCAAAAGATGCCACGTCAGGCGAGGGATAGAGTCCTATCATAATATAACACGCTGATTCTCAACAGAAAAGACGCTGATTCTCAGCAGAAAGGAAATACGAGAGAGTCTTGGAGGTGACACCCCAATCCCCAGCTAAAAGTGATACAAATGAGAGAGTCTTACCGGTGAAAACCTTCACAAGCACCATAAGACGACGAAAGCTGAGAGAAAATCAAAATGAGAGAGGCTTGAAAGTGAAAACCCTTCGGGCACTACAAGTCGAATAAAGGTGTTAATCAGATGGAAATCACGAGACAGAAATCGTGAGAGGCAATTAACGACGAAGGATATGCCATATGTGCATGTCATGACCAGTAGAGTTGGTATTCGCATTTGATAAGTTTTTATAGATATTTCTTGCTAGAGAGTCATTTTCTTTTTCCTTTGTCTTCTATTTTGTTTCTTTTTATCTTTCTCATTTTTATCAAGAATTCCCCATCAAAGTCCGTCTAGTCAGAACAAGTGAGAAATTACTTCAAAACTTGCTACCAACTTTCCAATTATTATGCAAAGCAAGGAAATGCCATTGACGGCAGAGAAGTAGGGTGCGAAGGAGATTATTAAACTGGGGCAGAAAATTTTCTTTTCGGTTTGAAAATTTTCTGGAAGTCAATATCCACTTGGGGAAGAAGGAAAGTCTTAAGGGAAATGGTCTTCGAACCAGTGTCATCCTCAACAGCCTTCAAGAAGAGTGAAAAACCAATTTTGAGGAAATGAAAATCCCCCAGCAATGTTATCTACAGCAAGTTCCGAGGTGGTCGGACAACACAGAGTGGTAAAGGAAGAAAGGAAATCTCATCTTCAACAAAATAACCCCCAGCAAGTTGAGAAACACAGAAAGGGGAAGGGATAAATGGAAAAACCCATCCCCAGCAGGAATATCATCTCCAGCAAATGAAATCATTCCTCTACAAGTTTTGGGAACCCCGAGCGAGGGAAAGGAGAAAAGGAAAAACCACCACACTGGAGCGGCACAACCGCTCACAATGTTTTGAACTAACGAATTTTCTTTGATTTGAAACAGGGAAAGAAAGTGCTATTGATAGCAGAAAAGTCATGCCACAAGGAAGAACACCAATACTGGGGCAGAAAATTTTCCGCCGTTGTTGAAAATTTTCTCGGAGAAACGAGGAAGGCAATTCAAGATGACGTGTCAGGTTTGTCCACCTTCAAATAGGATGTTTCAGGTTTGTCCACCTTCGAACAGGATGTCTCAGGTTTGCTCACTTTCATACATGTATACAATGGGAGTATTCGCCCTCGAATAGAATACGATGGGAGTATTCGCCCTCGAATAGAATACGATGGGAGTATTCGCCCTCGAATAGGATACAATGGGAGTATTCGCCCTCGAATAGAATACGATGGGAGTATTTGCCCTCGAATAGAATACGATGGGAGTATTCGCCCTCGAATAGAATACGATGGGAGTATTCGCCCTCGAATAGGATACGATGGGAGTATTCGCCCTCGAATAGAATACGATGGGAGTATTCGCCCTCGAATAGAATACGATGGGAGTATTCGCCCTCGAATAGGATACGATGGGAGTATTCGCCCTCGAATAGAATACGATGGGAGTATTCGCCCTCGAATAGAATATGATGGGAGTATTCGCCCTCGAATAGAATACGATGGGAGTATTCGCCCTCGAATAGAATACGATGGGAGTATCCGCCCTCAAATGGGATACAATGGGAGTATTCGCCCTCGAATAGAATACGATGGGACTATCCACCCTCGAATAGGATATTTTATGTTTGTTTTATTTTACATTGTCCTTTGCATATTTCATAAATTATTGCCAGAATGCATTTTTAATTCAAAAGTTGCTACTAAAAGCAGGCGCCTACCTGTATAACAAAAGGCAAGTCTTCAGTCTTTACATTGCAGGTCTTGAAACCAGTAACCCACCATAAAGCAGAGAGTTACAACAAGAGTTCCCAACGCAAATTCAAGCGCATGAGTCAAAGGAAGGGAGGGAATGGAGAAAAATTTTCCCAGCATCATTATCCTCAGCAGGTAAGTAAACAATTCCAAAGATATCCCCAGCAGTCAGGAGGGAAAGCAACACGACCCAGGAGGAAAGCAGTTCCGAAACAAGGTGATTTAGGAGAAATGATGGCTCAAGAGTCGATGCAGCAAGAATAAAATGGTACAAGAAGAGAGGAATGGCGATTTATTTTCAAAAGATGATGATTGAAGTCAGGAGCCCGCCTGAAGAGAGGAATGGCGATTTATTTTCAAAAGATGTTGTCGAAGTCAGGAGCCCGCCTGAAGAGAGGAATGGCGATTTATTTTCAAAAGATGTTGTCGAAGTCAGGAGCCCGCCTGAAGAGAGGAATGGCGATTTATTTTCAAAGTTGATGATTGAAGTCAGGAGCCCGCCTGAAGAGAGGAATGGCGATTTATTTTCAAAAGATGTTGTCGAAGTCAGGAGCCCGCCCGAAGAGAGGAATGGCGTTTAATTTTCAGAGTTGATGATTGAAGTCAGGAGCACGCCTGAAGAGAGGAATGGCGATTCTTTTTTCAAAAGTTGACGTTGAAGTCAGGAGCCCGCCTGAAGAGAGGAATGGCGTTTAATTTTCAGAGTTGATGATTGAAGTCGGGAGCCCGCCTGAAGAGAGGAATGGCGATTTATTTTCAAAAGATGTTATTGAAGTCAGGAGCCCGCCTGAAGAGAGGAATGGCGTTTAATTTTCAGAGTTGATGATTGAAGTCAGGAGCCCGCCTGAAGAGAGGAATGGCGCTTTATTTTCAAAAGATGTTGTTGAAGTCAGGAGCCCGCCTGAAGAGAGGAATGGCGATTTATTTTTCAAAAGATGTTGAAGTCAGGAGCCCGCCTGAAGAATGGAGTGGCAATTTACTTTCGAAGTTGTTTGAGGAAAGCAGTAGAATATAACAGAAATCCCCAGCATGAATTCAAATTCAAAATCTGAAGGAAAGCAACAAGGATCAGAAAGATAGATTCAGACTTCGAAGCAGAATAGTTCGAAGATCACAAGGAAGGAACATCAAGTCCGACAGAATAGCAAGGAACATGGAAAGTCAAGATGAAGAGGTAGATAAGATTTCGCAATGCTGTAACTTAGTCTAGCTTCTTATTTTGTTGTTTAGTACGGTGTAACAAGGAGGTCAGCTAAGCAGTGGCAACAGCGGTAATAGCAGTAACAGCAGTAACAGCGAGATCGCAACAGTCATGGTAGTCCCAGCTACCAGAACTTCCCGAACTACATTGACCTGATTCCCTTTTAGCCGGGGATATGTAGGAGACCTTCTGAAGCAAAGGTTCGGTCAAACTTTTCCAAAAAATGCTTCATACGGAGTGCTCAAACGGGCAAAAATCGCTCGTATCCACTCACTTATCTTTGCACGAAAACTCTTCATGTTTCCGCGCAAAGAGGGGCAGCTGTGAGCACGTGATTTTTGCCCTACATGAGATTTACTCCCAAAAATTCAAAATAAAATTGTTTTTGTATCGTTGTAATATCTGTGGATTTTTGTGTTAATTTTCTTATTATTTGTATTCTTTGTGTATGCATGTTTGATTGTTTAAATTAAGAAAAATACAAAAATATATTGCGTTTGCATTCTTAGGTTTTAATTTACGATTGAAAGTAATCAAGTTTATTTGACAAAAATAGAAAATCCCAAAAAATATGTATTTTTGTATTTTTAGCGTTTAATGTCCCAATTGTGTGATTTTTAGTTTAAATTTAATTATAATAAGAACTTAATTAGTATTCTTATAAAACTAATTTGATTTTCGTAATGTAGTTTAGAGTTTTTGGGTTTTAATAAATTAGGAATTAAAAAGAAAATAAAAGAAAAGAAAAAAAAAATCAAATAAAAGAGAAGGAAATCGAAATGGGGCTTAGTGTATTTCTCAAGCCCAACTTAACTGCACCCAAATTCCATAAACCCATCAGAAATATGCCCAATACCCATCGGCCCAGCCCCGTTTAGTTGACAAATCAATCACAGTCGTTGGATATTTTAATCTAACGGCTGAGATTGATTATCACATTTTTAATATACCAAAATGCCATACCCCCCCCCAAACTCCCACGCGTGCCTTCATTCCCCCACACCCCTTTCCTCGTCTCTCATCAGAGACGAAATAAAACACCCTAAGCCGCCGTGAGCCACCGTTGCTCCGCCTGCCGGAAATCGCCCCACGGCGGTTCCGGTAGGCCAACGGCCACCATTTTAACACCAAATCTTCCCCTCACCTCCCCCATTACGAATCCAGCCTTCCCTTGCCTCGAATCATTCCGGAAATCTTCGAATCTTCATTTGAAGATTCGAGTCAAACTCGAACCCACACCAAACCACCCCAATCTCTCACCATAGCATCCCTAGGCCTCCCTCATACCCCTCCCAGCCTTCCCTTGGTTCGAATCAAGCCCAAACACTCAAACCCCAAATCCGAGCCTCAAGAACCCTAGCTTTAAAAATTAGGGATTGTGTTCGAGTCGGCGGCACTGGAAGGCAACGGACTCTAATTGGAGTGTTTTTCGTTTGAAAAACACTTCAATTAGACTCCGTTTACTTCAAAAGGTGCAGAATTAAATCCATTGGAGCCGGGTCCGTCTCATTTCAATTTCTTTTTCGGAGGTATTCTATTCTTCTCTTTCTGTATTGTTGATATGCTCATTACATTAGTGTAGTGTTCATTTATCTAATGTTATGTTGATTTCAATTTTTTCTCTTCTTCTCCAATCCGACCTTTATTTGGTCAAACTTCTCTGTCATTTTTGTTAAATTGTATGCAATATTGAGTGTCGTCGTTTAAATTCGTAGACTTTACTATACCAAACAATATTAGCACAGTTGAAATGAATTTTGTCTGCAAATCTGCCCCGATTCTGCCCGTAAGATATAGTTGGAGATGTCGATTAGTCGTTATCGATCGTATAGATCGTAGTTGTTTAAACGAATATCGTCGCAGTCTCGATAGTTAGTATGTTGGCAGAAGTGCCATTAGGATTGCCTGGTTACATCCGAAACTTTACTTGGTTTGATAATTGTGAGTAATCGTTTAATTTTGAATTAAGGATACCTTGGTTATAGCTGCTTATAGTCAGGAATTAGGTTAGCTAGTAGAGTGCAATGCACCTAAGGATAGCTAAATGGAACCTGCTTGTTACAGCAGGGTTTCCTATTAAATGCCCTGCACTTATCAATTTAATATTAACACCCATGCTTAGACATAGTGTAGTGGTGAAAGCAGAGGTATGGGTTCAGCAGAGGTAGGGATGGGCAGAGGTGATTATTTTTGTTCTGCTCATTGGCTTTAGGAGGGGTCTTAGCTATAAGTAAAGAACACTGGAGTGAGAGTGATAGAGAACACTGGAGGGTACCTGGAGAGAGCAAAAACAGTGATAGCTGGAGAAAAAAAAAATACAGAGAGAGGTACACACAGAGTCTTCAAAAACAGTAGGAGAGGGGAGTCATTAGAAAGATTTTTTTTGGGAGAACATTCTGAAACAAAATAGGAAGAGAGAATATTTTAACACATAGAGAGATAGATACAGAGAAAGTATTCTGAAACATATACACAGTGATAGTGAACACAGAGGAAGGATTCAAATACACACACACACATTGTGTCACTGTTGCATTGAAGAGTCTGTTACTGTCACTGTTGCTGTTCAGTTGTCGTAGAGATTGTTGGCGTGCTGTTGTGTGTTGTAAAGTTTGTTTGGCGTTGGTTTGCCACTGTTGCTCCTGTGTTTGCTGCCACTTGTTGCTGTTGGCCCCTGTTTGTTGTGGTAGCTATTGTTGTTGCTTTGGTTATACTTGGGCTATTGTTGCTTACTGGTTTATTGTCATTGGCCCTGGTTTGCTGTGGGTATTGTGTTTGATTGTTACTGGTTGGGAGTGTTGTGTTTGTTGCTGAATGTTGTGTTGTTTGGGCCACTGCTGGTGCTGAGTTTGGTTGCTGCTGTGGTCTGTGTCTGGGTGTTGTTTGTTGCCGTGTTTTTGGCTACTGTTTTCTCCTGTTACTACTGTTGGTATTGTTGTTGTCGTTGTATCTTCTGCTGCTGCAACTGATCTTCACTCATTGTGACTTCCAGGTATTCCTTTGTTCGATTAGAAGCTGTAATGGCGATTTGGTTGAATGAAAGTGAAGCCTCAGTTTAAAATTCAATGCTATTGTATGCTGTGTAGACCAACACTGTTATCAGTATTAGTATTATTTTAGAGTTGAGATTTAATTGTATTGTAGAATGCAATAGTAGAAAGACTAACACAAAAACATTTGTAATGGCCAGTAATGTAGTAATAGTATATCACTTAGCTTAGTCAGGTAAAAACTTTAAAAATGTAAGCTATCATGTCACAGTTTTAAAATTATTAATCGATCTTCACAGTAGTTTTCGTAGACTAAGATCGCATAGCTATCCACGTTGCCACGAATCAGTTGTAGTTGAGTAGGATTTTTGTCACGTTGTAGGAATTGGTGCGTTATTACTCAACTGAACGACGTAATTAGATTAAAGGAATCGGGGGTACATTTCATGTGACCCGACTCCAATTTTGAACAAGATTAAATAAAGCGTGTCAAGAACCACAGGCGCATTTCATGTAGTGTGGCTCGTAACATGTTTTAAATCAACTCCTAAATAAATATAGCAGGATGTAGTTCGCTTTAAAATTTGAATTAGAAGTGCGCCTCGCCTAACAGTTATACAAATCGCAGGGCCCTCATAAGTGTATAGATAAAGTACTTAGATTTCGAGATGTGCCGTTTCTTAGCAAATATCGTGGCCTTCTCAAAAGTGTAAATAAGTAATCGCTCTAGGTGCGTATTTTAATAATTTTCCTTCTCAAGTACGGGTGTGCATTTCATGCGACCCAAATCCAAATCCCAAAATGTTGAATAAGAATGCGTCGAGAATCCGGGTGCATTTCATGCGACGTGATTCGAAACATATTTTTGGGCGACATTCTCTTTCGTGAATCATAATAATAATGAAAGCGGGAAAGGGATACTAATTTGCACTAAGTACATAACTGTAAAAAAATCAGATAGATAAGCCAAACACGACGGTTGAGCGACCGTGCTAGAACCACGGAATTCGGGAATGCCTAATACCTTCTCCCGGGTTAATAGAATTCCTTATCCGGATTTCTGGTTCGCGGACTGTTAAATAGAGTCATTCTTTTCCTCGATTCGGGATTTAACCGGTGACTTGGGACACCATAAATCTCCCAAGTGGCGACTCCGAAATAATTAAATAAATCCCGTCTCGATTGTCCTTTAATTGGAAAAACTCTTTGCACCCTCGCGGGTAGCGGAAAAAAAAGAGGTGTGACAAAAATAAATAACTAATAACTAACTATTAACTTATTAACTAAATTTTATCCTAAAAACTAACACTTGGCATTCACCTACGCTGTCACTTGTCATAATTCTAGTCTAGACTTTCTTCCTTTTAATTATATATAGAATATAGATGATTATTCAGAGAGAATTTGTATCCAGTCTTTATTTTAGTAAAACTAAGCTTTTTGTGATTGAAGCCTCGACTCTGGGAACAACTAGCGGGTAAATAGCTTGGGGAGTATGGGTAGGAGTAGTAAATAATTTGGGTCTTGACATTAAAGGGTAAATAGTTTGGAATTAATAGGTATAAAGTGAGATCTTCTCCAACTTGAATACTGTAAGCCCAAGGAAACATTTTTAGATAAATTTTATAAGGGAAATTACTAGCTATCCATTTATAAGTAGCTCATCATAAAATTGGACAATTCATAAAATATTACTAATATTAGCCAATTAGCTATTTGTAACCAAAATAATGAAAATATTGATTTCTTTTGAGTGGGTATTATTAGAATAGATTGAGTATACCATAAGGAGCTTAATTCTCTGTTTCAGGATGATTTGGTGAAGTTTTGAGGTGGTTTGAATTAACAATTCGAAGAAAAAAATGAACGTGAAAAAAGAAATAAAGCGTATCACACTATGTATCATTTATTTATCACATATATATCATACTTGTATCAATTGTGTATCACATGTATATCCATATATACTTGTATATGAGATACATGCATGATACATGTTTATACATGTGCTGTAGAAGAATTTTTTGAACCCGATTTAATTATAAATTTTGATACAAAACCAATCCAAATCACCTTAAATCTTCCTTAAATTTTGTATATTGACCTATCTATATGTTTTCAATGAATTTCAACTATACCCATTGAAAAAAATCTTTTTTTGCTTAGATTTTTGGAATATTGTATTTTCTTGTATTTCATTACCTTATTTGCTACCTCATTCATGAAATTTTCTTTCTGTCTTGCATCTAATATTTCTAATCACAGCTAAAAATATAGAAGGTGATTTTTGTATATGATTCTTTGAGAGAAAGAACCTTATTTATTTGGTTTTTTTAATTTTTGTATGTGTTTGGCTAGTTTTGCTAAGTCTATGACTAATGGTTAGAGGTTGGTAAGTTGAGACTTATTTGGGACATTTGTGTAAGTTTTTCTTTTTATAAAATACTAATTGTTTATTGTCTATTAACTTCTTATATGTGCTATTTTTATATTATGACCCTTTATAACTTTGAATTTAAAAAAATATCCTTTTTAGATCTCTTATGTGTAAAGAAATCTCTTGCATGTAAAAGCAAATATCCCATGTGTAAAAAAAGAGGTAGGGTCATAAAACTAAAAACAACTTTATAAAGAGCCATAAAGTTACCTTCTTATAGCTACCATATACATAATTACTTTATATAGTTACTATTTAGTTGCAACGCGACTATATTTGTTGTATTCGTGCTACTGTATTCATGAATACAGTGGCGAAATTCACCTAAAAAAATAAGGAAATCTAGTTGTACGACTATATTCGCGTAAAAAATAAGGAATCCAGTTGTTTAATAACAGGAAGATGATCAGTTAGTATATATCACTCATAATTTAACTCAGCAAAATCAAATTTGCATAAATTTTGATGTTACGCAAATATATTCATGAATACAGTAGCAGAATTCACCTAAAAATATGGGAGTCCAGCTGTGCGACTATATACATTATATTCACGCTATTAGCAGAATTCGCCTGAAAAATAAGGGAGTTCAATTGTTTAATAACGAAAAGAGGATCAATTAGCGTGTATTACTCATAGTTTAACTCAACAAAATCAATTCTACATAAATTTTGCTATTATTGTATCGTATACCATGTGTTCGCGCGATTGTATTTATAAATACAGTGAGGTAATCAAGAAATAGGGTGTATACCCTTTTATTTAATTTGATTGTATACGTTGCATTTAATACAAAGATATTCATTATTTACTATTATAAATTGTATTCTATTCACCGTTCAAATAACAAAAAACCATAAATAATAGTGATATTCAACTGTATTGAATAATAGAAACCTCCGGGATACATAAATACAAGTGGAAAAAAATATATTTATATAAAAATACTTTATACTTGAGCGTATTTTTACATAATATAATATATTTATAGCATTGCATGTGATAAAATAGCAAAGAAGAGAAGAAAGTTCGTCGGAAATGGGTTTTTCCAGCAAAGCAAAATATTGTATACATTATATTACAACAAAAATAGAGACGAACAAAAATCCGTCCCTCAAATCTTCTCTAGCGTAACCGTGACCAGATTCGCCTAAGAGGATGAGCCAATAGTGCATGATGACGCCGACGATTCTAACGAGGACGAAGATGATTCTAACGCCTACTGTTCTGTATTCCTTCCTCGCTTCGTATTTATTCTCTTCGCTTCAAAAAGTCCACCATAGTGTCACGACCCGAATTTCCTACCACCGGGGGTCATGATGGCGCCTACTAGTGGAAGTTAGGCAAGCCAAATATTAATTACACCTCCATTAATTACCAAATTTTTATTAATACTTTAAAATTAAAAACATATAAATTACAGCGGAATAATTAAACTTAGCGGAAGACTTAGTCAATCTTATCAAATATGATAAAGAAAACCCCAAACATGATACACTACCCAAGACTGGTGTCACAATACTCACGAATTTCTAAGAATAATACATGTGAGCACGTGATTTTTGCCCTGCATGAGAATTACTCCCAAAAATGCAAAAAAAATAATAAAATAGTTTTGTGTTGTGTGTGATTTAGTGGATTTCCCTTTTGTTGTTGTTATTTTTACTTATTGTTTGTATTTCTCTGTGCATGTTTATTTGTTTAAAATTAATAAAAAATACAAAAATATGTGTCGCGCGCGCATTTCGGAGTTTAATTGTGCGTTTAGGAATTAACTGAACCGTGTTTAATTTCTTAAAGAAAGAAAAATTATAAAATCGTATTTATTGCTTTTGTGTCATTTAACATACAATTGTGTGATTTGGTATTTAATTATGTAGGTTAATTGTAGTAAAAATTAATTGTGTTACAAGTTAATATATATATATATATATATATATATATATATATATATATATATATATATATATATATATGTAATACAACATGGAGTCTAGTTTTAAGGAATGAAGAGATATGATTGGGCCAAAACCCAATTCAATATAGCAAGGCCCAAACCACTGAACCGGTTCGCCCCCCCCCCACTAAACCAAACGGCCTCGTTCCACCAAGAAACGACCCCGTTCTATCATCCCTGATCGATCTGAGCCGTTCAGATCATCTGATCCAACGGCTCCGATTGATTCGTTCATTTTAGTATACCCAAACACCCAATCCTCTTAGCCGTTCACTGCTCCTCACCCGTCTCTCTCACAGACCAATGTAACGCCGCCCTCCTCCGCCTTCCTCCGCCTGCCGGAAATCGCCTCACGGCGGTTCCGGCAGGCCAATCACCACCATTTTTACACCATATACTCGCCTCGACCTCCCCTATTCAACCATGTGCACGGTTTGTTTCGAATCAACCTGGAGATTCTCGAATCTTCATTTGAAGATTCGAGTCGATTTGAAAACCATGCCAAACCTCACCAAAATCACACCATAGCTTCCCATGAGCTCCCTCATACCCCCACCGGCTTTAGTTTTGTTCGAATCAAGCCCTAACCCCTTAACCCCCAAATCTAGCCCTCAAGAACCCTAGAATTAAGAAACTAGGGATTTCATTCGAACTGAAAGAAATTGAAGTTAATAAACTTTAATTGGAATGTTTTCGTTTGAAAACATTTCAATTAAAGTCTATTTGACTTCAAATGCGCAACCTCGACTCCTTTCGGACCCGAGTCGGCCGAGTTCCAATTCTTTGTTTCAAGGTATTTCTATTCTTATTTAATTGTATTTGTCGTTTCAGTTTAATTGTTTCTAGTTTTCATTTTTTTGTTGTTTTATTATTCCGCCAATTCTTTGTTTTCTTCTTCTCTTTGGGACCTTTTTATTTGGTCTATTCTTGTTGTTTCTTGGATTGAAAAATGAATGATATGCTTAGTGTGATTAAGGTCGTCAAGCTAATTAGTTCATATTTGTTGGTCTCCTGTTGTGTCAAAAACCATGAATCACGGATTTGTTTGGCGTTTGATTGTTCTTGATTGTATATGTTGGGATCAATTAAGTAAATGCCGTCGCTTAGTTATACGAGTTTTCCTGTTAAAACACTGGATAGTGATTAATGTTGTTGATTTGATCCGAAATCATTACCAAGTGAAGTTCTTGAATTGTTTGTGACTTTAAATTAAGTCTTGAATCTGAGGTGGCTGTAGCATCAGTGATTAATCAGAGGTGGCATATTTTAAGATTAAGATGCCATGCACAGCCTAGTGGAACCTACTGTTACAGCAGGGCACTCCACCAGGTTTCCACTTAGCATTTAAACTGATTTAAGCCCACACTTAAACAGGACTTAGTGCCTAACACAGAGAATATAATGGGCTGGCAGAGAAGAGTATGGGCAGGGTGGGTTTTCTGATTATTGTACCTTAGGGTGTCATTGGTTTCTCAAGTATAAATAGAAGGTTGAAGAGAATAGGCAGGGTCTTCTGGCTCTTTGGAAAAACAGCATACATTAGAGAGGGAATTGTAAAAGGGGGAAGTTTTCTGAATATTCTGAAATACATAGAGCAGAGTTAGGACATACAGGAGGGTCTCTAGTTTGAGTGGAGGTTTCAGTTAATTCTGAAACTGAAAGATAGTTGGCATTCTCTGTGTTCTGTTACATACTCGGATTCAAGTAATAGGCAGAACTTTGGGTATTTCAGAAGTATAGGAGCCTGTTTGATTTGGGAGTCTTTGTTGTTGATCTCTTTGAAGCAGTGGAGTTTTTTGGTCATTGATTTCTCTCTTGGGAGTCTGTTTGCTGGGACATTTTGGTTGCTGTTTGGGTTACTGCTATACTGCTGATTGCCACACTTTGTCACTGCTCACTTTTCCTTCTTTTTCCATATTCCAGGTACACATCCCTGTCATCGTAGTTTTCTTGGTTCGAAAAGGAAATGAAGCCCGAAGCTCCCTTTTAAGTCTGTTGAATACATATATAGTTGTCCAAAGTTCTTATGTTTGTATGTTTTGTTATTCTTTAATCAAGTTTGTCTCACTGGTTTTGGGTTATGAAAAAATGTATCTAGATCAAAGGTACACTATCATTGGATATGTACATAAACCCGAATTATTCCTACTGTATCTCTGTTTAATCTTTTCTATTCATGGTGTGTAATTTCCAAATGTGTTAATACTAGATCTTATGTTTAAAATTGAGATTAGCTATTTGTTTAAGCAGAAAGTTTATGGTGATTTGAACACCCGTGAGGAATGATATCTTGAACTTGCAAAAAATACATGACAGTGGCTCTTTGAGGATTATTTGAATTCAAAGTAAGTTCTTTCCATATAATTGTCCACCATAGACTCGAATCTACTCACTTAGTTAACTAATCGTATGATTGTTCGAATTGGTTATAGTTGAGTAGGATTTTGTCACATTGTAGGAATTGGTGAGTTATTACTCAACTGAACGACGTAATTAGATTAAAGGAATCGGGGGGCGCATTTCATGTGACCCGACTCCAATTTTGAACAAGGTTAAATAAAGCGTGTCAGGAACCACAGGCGCATTTCATGTGGTGTGGCTCGTAACATGTTTTAAATAATTTGGAATCAACTCCTAAATAAATATAGCGGGATGTAGTTCGCTTTAAATTTGAATTAGAGGTGCGCCTCGCCTAACAGTTACACAAATCGCAGGGCCCTCATAAGTGTATATATAAAGTGCTTATATTTCGAGATGTGCTGTTTCTTAGCAAATATCATGGCCTTATCAAAAGTGTAAATAAGTAATCGCTCTAGGCGCGTATTTTAATAATTTTACCTTCTTAAGTACGAGTGTGCATTTCATGCGACCCAAATCCAAATCCCAAAATGTTGAATAAGAATGTGTCGAGAATCCGGGTGCATTTCATGTGACGTGATTCGAAACATATTTTTAGGCAACATTCTTTTCGCAAAATCATAATAATAATAAAAGCGGTAATGGGATATTAATTTGCATTAAGTATATAACTGTTAAAAATCAGATAAATAAGCCGAATATGACAGTTGAGCGACCGTGCTAGAACCACGGAATTCGGGAATGCCTAACACCTTCTCCGGGTTAACAGAATTCCTTATCCGGATTTCTGGTTCGCCGACCATTAAATAGAGTCAAACCTTTCCTCAATTCGGGTTTCAAACCGGTGACTTGGGACACCATAAATCTCCCAAGTGGCGACTCCGAATCTCAATAAATGAACCCCGTTTTGGTTGTCCTTTAATTGGAAAAACTCTCTTTTATATCTTGCGCCCCCGCGGGTCAGCGTAAAAAAGAGGTGTGACAGCTCTGGCGACTCCACTGGGGAAATTTTTTAGAATTCGAGCTCGGAATAATTGTTGTATTTGGCTTATTTATTATCTGATTTTATTACATGTTTGTATTAATGTGCTAAATATTGTTTTTACTGCTTTGATATTTTGTGAGCTGTACATATAAATTGTGCCGAAACCAATCTCCTCTCTGAGTCTTCTAAATCATGAAGAAGGGTGCACTTCGTGTGACTTCTTTTCTGTATAGTGTCTAATTCCCACTTTAGAATGAGGTTTGGATAAGTTGCAAAACCGGTGAAGCTTCTGTATTCCCGGGTTACTGCCTCCTCCTCGGCTCGAGCTGTCCGCTCGGGTAAGCCAGGCCTAGAACAATAAACCCCGGGTTTTGAACCTAGAATAACAAAGCTTCATGCCGGATCCCTAGTAGGAACGTTTATTTGCATCATGTTGCATTTGGCTTAGGGGACTCAACACAGGGGTTGGGTCCGTCTAGGACAGGTGACCTGAAATGAAAAGACTATCCTGCTGCATCCTATTTGTCTTATGCATTTATCTGTTATAGACTTGCATGCTGACCGGCTTTAGATAAGGAAAATAAAAAAAATAAAAAATAAAAAAAAATAAAAATTATATATATATTGCCATTGTCTTTTTTAATGAATAAATAAATAATGTAGTTTGTTTCATTAAAACCGAACTACGTGGGTTTGATTCTCATTGGTTGTGAGATACGTAGGCAGCCTTTATCGGGTCCAACTTCACCTTTTGAAAAAAAAAAGCCGAAATATCAAAACTAACTTTTGTACTAAATAAGTCGGTGACGCTGTTTTCAAAAATAGCCGAATGTTCCCGAAAGGGACGCCGGAAGGCTGATTTCATATAAACGGCCACCTTTGGGTCAATTTTGATTTCGATCAATTTACCCCACAGCCTTAAAAACCTTCGTCCCCGAGACGTTGAAAGGCCGTGATTGAAAACTGTTTTTTTTTATTATTATTTAGCAAAACAAAGTTGTTTTTCTTATTTAAATCACCTTAATAAATGTGCAGGATGAGCACGAATCAGAATAAATCATTTTCAATCTTTAGCGAGGTCCCTCAGCAGCTCCATATGTGGTGGAACGATTTGGAAGACAGTAGCAAAAAGATAGTGGAGAGAATTTTGGGAGGTTTGGTTAATCTGTTGAATATCAAGCCAAGGAAAGACATCGTCGAGGCACTGATATCTTTTTGGGATCCGACTCGCAATGTGTTCCGTTTTGTTGACTTTGAACTGACACCCACATTAGAGGAGATTGCGGGCTATGCAGGACTAAATGGGAAATTAAGAGGGCAATACCTGCTCTCACCAAGACCGGTATCTCCACACGGGTTTTTGGATTTGCTAAGCATTAGTCGGAAGGTGAAAAATGATGATTTGCTGGAAGGATGTTGCGATCTCCGATTCTTATACCAACGGTACGGCACTCCTCGGGGTTTTGAAGAGTCAAACCTTGGACTAACTCACGCAGGGAATAGAACCAAGTGGGAGGCCAGACGAATTCTAGCATTCATAACGACATTCTTGGGGATTGTGATTTGTCCACGCGAAGATAAGAAAATAGAGATAAGTCTGGTAGGAATAGCCGATGTTGCAATCAAAAAGGCTACCAGCACGGTGGTCCCTTTGGTTTTGTCCGAAATCTATCGAGCCTTGACTGTATGCCGAGAAAGGGGCAATTTCTTCCAAGGATGCAATCTGTTACTCCAATTGTGGATGCAAGAACACCTCCATCACCGGACACAATACATGAACCATGGGTTGATTGGGAAAAACTGTATCAGGGGTTTTGAAGAACGGATGATGGGTGCTGTATTCCCTGAAGGCGTCGAGGCATGGCTTGCACGACTAAGCTCAATAGAAGCCGATCAGGTTGAATGGGCGTTCGGGTGGTTACCCGATACTGAAGTAATATATATGGCAGCCGAGGAGTGTTATATTCTTCTGATGGGGATCCGCAGTGTCCAACCATATGTTCCTCATCGTGTATTACGTCAACTAGGAAGGTTTCGGGTTATTCCTACCGATCAAGATCTGAGGAAGTACGCCATTGAGTTAAGCCCAGGGAGTCGTATTCCCCGAAGAGAAGATTAGAAAGCTGTGGCATGAATGTAGATTCCTTGAGCCTAAAACCATGGTCCGGGAACTAGCTAAGGGTGAGGTGGACCCAAAGTACAATGTGTGGTTCGGGAAAAGATTTCAGATTCGTCCGAAATATTCTAAAAGAGCCCATGTCCAACAGTTCACGAAAGATTCACAGGAGCAATGGAATTGGCTAGCAAAGGAGGAGGGGTACAGGACGAAGATTGGTAGGATAGAACAGCAGGTCCGGGACCTTCAATTCGAGAAGAACATGCAAGATGCCGCCGACGAAGGAGACAAAAAGAAGTTGGCACAAGAAAATGACTTCTTGAGAGCTCAAATCCAGCAAATAAAAAGGGATGCTGACAGACAGTTGAGGAGTCGGGCGGACGAAAAATTGATAAAGGGTTTGAGAAGCCAAGTTACCGATGTCCAAAGAGAATTGGAAGAGTCGAAGGCCCAAACAATGAGGATCCGTGCTAGCTGGAGAAAGGAGGCACGTCAACATGCACTTCACCTACAACGGATGGAAGAAGATTACACTAAGACCATCACTAGTCTAAGGGAGGCAAATGTTATCCTCGGGGAGCGGGTTTTCAAGCAAGCCCGAGATGCTAGAACAGACCTCGACCGTTGCCACAATTTGATGGCCCGACTGCAAGAACAAATAGACAGGCTCTTAGACCAAGTCACCAACAACGCTCAAAGATTGGGGGCGAAAAACCAGCAGATAGAACGGCTACTCAGAGAAAGGGACATGATCAAAGACAGAATTGGGGAAATCGGGCATTATGTCACCATGAAGTGCTTAGCTTGTGAACAAATGCCTTGCATCGACCTTTTTGCTTCAGTTATGGGTTATGTTCATCAGATTATGAGAGAGTTAAGGGGACTGCACAAGGACCTCACACCAAGGCCCGCGGCAAGGCCGAATGATGCCTCGCGGGCCCCCAGGAATTTTAGAGCATTAGATTTTTGATTAAAAATGTATTTTTGAAATATTGGGTCAAGCTAGTTGGCATTTTTATCTTTACTTTCCCGAGTCAACCATTTCTTTTATTTTGCTGATTGTTGTAAGACGTGTTTTGTAACTGTAAGGTTTTATTTGATATAAAAGTTACTGAATTTTGCCACAATCTTGTTACCAGAACTACGCTCGGTCTGATTCACGCGGGGACGTGATACGTAGGCAATCCACATAAGATTCGACCACCACTAAAAAGAAAGGAAAGGGATACGAAGGTTAATAACAATAAGGCTTTCAAGGATAGTTGAAAAAGAAAAGAAAAAGAAGAAAAGAAAAAGAGAAAAAGAGAAAAACTGGAATGACGCATGTTACGAGTACATGTAGAAAGGGTTATTTGGTTAGGTGCATTACATCCAACGTGCTATAACATATCTGTTAAACTCGGTAAACTAACAAGTTTGTTGCATTTCCAGAAAAGTTTAGCAGTTGGTTTGACAGAATATACTGGCCAACCACCATTACCGTACTAGATCTAAAGGGCCAATTACAGCAAGCATGTCTAGTTCCGGTAAAAGTCTCGAGGAAGAGAAATCGGAGATGCAAATCATGAAAGAAGAGGTAGAACGGTTGAGACATCAGATAACAGAGATGCACCTAGCCTGGGCTAGGGGACAGTCCTCACCAAACCTCCCTACTCTCGCCTCAGCTCCAGAACATCCACCCATCGATCCTTCGACAAGCGCCCCGATCTATCCATACTTTCAGGGGGAAAACCCTTATGCCACCCACACTCCACCAGCCAAACCAAATCCTCCTCCAGTCACCCCCGTTTTTGTGGCACCTCCACCTGCTACTCTACAAAGGCCGTTCGGCGAGCCGCATGTTCAGATCCATGACAACTCTTACTATCCTCCAGAGCCTACTTTTAGGGCTCCTGAACCGCAATCACACACCCCTCACTGGGATAATCCGGTAGAACCGGAAAAGCACTTCCAAAGTTCGGAACATGAGGAAGTTATTAGAAAAGTTAAAAGCCTGGAGCAGTCCTTCAGGAACATGCACGGTTTGGGCAACCAGGTCAGTGTCGCTTACAAGGATCTATGTCCATTCCCAGATGTCCAGTTGCCGACCGGGTTCAAAATGCCCAAGTTTGACCTATACGAGGGGCATGGTGATCCCGTAGCCCACCTCCGAGGGTTTTATAGTAAAATGCGAGGAGCCGGAGGACGGGATGAGATTCTGATAGCTTACTTCGGTCAGAGTCTGGGAGGATCTGCGCTGGAGTGGTACACTAGACAGGACCCCAGCAGATGGTTTACGTGGGATGATTTGGCTCAAGCTTTTATCGGCCAGTTCCAGTACAATCTTGAAATAATCCCCGACCGCTTATCATTGCTAAAATTAGAGAAGAAACCCGCTGAAAGTTTCAGAGAATTCGGTTTCCGCTGGAGGGAACAGGCAGCAAGGGTAGATCCGCCTATGAGAGAGAGCGAGATGGTGGATTACTTCTTGCAGACGCTAGAGCCAACCTATTTCGGACATCTGGTAACGTCCATGGGCAAATCATTCACCGAGGTGATAAAAATGGGGGCTATGATCGAGGAAGGTTTGAAAGCCAACAAGATCATGAGCTACTCGGCATTGAAAGCCACCACGCAGGCTATCCAAAGTGGTACTGGAGGAGTACTCGGGAAAAAGAGGAAAGAGGAAGTCACGGCAGTCGAGTCCGGGACATGGTTCAGAAACAGAGGCCCCGCACCCCAATATAGCCCGCCCCACCCTCACCACCAAAATTACTTCCACAATCCATATAACCACCCGCAACATTACTATCCAGCACATGATCCCCATTTTACTGTCCATCACGCACAGTCCTATTCTGCACCTCCCGTCCATGCACCGTGGCGTGCACCAAACCCGCAAAACAATTATCTACCCCCAAGAGCTTACAGAAACCCCTCGGGCGCGAGTTTTCGTCCGAACCAGGCATTCAAGGGCAACAGGGCGCCAAGGCCAAAGACTTTCACTCCCTTGGGGGAGTCTTACACCAGTCTGTTCCACCGGTTGAAGCAAGTAGGGTTGCTAAATCCGGTTGAAGCTAAGCTACCAAACCCTCTTCCAAAGAACCTGGACCATTCAGTAAATTGTGCATACTGCTCAGGATGTCCGGGACACGACACGGAAAAGTGTTGGAGGTTGAAAACGGCCATCCAGGAGCTCATCGACACTCGCAGGATTGAGGTCCAGACTCCAACAGAGCCCAACATCAACCAAAACCCACTTCCAACTCATCATGAGACCAACATGATCGAGTTGGTACGGGTAGAAGAAGGAAATGAGAAAGGGGCCGAGCTTTGATGAGCCATCCATTTGCAAGAAGGACGTACCAGGAGGGTCAGAAGCGGAAAAGGGAAGTGTGAGCGGAGTACCGGTGAGGCCGAGGGAAGCAAAAATAGTTGTACCAGGGGCAGCAACCAAGCCCGTCTTGACGGTAGCAGGCGTTCGAATGGATCCTTTCATCATCAAGCCAGCAATACAGTTGCCAATAACTGATAGCAGAGCTATTCCATGGAATTATGCTCGGATCACAACAACCTACAAAGGAAAGGAAGTGAAAGAGGAAGTTTGCGAAGCGCAAGGTTTGACCCGCTCGGGGAGATGTTTTGCCCCTGCGGAATTGAGGAAGATCACTCCGGCAACATTGAAAAAGCCGGTAACTGACGAAGAGGCAGAAGAATTCCTGAAAAAGATGAAGCTGCATGATTATTCTGTTTTAGAACAGCTGAAGAAAACCCCTACGCAAATCTCATTGATGTCCTTGCTGATACATTCGAAGAACATCGGCAAGCTTTGATGAAAGTTTTGAATGAGGCCCACGTACTCGATAAGATCTCAGTGAGTCATTTGGAGAAGATCACCAATAGGATCTTCGAAGCAAATCGGATCACCTTCACCGATGATGAATTGCCCGAGGAAGGCACCGAGCACAACAAGGCTTTATATCTTACGGTAAAGTGTGAGGAGTCGGTGGTTACCAAAGTCCTTGTCGATAATGGGTCCAGTGCTAACATTTGTCCTCTCTCTACACTGGACAAGTTGAAAGTGGACATCGGCAGGATACGCAAGAACAGCATATGCGTTCGAGGGTATGATGGAGGAGGCAAGGCGTCGGTCGGGGACATAGTATTAATCTTGACAATTGGGCCAGTGGAGTTCACCATGGAATTCCAGATGCTGGACATGGTAGTATCATATAACCTTCTGATAGGGCGACCGTGGATCCATGCCGCAAGAGCAGTTCCATCCAGCTTACACCAACTCGTCAAGTTTGAGTGGGACCAACAGGAGATCGTCGTCCATGGAGAGAATGATCTACAACCAGGCACCATCGTCCCCTTTGTTGAGACAGAAGAAGATGTTGGGCCATGGGTATACCGGATCTGCGATGTGGTATCCGCCAACCGAGTTCCAGAAGGGGAATGCATTCCCGATGACAGAATCATTACTGCCGACGTCATGGTGGCTCATGAAATGTTGAGACATAGTTTCATACCCGGCAAAGGTCTAGGTGCATCTCTGCAAGGAATCATACAACCGGTATCTGTGGTCGAAAATGTGGGAACCTTCGGTTTGGGATTCAAGCCAACATTAGAGGACATCCAGCGAGCCAAGAGGAATAAGCAAAAGACATGGGTGCTCCCGAAGCCTGTTCCACACCTTTCCCAATCTTTTGGCAGGTCTGGAGTAAAAGGACATCCGGCGACAAAGGTTCCTATTCCTATGGTTAGGCCAGACGAAGAGTTCTTAAGAAAGTTCGAGGACCTATTCGCAGATGTATGCGTGCTCGAGGATGGTGAAGGATCCAGCTATGCCGAGATACAGTTTGTGGGATCGAAAGCAAAATTGAATAATTGGAAGGCCACTCCTCTCCCTGTCCGGAAGGAGTCTTGGTAGTTTGTTTTGGATTGTGTTCTTTCGAAATTTTGTGTTGGGGGTTGTCCCCGGAGTAAAATCCGTTTGTTTTAGTTTATTTTGATTTGAGTTTGCAAGTTTGTTTTTCCTTGTACTGTTCCCATTAATGAAATTTTGTTCCCTTTGCGTCTAATTTTGTTTATTTTCCTTCTTTTTACTTTTCTGAACAGCCTTCTTTCAACTGATCTTAATGATATGGCGTGCTTAAAGATTAATCAACCCAGTTTAGAAAGTCAATCGGGTTTGGAAATAATAACGCATGAAATAAGAAGTGACGAGAGTGAATCGGAATACGGCGATGATGAAGCCGTAGAAGAAATTGGTGAAGAATTAAATCACTTCGAGGAAAAACCCAAACCAAATTTAAATGATACTGAGGCCGTTAATCTGGGGAACGCGGATGACGTCAAAGAAACCAGAATAAGTGTCCATATTGAACCCAATCTGAGAGAAGAGTTGATCAAAACACTCGTGGAGTTTAAAGACATTTTCGCATGGTCATACGACGACATGCCAGGACTCAGCACTGATCTAGTGGTTCATAAATTACCCACTGATCCGGCGTATCCTCCCGTCAAGCAAAAATTGCGGAAATTCAAGACGGAGATGAGTGTAAAGATCAAAGAGGAAGTAACCAAGCAGTTGCAGGCGAAAGTCATTCGCGTCACTCGATACCCTGAATGGTTGGCTAACGTAGTACCGGTGCCAAAGAAAGACGGAAAGATCAGAGTATGCGTGGACTACCGCAATCTCAACAAGGCAAGTCCTAAGGACAATTTCCCGCTTCCCAATATCCATATCCTGATTGATAATTACGCTGGACGTGAAATCGGGTCCTTTGTGGACTGTTATGCGGGATATCATCAGATCTTGATGGATGAAGAGGACGCAGAAAAGACGGCTTTTATCACACCGTGGGGGACTTATTGCTACCGGGTGATGCCATTCGGTTTGAAGAACGCAGGGGCAACATACATGAGGGCGATGACTACGGTATTCCATGACATGATACACAAGGAGATTGAAGTATACGTGGATGATGTGATCATAAAATCTAGACGTCGAGAAGACCACGTTGCCGACCTCAGGAAGTTCTTTCAAAGACTTCGAAGATATGACATCAAGCTCAATCCGGCCAAGGGTGCATTCGGAGTTCCATCAGGAAAGTTGCTAGGATTCATCGTCAGCCGAAGGGGCATTGAGTTGGATCCATCTAAAATCAAGTCCATTCAGGAGCTACCCCCGCCGAAGAATAAAACAGAGGAAATGAGTCTGTTGGGAAGGCTGAATTTCATCAGCAGATTTATTGCTCAGCTTACAGCAACCTGTGAGCCCATATTCCGTCTGTTGAAGAAAGACGCGGCGATAGAATGGACGACAGAATGTCAGGAAGCGTTCGACCAAATCAAAGGGTATCTGTCAAACCCACCCGTACTAGTTCCGCCTGAACCGGGTAGACCCCTGATTCTTTATCTGACGGTTTTGGAGAATTCATTCGGCTGCGTACTTGGGCAGCATGATCTTACTGGCAGGAAGGAACGGGCCATTTACTACCTCAGTAAGAAATTCACGGTCCACGAGGTCAAGTACACTCATATGGAAAAGACATGTTGCGCTTTGACTTGGGTAGCCCAAAAGCTAAAACATTATTTGTCTTCTTACACCACTTACCTCATTTCACGTTTGGATCCGTTGAAGTATATTTTCCAGAAACCTATGCCTACGGGGAGGTTGGAAAAATGGCAAATATTACTTACAGAGTTCGACATCATATACGTGACAAGGACGGCTATGAAAGCTCAAGCCCTAGCCGATCACTTAGTTGAGAATCCTGTTGATGACGGATACGAACCTCTGAGGACGTATTTTCCGGACGAAGAAGTATTGCAAATTGATGGGTTGGAACTAGCCGAGGATCCGGGGTGGAAGCTTTTCTTCGACGGAGCGGCGAACGCAAAAGGAGTCGGAGTAGGGGCTGTGCTCATCTCTGAAACAGGACATCGTTATCCTGTTACCGCTCAACTGCGTTTTCATTGTACCAATAATATGGCTGAGTACGAGGCATGTATCTTGGGGTTGCGATTAGCGGTGGACATGGATGTACAGGACGTCTTGGTCTTGGGGGACTCGGACCTTCTGGTACATCAGATTCAGGGAGAATGGGAAACCAGAGATTTAAAGCTTATCCCGTATCGTCAGTGTTTGCATGATTTGACCAAACGCTTTCGATCGGTAGAATTCAGGCACATCCCAAGGATGCATAATGAGGTTGCCGACGCTTTAGCCACTTTAGCGTCAATGCTACATCACCCGGACAAGGTTCGTGTCGATCCGTTACATATCCAGGTTCGGAATCAACATGCTTATTGTAATGTGGTAGAAGAAGAGATGGATGGTGAGCCATGGTTTCATGATGTCAAAGAGTATCTCAGGTTAGGAATATACCCAGAGCAAGCAACTGGAGATCAAAAGAGGGCTATTCGGCGGTTGGCGAATGGATTTTTCCTTAGTGGAGTGGTACTGTACAAAAGAACCCCAGATTTGGGATTGTTAAGATGTATAGATGCGAGTCAAGCCACAACGGTGATGACAGATATACATTCCGGGGTTTGTGGACCGCACATGAGCGGGTATGTATTGGCAAAGAAGATTCTTCGAGCAGGATATTACTGGCTCACTATGGAGCGTGATTGTATAAGTTTCGTGCGAAGATGCCATCGGTGTCAGATACATGGAGATTTGATTCATTCTCCACTGACCGAATTGCATACAATGTCCGCGCCATGGCCATTTGTTGCGTGGGGTATGAATGTTATCGGACCTATAGAACCTGCGGCTTCCAATGGTCATAGGTTCATTCTGGTAACAATCGATTATTTTACCAAGTGGGTGGAGGCCAAAACATTCAAATCAGTGACCAAGAAGGCGGTGGTGGACTTCGTACATTCCCACATCATCTGCATGTTTGGAATTCCAAAGATAATCATCACAGATAACGATGCAAATCTTAACAGCGGATTGATGAAAGAGGTCTGTCAACAGTTCAAGATTACACATCAAAATTCCACACCATATCGTCCCATAGCAAATGGCGCGGTTGAGGCAGCAAACAAGAATATTAAGAAGATATTGAGGAAGATGGTAGAAGGGTCTAGGCAATGGCATGAAAAATTACCATTCGCACTGTTGGGTTGTCGCACTACCGTCCAAACTTCGGTAGGTGCGACTCCTTACCTGTTGGTGTACGGAACTGAAGCAGTAATACCAGCAGAAGTTGAAATCCCATCCCTCCGAATTGTCGCTGAAGCTGAGATTGATGACGACGAGTGGGTCAAAACCCGATTAGAGCAATTGATCTTGATCGATGAAAAGAGATTGACAGCAGTATGTCACGGCCAATTGTATCAAAAGAGAATGGCGAGAGCATATAACAAGAAGGTACGTCCCGGGAAATTTGAAGTGGGACAGCATGTGCTGAAGAGAGTTCTACCACATCAGGCCGAAGCGAAAGGCAAGTTCGCTCCAAATTGGCAGGGACCATTGGTGGTGACTAGAGTATTATCCAACGGCGCTCTATGTCTAGCTGATGTTGAGGGAAGATGCACCGATATGGCTATCAATTCTGATGCAATCAAGAGATATTATGTGTAATTCTTTAATGCATTTGTCAACGTTTGGTTTCGTTTGTGTGTATTTGGCATTTTTCGGAGAATGAAATGACAGAGGCAATTTTTCTACTACCCAAACACTTTACCCTTGTTTTCCCCTTTGAGCCTTAATTATTCTTTCATATACCCTCTTTCGGAATCATCGAGGAAGATGTGTAACAAAATAGAAAAAGAAACAAAGAAAAGACACAAGAAAAAGTGAACTACGTTCGACCCGATTCCTCAAGAAGGATACGTAGGCGCCACACGGCTCGGTCATAATAAAATAAAAATCAAAGATCCCCCAAGCAACAAAACTGGGGCAGAAGTCATTGTTTCGTTTGAAAGATAGTGTGGATTCCGAAAGTTGTAATGAGCTAACCGTTGAGGTTAAATCCCTTTTCTTTAGCCTCACGCGCAGAAACCACATTAAGAACCAAAAAGAACTCTCGATCAGTATTAGAGAAATGCCAAGTCATGCGAATGAAATTACGAGTGACACTTCAATCCTCGACTGAATTTAGGACTTACAAGCTGAAAAGGGATGGCCCCTTTAGAGGAAGTTCTACGGATAATACCCCAGCCCACCGCAGGGAAAGAAAGCGAAAATGAGTGAGTCTTAACGGTGAAAACCCTCGCGGGCACCTTAAGGCGAAGGAAATTGAGAGGAGTAAAATGAGAGAGTCTTACGGTGAAAACATTTACGGGCACCTTAAGGCGACGGGAGATAGAGAGAAATGAGAGAATCTCATTAGTGAAAACCCTTTGAAGGGCACTGTGAGGTGACAGGACGAGATGGTTACAAGATGTCTGCATGAGACAAGGTTTGGACATCCGTTTACCTCTAGCAGAACGCGGCATCAGAAAGTGATTGACATGAATAGACTGGGTAGTTTAATCTCAAAGGCGCGGCATAACCATTGGATCAGTCACACATTCAGATAAGTTTTTCCTATTTTTGAGTTCAGAAAAGTTTTCCCTTTCTTTTGTCATTTGCGGTCAACATTCTTTTTCTTTTCTTTAGTTTTCGAAAATCGATTTTTCAAAGCTTACTACCAAGTCTCCCAAAGGGTACAATGAAAATGAATAGGCGTGGAACGAGGCAATAAGGCAAAAGGCGTTCCGATACGAGGTTTGGAACGACAGGTTGATTGAAAGGTTCACAGGAATTATGGAGTACAATGGACACATATTACACATCCGAAAGATGATTTCCAACAACAGATCATCGACTAAAAAGGTCGGATCAAACTGAAGGTTGGAATAAAGGGGAGAGATGAGAGACTATCTGTGGAAAAAGCACCATCCCCAGCAACGTCGTCCTCAAAAGTTCGAGGGAGGCCAAGCAGCTGAAAGAGAAAAGGAAAATTACCCCAACAAGAGTGGCATGACCACTCGCTACGTTTTGAAACTAACAATTTTTCTTTGATTTAAAGCAGGAAAGGAGGGTTCGTCGGCGGAAAAGCATGCCACGTAGAAGGTCATCAAACTGGGGCAGAAAATTTTCTCCCATTACGAAAATTTTCTTGAAAGCAAATACCCGGGGGTAAGGATAACGAGATTTCGGGAAATACCAGTTCCAAGCAGAATAGTTTTGAGAAAGGCCAGACAACACGAGGGGGCGATCTTTGAGCCTGTTATCATCCCCGGCAGTTGTTGGGAAAATGAAGCGCTAACTTCAAAATTTCCCCAGCAGTATCATCCCCAGTAGGTGAGTAAACAGTTCCGAAGATATCTCCGGCAGCCAAAGGAAAAGTAACACGACCCAGGGGGAAAGCAATTCCAAGACAAGGTAATTCAGAAGAAAAGGTGGCCCAAGGGGCGATGCAAGAAGAAGAAAAATGGTACAAAAAGCAAAGGAAGGCGATAAGGATAGGATGAAATTAGTGAGCTGTAGTTGAAGTCAGGGAGCCCGCCTGGAGAATGGAGTGGCGATTTATTTTAAAGCTGTAGTTGAAGTCAAGGAGCCCGCCTGAAGAATGGAGTGGCGATTTTATTTTGAAGTAGTAGTTGAAGTCAAGAAGCCCGCCTGAAGAATGGAGTGGCGATTTAGTTTTGAAGTTGTAGTTGAAGTCAGGGAGCCCGCCTGAAGAATGGAGCGATGATTTAGTTTTAAAGTTGTAGTT
>JASVEL010013160.1:0-123505 GCA_032618575.1 Nicotiana noctiflora
ACTCCTGTAACTGATCCTTCAACTCCTTCATCTTAGGAGGAGCCATACGGTACGGTGGAATAGAAATGGGCTGAGTGCCCGGCAATAAGTCAATAGCAAAGTCAATATCTCTGTCGGGCGGCATGCCTGGGAGATCAGCTGGAAACACATCAGCAAATTCACGTACCATAGGAATAGAATCAATAGAGGGAGTGTCAATACTGACGTCCCGCACATAGGCTAGATAAGCAACACACCCCTTCTCAACCATACGCTGAGCTCTGAGAAAAGAAATAACACGGCTGGGGGTGTGATCTAGGGTACCACTCCACTCAATACGTGGAATGCCTAGCATAGCCAGCGTCACGGTCTTGGCGTGACAATCAAGAATAGCATAATGGGGCGACAACCAGTCCATGCCCAGAATAATATCAAAATCGACCATCCCGAGCAACAATAGATCCGCTCTGGTCTCAAAATCACAAATGGTAACCAAACACGACCGACATACACGGTCCACAGCCAAAGAATCACCCACCGGAGTGGAAACATAAATGGGGGCACTCAAAGAATCCCGAGGCACACCCGGATGAGAAGCAAAGTAAGAAGACACATATGAAAAAGTGGAACCAGGGTCGAATAGAACGGATGCCTCCCTGTGACTAACCAGAATAATACCTGTGATAATAGAATCGGATGCAACAGCCGCAGCGCGATCGGGAATAGCATAGAATCCGGCATGTCCCCCTCTCGAGGGTGGCCTCCGGAATCCCGACCCCCGCCCCGGGCCGGCCGGGCGGGTGGAGTGGCGGCTGGGGCTGGAATGATAGCATGCCGGCCCCGAGAACCACGCGGATGCTCGTGATGACCGATGAGGGCTCCTCTCCCGCGCTCGGAGAACTTCCTAACCGGGTGGTGAGTATCCCCGCACTCAAAACAAGCTCTGGGAAGACGCGGTGGCTGTGACTGACCGACCTCACCCCCACTAGTCTGATCCCTGGAAGGACCCCGCGCAGGAGGTGCACTGGAAACTAGGGGAGCATAATAAGGCTCCTGAGGTGCTGGAAGACCTGGAGTACTACCGACTGCGGGCAATGCTGAATGAACTGGTCGGCCGGAATAACCCCTGCCAAAACGACCGGCTGATGAAGTGCAGGCACCAGAGAAATGGCCCGACTCACGAGACCTCTTGGCCTCTCTCTCTCTCCGCTCTCTAGGGAGCATACTCTCGATCCTTTTGGCAATGCTAACTGCCTGCTGATAAGATATATCTGTCTCCAGCTCTCTGGCCATGCTGGATCGGATAGGCGGAACAAGGCCCTCAATAAATCTCCGCACTCTCTCCCGAACCGTGGCTACCAAAGCCGGTGTATGCCTGGTTAGACAATTGAAACTGATAGCATACTCCGATACTGACATGGAGCCCTGTCGCAACCGCTCAAACTCCGAGCACCAGGAATCCCTAAGGCTCTGTGGAACAAACTCCCTCAAAAACAGATCTGAAAACTGCGTCCAAGTCAATGAAGCAGACTCCTCTGGACTATCCAACTCATACGTGCGCCACCAATCATAAGCGGCCCCACGAAACTGAAAAGCAGTGAAGGAAACCCCGCCGGTCTCCACAATCCCCATAGTACGAAGAATACGATGACACTCCTCTAGAAAACCTAATGCATCATCTGAAGCCAAACCACTAAACACTGGAGGGTCATATTTCTTGAACCTCTCCAATCTACGCTACTCGTCCTCAGAGGCAGCTGGTCCACCTCCGGCCTGTGCTGGGGCGGCAGGAGGCATAACCAAAACATCTGGAACCTGTCCCATTGGCACACGCTGCTCCGGTGTATTGGCTGTGGGAGTCTGGGCCCCTCCCCCGGCCTGAGATGTAGCTGCGACGAGAGGAAGCAGTCCTTCCCGAGCTAAAGTGGTATACATACTCATGAACTGGGCCAGGGTTCCTGTAGTGCTGGAGTAGTAGCAGCTGTAGTCGGTGTACCAGGTGCCTGCGCTCTAACCTGGTCTACCTGTCGCACCTCAGCGGCAGCGCGTGCGGGTGATGTGGCTGCACTTCGGGCGCGTCCTCGTCCTCTACCTCGGCCCCGGCCTCTGACGGCGGCAACAGGGGGCGCGGGTACCTTATCATCGCGAGTAGATCGTGTCCTCACCATCTGTGAGAGAATAGAAAGCAGTAGTTTAGATTTTTGATGTCAAAAATGTCGCACGACAAGGAATTCAAAAGAAATGAAGAGTTTCCTAAACAGTTACCTAGCCCCTCGTAGATAAATACAGACGTCTCCGTATCGATCAGCGAGACTCTAAGTAACCGGTCTGTGTCCCGTGACTCCTATGAACCTAGAGCTCTGATACCAACTTGTCACGACCCTAGTTCACCAATCGTGAACATGTCGTGATGGCACCCAGTCCCCACGACTAGGTAAGCCTAACACGTTGCGGGATATACAAGCTATAAACACTTAAATAAGAAACAGCGGAAAATAGCATAAAGAGATATGTAATCCGTGCCGTTTGGCACGTACATCCTTCAACACACTGTGTAAACACTACCAAGATCCGGAATCTCACGGGTAACACAGACTAAAAGAGGATATACAATTGTGGCTCTATGTGTAAAGAGTATCTAACAACGAAATGAAGGAAAAATGTCAACTAATACTATCAGAATAGAAGGAAAAGCCTCCGGATCCGCGGACGTAGCAGATCATACCTCGAGGTCTCCCTGAAAGCTGCGGAATTACTTAGCACGAGCCTGCTCTGATGTACCTGGATCTGCACAACAAAAGTGTGCAGAAGAGTAGCATGAGTACACCACGGCGGTACTCAGTAAGTGCCAAGCCTAACCTCGATGGAGTAGTGACGAGGAAGGTCAGGGCCCTACTGAGAAGCAATAATATAGTCATAATAACAATAATAAACAGTTTAAATGATAATAGTTTCCGCAATAACAACAATAAAATGATTACTGCAACCGTCTACAATTTAAGCTAACAACAAATAACCAACTCAATAAAACAAGTCCAGGACCTGTGGGAATTGGACCCACAGTCCCATTGACAGTATACTCATGGGTCTCCGGGAATCGAACCCACAGCCCACATTTTAATAAATCTCAGGATCTCCAGGAATCGAACCCGCAGTCCACGTATCAATAAATCTTAGGATCTCCGGGAATCGAACCCGCAGTCCACATCTCAATAAATCTCGGGATCTCCGGGAATCGAACCCGCAGTCCACATCTCAATAAATCTCAGGATCTCCGGGAATCGAACCCGCAGTCCACATCTCAATAAATCTCAGGATCTCCGGGAATCGAACCCGCAATCCACGTATCAATAAATCTCAAGATCTCCGAGAATCGAACCCGCAGTACATATCTCAATAAATCTCAGGATCTCCGGGAATCGAACCCGCAGTCCACAAACACAGCAAGTAAAGGAATACACAGAGAGCAATATAATATGCTTAACTATAACTTCACCGATAAACAGCGCCAGCGATTACCAAGAAAACTCAAGTAAAACAATCAGGCAACTAGACAGTTGAATACTACCTAATCATGCTTTTCTAACTGCTACCGGATAGGAATATCAAATTTAACAGCTAAAAACAGGAATATCACTCATCGAACATTTTAAGTAAAGTATGTGTTCAACAACCAGTGCATGTACACGCCCGTCACCTCACGTACAAGGCATTCAAAGTATCACATAATATCCTAGGGGTGAAGGTCCCCCACACAAGGTTAGACAAGCCACTTACCTCAATTCCGGTACAAAACCGCTAAGAAATAACCCTCTTGCCGCGAATGTCGGCCTCCACAAGTGTAGTATCTGATAAAATCAATAGAATCACATCAAAATAGGCCAATTGGGCATTACCCAATCAAAATAACTCAAAATACCCCAAAACCCACAAGTTGCCAAAACCCGACTTTCGGTACGCTTATCGAAAAATCACAAAAATTATATTTTCGGGTTCCTTATCTCAATACGAGTCCTTGCATATAAAATTTATCGAAATCGGACTCCGTTTGCCTATTCAAATCAAAGATTTTCTAACATTTAGGCCTAGGGCTCAAACCCACCTTTAATCTTCCATTTTCAGTGAAATAATCACGGATTTCATGATAAACCAACGAATTAAAGTCAAGAAACTTACCCCCGATGATTTCCCAATGATATCCCAGCGTTTCCCCTTCAAAATGCTCTCTTGGAGCTCAACAATGGCGGTTTTGGTGTGTTAGGCCGCGACTGAAATGTTCTGGACTTAAAGTCACTGCCAGGCCATTTTACTCTACGCGATCGCAGCACTGGGCTTGCGATCGCGATGCACAAAATATGGGCGGCCTAATTTTCCTCTACGCGATCGCGTGATCCTAGACGCGATCGCAGTGGCGAAGAACAAATTCGTCCGGCTCCCAAATTAACCAACGCGAACGCGACACTCGCCACGCGATTGCACTGCTTCCGACCAGATACCCTACGCGATCGCAATGCTTCAACCTCCAGACTTACGCGATCGCACACCCCACCTTGCGATCGCAGAGCTCCGGGCTTTTCCCTTACGCGATCGCATCCTAGGCATCGCGATCGCGATGCATTACCACCACACCTTACGCGATCGCGGAGAGCAAAATTGCTCTACAATAATTGCAGCAGAAACAGCAGTGCCTTTTGGCACAAATTGGTCCGTTTGGACCCCCGAATTCATCCCGAGGCTCCCGGGACCCCAACGAAAACCACCAACATACTCCAAAACACGATACGAACTCATTCAAATCATAAAAACACGTCTAACAACATCAAAACCCATAATTCACATCGAATTCAAGCCTAAATTTCTTAAAACTTTCCAAATTGCACATTCGATCTAAAACCCGACCAACGACGTCCGAATGACCTGAAAATTTGCGGACATATCCAAAATCACATAACGAAGCTACAAAAATTGTCGAAATTCCATTCCGACCCCCGAATAAAATTCTCACCTATCGTTCGGATTCGCCAAAATTTCAACATTCGGCATTTCAAGCCTAATTGAGCTAAGGACCTCCAAAATACATTCCGAACGCGCTCCCAACCCCGAAATCACCCAACGAAGCTAATGGAACCATCATATTTCCATTCCGAGATTGTCTTAACACTTTTCCGGTTACGGACCATTTTCTATCTTTAAAGCTCTCGTTTAGGGACTAAGTGTCCCAAAATACTCCAAATTTCAGGGCCGACTCTCCCGGCAAACTACAATAGAAGAAATGTACTTAGGGAAACAGTTAAATTAGGGATTGGGGCGTAATTTTCTAAAACGACCGGCCGGGTCGTTACAAATATATGTTTTTATTAGATATGGAAAAACCAATAGACATCAGATACTGTTCAAACAAAAGAGATACAATTAAACTACCATTATACAACCAAAGTTTTTTCGAAAGAGACTTATCGAAAATACCGAAAAAAGATAGAAAAAATATATGAAATATACATTTTATTGGCATAGAAATTATAATCAAGGCATACTTTAGGGAAGGAATAGATACACTAATCGAAATTACCCTACTAGATGAAAGAATAAAGAGTCCAACAGAAGGAGCTATAATAGCAAAATTACAGGGAAATCTAATGTACCAGGTCGTCAAATTTAGAACATTATTAAATTACAGCATCAGTGAAGAAGATAGAAATAAAGAATAAGCAATTGGAATGACATGGAATCTAAGAAATATAGAGATGGTAGAAAATTCAAAAATATTTTCTATCAGGATGAGGAAAGCATATATACTAAGCAACAAGCATGAAGTAAAGAATCTCAAAAGTTTTAATGACAATCTAGTAGTAGACCCATTATTCCAAGAACTAATACAAAAAGATGAAAGATCGACACCAAGCATAATACAGATTGAAGAAATAAAAGATATATTATGTCAAAAAGATGTAGCAAGTACAAGTAGCCAGCTGATAACAAAAGTTAAATTAGAAGATACATACGAACAATATCATATAATAGGAAGAATTGGAGAAAAGAAAGATAAACAATTTCATCCGATATTAATAGATACTGGAGCAGCCAGATCATACATCCCAGAAAAATTAGTACAAAAATATAATCTACCAACTACAAATATTACAGAACAAATATAACATTATCCAAAAGAAAGAGTATGTGAACCATGGGAAAAGGGAACTCCCAAAGTAACACAGATGCTAAAAAACAAAGGTGATGGAAGAATATATTTAACAAGTATATCTCTCTTTATCTTATAAAGGTGACTTGAATTAAACCATCATATGTTCAGATACAAAATCTTTATATATTTAAAGTTATTAACCATGTATTAAAAGATTTTAATCTTCACAGCATGACTTAGTAATCTCGGCACTATTCCTAACAACGCCTTCACATGGCTAACAGGATCCTGGCCAATTACAGCATGCTTCTCTTAGATTAATAATAATTCTAAGACATGGCAATAACTTGAAATATTTATAGAGTATCTGAATACATGATATAAATTTAAAACTAAGCCATATTTACAAGATAAAAAGAGATATTAAAGATTTAGCTACTCATAGGCATAATTAAAACACACATATTTTATTAAGAATAAAAACTTACTAGATTACAAGGTGTTGTTGATGCTCAACTGCTTACACACTTAAAAGCTTAAAACTAGAGATTTTTTAGAGAGAAGAGTGGAGAAGTCGATGCCTCTAACTAAACTACTAAGGCTCCTTATATACTGGAGCTTACAAGGACCCAATATGCGTATATGTATATACTGCTGCGACGTGCAGCCCAATCCGGTATATATATCAAATACATCACTATGGGGCCCTTAACCCATCTCAGTCAATATAGACTTGGCCTCTCAGGCTCACTCAGCTAAGACAGTATATTCAACCTGTCACGACCCTAGTCCACCAATCGTGAACATGTCGTGATGGCACCCAAGTCCCCACGACTAGGTAAGCCTAACACGTTGCGGAATATACAAGCTATGAACACTTAAATAAGAAACAGCGGAAAGATGGCATAAAAGGATATGTAATCCGTGCCGCTTAGCACATACATCCGTCAACACAATGAATAAAACACTACCAAGATCCGGAATCCCACGGTAACACAGGCTAAAAGAGAATATACAACTGTGGCTCTATGTGTAAAGAGTATCTAACAATGAAATGAAGGAAAAATGTCAACTAGTACTATTAGAATAGAAGGAAAGCCTCCGGATCCGCGGACGTAGCAGATCATACCTCGAGGTCTCCCAGAAAGCTGCGGAATCACCTAGTATGAGCCTGTCCTGATGTACCTGGATCTGCACAACAAAAGTGTGCAGAAGAGTAGCATGAGTACACCACGGCGGTACTCGGTAAGTGCCAAGCCTAACCTCGATGGAGTAGTGACGAGGAAGGTCAGGGCCCTACTGAGAAACAATAATATAATGATAATAACAATAATAAGCAGTTTAAATGATAATAATTTCCGAAATAACAACAATAAGATGATTACTGCAATCGTCTACAACTAAGCTAACAACAAATAACCAACTCAATAAAACAAGTCCAGGACCTGTGGGAATCGAACCCACAATCCCATTGACAGTACCTCTGGGTCTCCGGGAATCGAACCCGCAGCCCATGTCTCAATAAATAATCAATAACTCAGGATCTCCGGGAATCGAACCCGCAGTCCCTACCAATAACTCAGGATCTCGGGAATCGAACTCGCAGTCCCTACCAATAACTCAGGATCTCCGGGAATCGAACCCGCAGTCCCTACCAATAACTCAGGATCTCGGGAATCGAACCCGCAGTCCCTACCAATATCACTCGGGTCTCTGGGAATCGAACCCACAGCCCTGGGTCTCCGGGAATTGAACCCGCAGTCCACACGTACAGCAAATAAAGGAATACACAAAGAGAATAAATTATGCTTAACTATAACTTCACCGAAAAATATTGCCAATATTTATCAAGAAGTTCAAATAAAACAATTAGGCAACTAAATAGTTAAGTACTACCTAATCATGCTTTTCTAACTACTACCGGGTAAAATATCAAATTAACAGCTAAAGACAGGAATATCACTCATCGAACATTTTAAATACAGTATGTGTTCAACAACCAGCGCATGTACACGCCTGTCACCTCGCGCACAAGGCATTTAAACTATCACATAATATCCTAGGGGTGAAAATTCCCCCACACGAGGTTAGACAAGCCACTTACCTCGACTCCGGTACAAAACCGCTATGAAACAACTCTCTTGCCGCGAATGTCGGCCTCCACAGGTGTAGAATTTGATAAAAACCAATAGAATCACATCAAAATAGGCCAATTGGGCATTACCCAATCAAGTTAACTCAAAATACACCAAAACCCACAAGTTGCCAAAACCCGACTTCAGGTACGCTTATCGAAAAATCACAAAAATTATATATTCGGGTTCCTTATCTCAATACGACTCTAGGCATATAAAATTTACCAAAATCGGACTCCATTTGCCCACTCAAATCAGTGTTTTTCTTCAATTTAGGCCTAGGGCTCAAACCCACCTTTAATCTTCCATTTACAGAAATTTAACCAAGGATTTCATGTTAAAATTATGTAATTAAGCCACAAAACTTACCTCCGACGAATCCCCGATGAATTCCCAGCAATTCCCATGAGTTTCTCTCTCTAGAACTCAAAAATGGCGTTTTGGGGTAAGAAACCCGCGACTGGTTCTGTTCTGTAATTAAACTCACTGCCAGCCTATTTTCTTCATCGCGTTCGCGACGCCTCTCATGCGAACACGATGCCTTACTCCAGTCCTTCATCGCGAACGTGACGTGAAGTCATGCGTCCGCGAAGGTCATCTTCCCAGCCTCCGAACATTTACTCTACGCGAACGCGTCCCAGTCTACGCGAACGCGATGCCCTGCCTTTTCCTCTTACGCGATCGCGACCTTACTCCACGCGAACGCGATGCGTTCCAGCTCCCTCATGCGCGAACGCGTTCCCATCCCTCATGATCGCGATGGTCACCCGGCCCCAACCTACGCGAACGCGGCATAGCCCTCGCGAACGCGAAGGCTAAACTTTCGCCCAGTGATCTGCAATTTACAGCAGATCATTTCTTGCTTCAAATTGCCGGATGATGGTCCGGATTCACCCCGAGGCCCCCGGGACCCCAACAAAAACCACCAACATATCCCAAAACACGATACGAACTTATTCCAATCATAAAAACACGTCTAACAACATCAAAACCCATAATTCACATCGAATTCAAGCCTAAATTTCTTAAAACCTTCCGAATTGCACACTCGATCTACAACCCGACCAAACGACGTCCGAATGACCTGAAAATTTGCGGACATATCCAAAATCACATAAAGAAGCTACAGAAATTGTCGAAATTCCATTCCGACTCCCGGATCAAAATCTCACCTATCGATCGGATTCGCCAAAATTTCAAACTTCGGCATTTCAAGCCTAATTGAGCTACGGACCTCCAAAATACATTCCGAACGCGCTCCCAACCCCGAAATCACCTAACGGAGCTAATGGAACCATCGAATTTCCGTTTCGAGATCGTCTTAACACTTTTCCGGTTACGGACCATTTTCTAACTTTAAAGCTCTCATTTAGGGATTAAGTGTCCCAAAATACTCCAAGTTTCAGAACCGACTCTCCCAACAAACCACAATAGCAGAAATGAACTTAGGGGAACAGTTAAATTGGGGATTGGGGCGTAATTTTCTAAAACGACCGGTCGAGTCGTTACATCTTCCCACCCTTAAAAGATTCGTTCGTCCTCGAACGAGCATAGAAAACACACCTAGAGTAGTGAAAAGATGAGGGTACTGGCTGCGCATATCCTGCTCAGTCTCCCAAGTCGCCTCCTTGACCGGCTGGCCCCGCCACTGAACCTTTACCGAAGCGATCTGACCTGCCTGTCTAGAACGGCAACTGGCTCCTCAACATAAGACAGATCCTTGTCTAGCTGAACCGAAGTGAAATCCAACACATGCGACGGGTCACCATGGTATCTCCGGAGCATGGAGACATGAAATACGGGGTGAACTCCGGCTAGGCTGGGAGGTAAGGCCAACTCATAAGCAACCTCCCCAACACGCCTCAAAATCTCAAAAGGGCCAATAAATCTAGGACTCGGCTTTCCTTTCTTCCCAAACCTCATAACGCCCTTCATGGGCGAGACTCGAAGTAGAACCCGCTCGCCAACCATAAAAGCCACATCGCGAACCTTTTTGTCCGCATAACTCTTCTGTCTAGACTGGGCTGCACGAAGTTTGTCCTGAATCACCTTGACCTTGTCCATAGCATCCCGAACCATATCGGTACCTAGCAACCTGGCCTCGCCCGGCTCAAACCAACCCACGGGAGACCTGCACCTCCTACCATATAGGGCCTCGTATGGTGCCATCTGAATACTAGACTGGTAGCTGTTGTTATAAGCAAACTCTGCCAGCGGCAAGAAGTGATCCCATGAACCTCCAAACTCAATCACGCACGCACGGAGCATATCCTTCAAAATATGAATAGTGCGTTCGGACTGCCCATCAGTCTGGGGGTGAAAGGCTGTGCTCAGCTCTACCCGAGTACCTAACTCCTGCTGTACGGCTCTCCAGAACCGTGAAGTGAACCGAGTGCCTCTATCCGAAATGATGGAAACTGGAATACCATGCAGCCGAACTATCTCCCTGATATAGATCTCCGCCAGTCATTCCGATGAATAAGTAGTGCTCACCGGTATGAAATGGGCGGACTTGGTCAGCCGATCCACAATAACCCAAATGGAATCAAACTTCCTAACAGTCCGTGGAAGTCCAGATACAAAGTCCATGGTAATGCGCTCCCATTTCCACTCGGGAATCTCAATCTGCTGCATCAATCCACCCGGACGCTGATGCTCATACTTCACCTGCTGGCAGTTGAGGCATCTAGAAACATAATCAACTATATCCCTCTTCATCCGCCTCCACCAGTAATGCTGTTTCAAGTCCTGATACATCTTCGCGGCTCTCGGATGGATGGAATACCGCGAGCTATGGGCCTCTGCTAGAATCAACTCTCGAAGATCATCTACATTGGGCACATAGATGCGCCCCTGCATCCTCATAACTCCATAATCTCCGATGGTAACATCTCGAGCATCACCACGCCGAACTCTATCCTGGAGGACAAACAAATGAGGGTCGTTGAACTGATGCTCCCTGATGCGGTCAAATAGAGAAGACCGAGAAATCACACAAGCCGGAACCCGACTGGGCTCTGAAAGATCCAGTCTAACAAACTGTCTGGCTAAAGCCTGAACATCCATCGCCATAGGCCTCTCCGAAGCTGGTAGATACGCCAAACTCCCCAAACTCTCTGCCCGACGAGTCAAGGCATCGGCAACCACATTAGCCTTGCCCGGATGATAGAGAATAGTAATATCATAGTCCTTCGGTAGCTCCAACCATCTCCTCTTGACGCATATTCAGGTCCTTCAGCTTAAGCAAGTGCTGCAAGCTCCGGTGATCGGTGTAGATCTCACAAGGAACCCCATATAAATAATGACGCCAAATTTTCAAGGCGTGAACAATGGCAGCTAGCTCCAAATCATGAACAGGGTAATTCTTCTCATGCGCCTTTAGCTGTCTCGACGCGTAGGCAATCACCCTAAAGTCCTGCATCAATACCGCACCGAGTCCAACTCGTGAGGCATCACAATATACAGTATAGGACCCCGAACCTGTAGGCAACATCAATATAGGGGCCGAAGTCAAAGCTGTCTTGAGCTTCTGAAAGCTCGCCTCACACTCGTCTGTCCACCGAAAAGGGGCACCCTTTTGGGTCAATCTAGTCATAGGTGCTGCAATCGAAGAGAACCCCTCTACGAAACGACGGTAGTAGCCCGCCAAACCAAGGAAACTGCGAATCTCAGTAAGGGTCTGGGCCAACTCTGCACGGCCTCCACCTTCCTCGGATCTACTCGAATACCATCACTCGACACCACGTGGCCCAAAAATGCCACTGAACTCAACCAGAATTCACATTTAGAGAACTTGGCATAAAGCTGCTTCTCCCTCGGAATCTGAAGCACTATCCTCAAATGCTGCTCGTGCTCTTCCCGGCTCCGGGAATATACTAGAATATCATCAATGAAGACAATCACGAACGAGTCCGGATAAGGCCTGAACACACTGTGCATCAAATGCATAAAGGCTGCTGGGGCATTAGTCAGCCCAAAAGACATCACGAGGAACTCATAGTGACCATACCGGGTCCTGAAGGCAGTCTTCGGGATATCTGGCTCCCGAATCTTCAGTTGGTGATACCTAGAGCGCAAATCAATCTTAGAAAACACCTGTGCGCCCTGTAGCTGGTAAAATAAATCATCAATATGGGGCAAAGGATACCGGTTCTTCACTGTAACCTTGTTCAGCTGACGATAGTCAATACACATACGCATAGAATCGTCCTTTTTCTTCACAAACAATACAGGAGCACCCCCAAGGCAAAACACTGGGTCGAATGAAACCCTTACCCAATAACTCATGTAACTGATCTTTCAACTCCTTCAACTCAGGAGGAGCCATACGGTACAGTGGAATAGAAATGGGCTGAGTTCCCGGCAACAAATCAATAGCAAAGTCAATATCTCTGTCGGGCGGCATGCCCGGGAGATCAGCTGGAAATACATCAGCAAAGTCACGTACCACCGGAACAGAATCAATAGAGGGAGTGTCAATAATGACATCCCGCACATAGGCTAGATAAGCAGCACACCCCTTCTCAACCATACGCTGAGCTCTGAGAAAAGAAATGACACGGCTGGGGGTGTGATCTAGGGTACCACTCCACTCAATACGTGGAATGCCTGGCATAGCCAGCATCACGGTCTTGGCGTGACAATCAAGAATAGCATAATGGGGCGACAACCAGTCCATTCCCAGAATGATATCAAAATCGACCATCCCGAGCAATAATAGATCCGCTCCTGGTCTCAAAATCACAAATGGTAACCAAACACGACCGATATACACGGTCCACGACCAAAGAATCACCCACCGGAGTGGAAACATAAATGGGGGCACTCAAAGAATCCCGAGGCACACCCAGATGAGAAGCAAAGTAAGAAGACACATATGAAAAAGTGGAACCGGGGTCGAATAGAACCGATGCCTCCCTGTGACTAACCAGAATAATACCTGTGATAACAGAATCAGATGCAACAGCCGCAGCGCGATCAAGAATAGCATAGAATCTGGCCTGTCCCCCCTCTCGAGGGCGGCCTCTAGAACCCTGACCCCCGCCCCTGGCTGGCTGGGCAGGTGGAATAGCAGCTGGAGCTGGAATGATAGCCTGCTGACCCTGAGAGCCACGCTGATGCTGCGAAGACTGGTGAGGTGCTCCCCTCCTACGCCTGGGGCACTCCCTGACTAGATGGCGAGTATCCCCGCACCCAAAGCAAGCTCTAGGAGGACACGGTGATTGACTGATCGGCCTCACCCCCACTAGTCTGACCTCTGGAAGGACCCCGTGCAGGAGGTGCACTAGAAACCGGGGGAGCGTAATAAGGCTCCTGAGGTGCTGGAAGGGCTGGAGTACTACCGGCTGCTGGCAATGCCGAATGAACTGGACGACCGGAATAACCCCTACCAAAACGACTGGCTGCTGAAGTGCGGGCACCAGAGAAATGGCCCGACTCACAAGACTTCTTGGCCTCTCTATCTCCCCGCTCTCTAGGGAGCATACTCTCGATCCTCCTGGCAATGCTAACTGCCTGCTGATAAGATATATATGTCTCAAACTCTCTGGCCATGCTGGATCGGATCGGCGGAATCAGGCCCTCAATAAATCTCCGCACCCTCTCCCGGACTGTGGCTACCAAGGCCGGTGCATGCCTGGAAAGACGGGTGAAACTGATAGCATACTCCGATACTGACATGGAATCCTGTCGCTACCGCTCAAACTCCGAGCGCCAAGAATCCCTAAGGCTCTAAGAAACAAACTCTCTCAAAAATAGATCTGAAAACTGCATCCAGGTCAATGAAGCAGACTCCTCTGGACTATCCAACTCATACGTGCGCCACAAATCGTAAGCGGCCCCACGAAACTGAAAGGCAGTGAAGGAAACCCCGCTGGTCTCCACAATCCCCATAGTACGAAGAATACGATGACACTCCTCCAGAAAACCCAATGCATCATCTGAAGCCAACCCATTGAACACTAGAGGGTCATATTTCTTGAACTTCTCAAATCTACGCTGCTCATCCTCAGAGGCAGCTGGCCCACCTCCAGGCTGTGCTGGGGCGGCAGGAGGCATAACCAAAACCTCTGGAACCTGTCCCACTGGCACACGCTGCTCAGGTGTAATGGCTGCGGGAGTCTGGGCCCCTCCCCCGGCCTGAGATGTAGCTGCGACGAGAGGAAGCAGTCCTGCCTGAGCTAAAGTGGTATACATACTCATGAACTGGGCCAGGGTCTCCTGTAGTGTTGGAGTAGTAGTAGTTGTAGTCGGTGTACCAGGTGCCTGCGCTCCAACCTGGTCTACCTGTGGCACCTCAGCGGCGGCACGCACGGGTGCTGTGGCTGCACCTCGGGCGCGTCCTCATCCTCTACCTCGGCCCCGACCTCTGACGGCGGCAATAGGGGGCGCGGGTACCTGATCGTCGCGAGTAGCTCGTGTCCTCACCATCTGTGAGAGGATAGAAAGCAATAGTTTAGATTTTTGATGCCCAAAAATGTCGCACGACAAGGAATCCAAAAGAAATGAAGAGTTTCCTAAACAGTTACATAGCCCCTCGTAGATAAATACAGACATCTCCGTATTGATCAGCGAGACTCTAAGTAACCGGTCTGTGTCCCGTGACTCCTATGAACCTAGAGCTCTGATACCAACTTGTCACGACCCTAGTTCACCAATCGTGAACATGTCGTGATGGCACCCAGTTCCCACGACTAGGTAAGCCTAACACGTTGCGGAATATACAAGCTATGAACACTTAAATAAGAAACAGCGGAAAGATGGCATAAAAGGATATGTAATCCGTGCCGCTTGGCACATACATCCGTCAACACAATGAATAAAACACTACCAAGATCCGGAATCCCACGGTAACACAGACTAAAAGAGAATATACAACTGTGGCTCTATGTGTAAAGAGTATCTAACAACGAAATGAAGGAAAAATGTCAACTAGTACTAATAGAATAGAAGGAAAGCCTCCGGATCCGCGGACGTAGCAGATCATACCTCGAGGTCTCCCAAAAAGCTGCGGAATCACCTAGCACGAGCCTGCTCTGATGTACCTGGATCTGCACAACAAAAGTGTGCAGAAGAGTAGCATGAGTACACCACGGCGGTACTCGGTAAGTGCCAAGCCTAACCTCGATGGAGTAGTGACGAGGAAGGTCAGGGCCCTACTGAGAAACAATAATATAATGATAATAACAATAATAAGCAGTTTAATGATTATAATTTCCGAAATAACAACAATAAGATGATTACTGCAATCGTCTACAATTAAGCTAACAACAAATAACCAACTCAATAAAACAAGTCCAGGACCTGTAGGAATCGAACCCACAGTCCCATTGACAGTACCTCCGGGTCTCCGGGAATCGAACCCGCAGCCCATGTCTCAATAAATAATCAATAACTCGGGATCTCCGGGAATCGAACCCGCAGTCCCTACCAATAACTCGGGATCTCGGGAATCGAACCCGCAGTCCCTACCAATAACTCGGGATCTCGAGAATCGAACCCGCGATCCCTACCAATACCTCGGGATCTCCGGAATCGAACCCACGGTCCCTACCAATATCACTCGGGTCTCCGGGAATCGAACCCACGACCACGGGTCTCCGGGAATTGAACCCGCCAGTTCCACAAGCACGACAAATAAAGGAATACACGAGAGAGAATAAATTATGCTTAACTATAACTTCACCGAAAAATAGTGCCAATAATTATCAAGAAGTTTAAATAAGACAATTAGGCAACTAAACAATTAAGTACTACCTAATCATGCTTTTCTAACTACTACCGGGTAAAATATCAAATTAACAACTAAAGACAGGAATATCACTCATCGAACATTTTAAAAACAGTATGTGTTCAACAACCAGCGCGTGTACACGCCTGTCACCTCGCGTACAAGGCATTTAAACTATCACATAATATCCTAGGGGTGAAAATTCCCCCACACGAGGTTAGACAAGCCACTTACCTCGACTCCGGTACAAAACCGCTATGAAACAACTCTCTTGCCACGAATGTCAGCCTCCACAAGTGTAGAATCTGATAAAATTCAATAGAATCACATCAAAATAGGCCAATTGGGCATTACCCAATCAAATTAACTCAAAATACACCAAAACCCACAAGTTGCCAAAACCCGACTGCCGGTACACTTATCGAAAAATCACAAAAATTATATATTCGGGTTCCTTATCTCAATACGAGTCTAGGCATATAAAATTTACTAAAATCGGACTCCATTTGCCCACTCAAATCAGTATTTTTCTTCAATTTAGGCCTAGGGCTCAAACCCACCTTTAATCTTCCATTTACAGAAATTTAACCAAGGATTTCATGTTAAAATGATGTAATTAAGCCACAAAACTTACCTCCGATGAATCCCCGATGAATTCCCAGCAATTCCCGTGAGTTTCTCTCTCTAGAACTCAAAAATGGCGTTTTGGGGTATGAAACCCGCAACTGGTTCTGTTCTGTAATTAAACTCACTGCCAACCTATTTTCTTCATCGCGTTCGCGACGCCTCTCATGCGAACGCGATGCCTTACTCCAGTCCTTCATCGCGAATGCGACGTGAAGTCACGCGTCCACGAAGGTCATCTTCCCAGCCTCCGGACTTTTATTCTACGCGAACGCGATGCCCTGCCTTTTCCTCTTACGCGATCGCGACCTTACTCCACGCGAACGCGATGCGTTCCAGCTCCCTCATGCGCGAACGCGTTCTCGTCCTCGCGAACGCGATGGTCACCCGGCCCCAACCTACGCGAACGCGGCATAGCCCTCGCGAACGCGAAGGCTAAAATTTCGCCCAGTGATCTGCAATTTACAGCAGATCATTTCTTGCTTCAAATTGCCGGATGATGGTCCGGATTCACCCCGAGGCCCCCGGGACCCCAACAAAAACCACCAACATATCCCAAAACACGATACGAACTTATTCCAATCATAAAAACACGTCTAACAACATCAAAACCCATAATTCACATCGAATTCAAGCCTAAATTTCTTAAAACCTTCCGAATTGCACACTCGATCTACAACCCGACCAAACGACGTCCGAATGACCTGAAAATTTGCGGACATATCCAAAATCACATAACGAAGCTACAGAAATTGTCAGAATTCTATTCCGACCCCCGGATCAAAATCTCACCTATCGATCGGATTCGCCAAAATTTCAAACTTCGGCATTTCAAGCCTAATTGAGCTACGGACCTCCAAAATACATTCCGAACGCGCTCCTAACCCCGAAATCACCTAACGGAGCTAATGGAACCATCGAATTTCCATTCCGAGATCGTCTTGACATTGTTCCGGTTACGGACCATTTTCTAACTTTAAAGCTCTCATTTAGGGACTAAGTGTCCCAAAATACTCCAAGTTTCAGAACCGACTCTCCCAACAAACCACAATAGCAGAAATGAACTTAGGGGAACAGTTAAATTGGGGATTGGGGCGTAATTTTCTAAAACGACCGGCCGGGTCGTTACACAACCCTAGGCATTTCTCATTTAGAGTGCAATTTGCTAATACCGGTTCATATTATGTTTTACAGTTAAGGATATGACTGCGAGTATGTGTTCAACAGGTAATGTGTGGTCAATTATCTCAACAGGCTCCCCTAAGGGTTCTACAGATCGGCACAAGGCCCCAAACATGGCAACTAGCCCAAAATGTACGGATATAAGCTTAGTCTCAGTCAAAAGGTACAGTAAGCCATCAATCAGGATAGACCAAGTCTGAATCCCTAGCCACAATATCACCACGCTCATCACGCGGCGTGTGCTTCATCTCAACATAGCACTGTATAGTGCAAATACGGGATTACAAACCCTCAGTATATCATTCATACCCATTACTCACCTTAAACCGGCCAAAATCCTAGCTCGCCTTGCGCATTCCTCGCAAATCGACCTCCTCGAGTGTAGAATCTGATCAAAACCACAAGGAATAGGTTATATTAACTAATGGGCATAACCCAATTAAAAGGACTCGAAAAACACTCAAAAACACGAAGTTGGCAAAATCCAAGCTCCGGGCTCACTTCTCGAAAAATTACGAAATTCACATTTCGGAATCCTTATCGCGCAATGAGTCCGTACATATAAAGTTCATCAAAATCGGAGTTCAAATGGGCCACCAAATCCCAAATTTACATAGAAAAAACCAAGCCCTAATTTCTTCAATTTTATACCCAAATTCAGAGAATTAATGGATGAATCATCGATTAAATGATGTATCTAGGCCACGAGAGTTACCTCCAATCACTTCCCGTCGAAATCCCCTTCCAATTCTATCAAAAAGCTCTCAAGGTAGTTCAAAAATGGAGAAAAGAATGATGGGTTCATGACTGAAATTTTCATTAAATGCCTTCTATTCGCCCAGACTTTACTCTATGCGATCCCAGCCCTAGGCATGCGATCGCGATGAACAAATTTTAATAAATTCAAAATCATTTTATGCGATCGCGACAAGGTCAATGCGATCGCGATATGCATTTTCCCCAACCCTATGCGATCGCGTCCATGAACTATGCGAACACATAGTGCAAATCAAGCTGCCCCTGAATTCCTCTTATGCAAACATAGAGACTACCCTACAATCGCGATGCTTTACATCCCAGTACTAGGCGATCGCGTCCCAGTGCATGCGATCGCATAGGCCAAATTCCTCCTGCAATAACTGCTGCAAATCTGCAGCTTCTAATATCCAAACTTGGTCCGTTTGACCACCCGAATTCATCCTGAGTCCCCCCGGGATCTCAAGCAAAGACACCAACATACCCCGAAAGATCGTACGAACTTTTTCCAATCATCAAAACACGTCCAATAACATAGAAATCATCAATTCACCACGGATTCAAGCCTAAGTTTTATTTAAACTTACGAAACTCTCATTCGATCAAAAACCCGACAAAATGACGTCCGATTGACCTAAACTTTTGCAGATATATCCAAAATCACCTAACGAAGCTACTACAACTTTCAGAATTCCATTCTGACCCTCGTATCAAAATCTCACCTACCAACTGGAATTCGCCAAAACTTCAACTTCGCCAATTCAAGCCTATTTCTACACTAGACCTCCAAATTTGATTCCGGTCGCACTCCTAAGTCACAAATCATCCCCAAAAGCTAAACAAACCACCGAAATCCACATCCGAGCCCTCTAACCACATAGTCAACTTTCGGTTAACTTTTCTTAAATAAGCTTCCTTCTAAGAGGCTATCTGCCTTATTAAACCAAAACAAATTCAATTACACCCTATCGACTCTAATACCGATATTGAGACATGAAGCAACATAATAAAGGAAAACGGGACGGTAAATCACGTGACGATTGGGTGGGTTGTGACACTCCCCCTCCCCCGTGTTTGTTTACTTTGGGACTACAGGTTCGATTCCTGGGAGATCTCCCTGCACTTTTATTTTGGGACTACAGGACGGTATCCTGAGAGATCCCCCTGCACATTAATGATTGGACTACAGGACGGTATCCCGGGAGATCCTTTGGTATTGGTACGTGAGTTGGTCTACGGGATGATATCTCGAGAGATCCACTGGACAGTTGAGGAAAGGGCTGATTTAAAGGTGAAACAAAATCATTCAAGTTAATATGGCTGATTTGTTTATCAAGTCTCTACCAATAATATTTTGAAGATGGTGCACAAGATTGGAATGCAAATGCTTAAAGATGTGAATTGATACTCTCATCAGAGGGAGTTAATACGTGTTGTACTCTTTTTTCTTTATAAGGTTTTGTCCCACTGGTTTTTCTTGCAAGGTTTTTAATGAGGCAACCAAAAGGCGTATTATTAGATATGTGTACTCTTTTTCCTTTTCCAGAATTTTTTTCCCACTAGGTTTTATTTTAGTTAAGGTTTTAACGAGGCACATTATCTGTTAAATAGACATTCAGGAGGAGTGTTATAAATAGAATTGTATTTAAAGTGAATGTCTATATTTAGAGAGATCATAGGGTTTGTTGCTTGGTGACTAAGTACCATTTCCCTATAAATAGAGGATTCTATTCTATTGTAATTTATCCCATATTAATAAGAATTGTCTCTCTCTTTCTCTGCAACATTGTTCTTCTACTTTTATTGGCTCATAACAAATATTATCTTTTATTATATCACTCTTTTAATTTAACATATTATAACTTTTTAATTAATTATAGTTCTTATGTAATATGTTTATAATATTGATTTTATATTTTAATTTTGGTGTATGGTTTTTATAGATTATTTTTCGTATTTATTTTTATAGAAAATTATAAGTTAATTTTATTATAAGTTATAATTGTATAAAAATATATGATCATCAAAAAAAATAAAAAGTGCAAAACTAAAATATAATATGTTATTAATAAAAAACACATTTTTCATTGATTGTCATAAAAATAAATATTTAATACAATAATGACTGGCACAGATTAAATTGAAAATATATTAAATAACATGACGCACCAATTCAAGATGCTTGAGAAGGTCCAACTCCAACAGTAGAAATGGTACTAGATGAAAATTACCGATTTGAATAATTTTTAGCTCGACACAAAAAAATTAAGGCCAAAGATGCTCATTTCGCACTTCGTAATGCATTTATAGAGCATTTATGGGAGCAATATACTAATCTTGTAAGTTGAATATTTATGTAAAAATTAAACTAAGTTTTACCATTATGTAATATTTATTTAATTATATCTTATCAATGATTTCATTTTTATTTGAATTATACATTAATATGTATAATGTATGATATTTGCTTATAATTTATATTAATTAAAAATTAAAGGTATAAAATAAATTTATATTAAATGGTTATATAAGAAAGAAATATGAATTATATGGGATAAATATGTAAAAAAGAAAAAAGAAAGGATTTGTTTCATAAAGAAAATAATATAACATAGAAGAGAGAGAAGAATATAAATTTTTTTTTTGTGTGTGTAAAAAATAGTGTAATGGGTTGGAGTTACTTTGCACCATTTTGATGTAAAAAAATGGAGCAAGGGTTGGAGATGCCATTAGACAGATAAATGGCTACTAATTTACAATTGTGACGACGTATGAGTTATCTCCCTGTTTCCCCCATTTTTTGGTTTCATATGTTTCAATATAAGAGTCTGGGTGAATGAGTCAATTGGATTGGTTTTAGAAGGAAACAAGACACTTAGGAAGGTTTGATTTGGAAAAGTCAACCGGATGTTGACTTATGAGTTAGAAGTCTCAGATGTGATTTCCGGTGATTCGGTTAGCTTTGGGGGATGATTTGTGCCTTAGAAGTGTGATCGAAATTGATTTTGGAGGACCGGTGTAGAATTAGGCTTGAATTGGCAAAGTTAGTAGTTTGGCAAATTCCGGTTGATATGTGAGATTTCAGAATGAAATTTCGAGAGTTGCTATAGCTTCATTAAGTGATTTGGGATGTGTGTGCAAAATTTCAGGTCATTCGGAGGTGTTTTGGTCGAGTGTTTGATCAAATGCATATTTGTGATGAACTGACCAGTCGTCACATGAGTTACCATCCCGTTTCCCACTTATTGTGATGCTTCATGTTTTTATATCGGTATTTGAGTCGATCGGGTGTAATTGAATTGGTTTTGGTTAAGAATAAGGCACATTAGCCTCGTAGAAGGAAGCTTGTTTTAGAAAAGTTAACCGGAAGTTCACTATGTGGTTAGAAGGCTCGGATGTGTATTCGGTGATTCGGATAGCTTCGAGGGATGAGTTATGACTCGGGAAAGCGATCGGAATTTAATTTGGAGGTCCGGTGTAGAAATAGACTTGAATTGGCGAAGTTGAAATTTTGGCAAAAATCCAGTTTATAGGTGAGATTTCGATCCAGGAGTCAGAATACAATTTCGAGAGTTGCAGTAGCTTCGTTAGGTGATTTTGGATATGTCTGTAAAGTTTCATGTCATTCAGACGTCGTTTGGTCGGGTTTTTGATCGAATAAGAGTTTCGGAAGTTTTAAAAAAATCTAGGCTTGAATCTGTGGTAATTTAATGATTCTTGTGTTGTTGTGTGTGTTTTTATGATTGGAACGAGTTCATATGGTGTTTTGGAGTAGGTTGGTATTTTTGGTTGAGGTCCCGAGGGCCTCGAGGTTATTTTGGATGGCTAACAGGCATTTTCGAGTTGGAATTATGCAGCAAAAAAATTTGCTGAAGCATTGGCCTTCGCGATCGCGTGGGGTCAGACACAGTCGCGTAGAGGAAATTGGAGGCCTGGAAAAATTAGCCTCCGCATTCGCGTGGACTTGGCCGCTTTCGCGTAGGCATTGAGTGATTGGTCATTGCGTTCGCAGCGTTAGGGTCGCGATCGCATGTCTATGGAATTTAAAGCATCGTGATCGTGTGAAGTCAGTCGCGATCGCGTAGAAGGAATTTGAAGGCCCTAGATTTTTGTACTTCCCGATCGTGTGACCTGTGTCGCGATCGCGATAAAGGATTTCTGGACCTGGGTAGAATGTTTAAAAATATTTCATCCGCGATTTTGGGTCATTTTTCCTCCATAGTTGGTCATTTGGAGAGCTTCTTGGTGGAGAATAAAGAGGGTTTCATTGGGAATTAATTGAAGGTAATTTTTATGAGTTAAATACATGATTTTATCAAAGATTCATCCATTAATTCTCTGAATTTGGGTATAAATTGAAGAAGTTAGGGCTTGGATTTTTGCAATGAAGAATTGGGATTTGGTGGCTCATTTGAACTCTGATTTTTATAATTTTTATATGTACGGACTCTTGGCGAGACGAGGATTCCGAAAATGTCTTTTTCGAAATTTTTCGAGAATCGGGTCCGAGGCTCAGGTTTTGCTAGTTTCGAGATTTTCGTTATATTTCGATTGTTTTCGATTGGCTATTGTTCCATTAGCCTATTATGATATATTTGTATTGATTATGGCTAGTTTCGATGCACGTGGAGGCCGGTTTGAGAAGCAAAGTCGTCGTGAGGTAGAGTTTTTGCCGGATCGAGGTGGGTAATACTTGTAAATGTTGTCCTGAGGATTTGTAAACCCCGGACTTGCACATCATAGTGTTGTATTGAGGTGACTTGAACGCCAGATAACGGGCGTGGGATATAGCACCATTGGGGATTGTGACTTGGTCTGTCCCGCATAATAAAAACACTACCTAATTGCTTGAAATTGAATTGACACCCTAATAAAGATATTAATTATCATGAACTGGACTGATTGTCATGTTTTGGGCTTCATGCCGAATACTTGAATCCTTCAAGGATTGGTATCACTGTCTTGGCAATACTATGCATATTTTCATCTCAGTCTAACGTTTTAAAATGCTATTTTGCAACTCAACATTTTTATAAGATTTGAAAACTTAAACAAGGTTTGATGACATTTAGTTGTGAGCTGCTATGTTACTATTGCACAAGGGTTTTATGCACATTCATGACGATGCATGGATCGGGATGAAGGCCGCAGCGCGAGTGATATTGGTATTGCGTTGGGATATAGGAGACCCTCCGGAGTCTAAACCCCCACAGTAAGTGCGGGCGCCTAAATGGATCAGGTTGTACGCCACAGCGTCATGTGCATTGCATTCATGCATTGGTTCTACTTGTACTATATGGCATAACATTTAGCACTCATACATTACTGGCATACATGTGTTATTTGCCTTATTGACCAAATACCCTGGTGGAAACTGTTAAGGAGTGTTGGGCCCAAGGGGCTGACTTGAGTGCAGACTTGCACTATTTGATGTTGTACCCAGGTATTGAACTGTTAATAATGAAAGAAAGAGATGTTAAAAAGAGATTTCAAAATCTACTCAGATATGTTATGAAGGAATATTATGAAAGTGTACTGAAATCTAAAGATGTGGTTCTATATTTTTATTGCACAAGATGGTGCTTTGTGTTGTTTTCTTTTCTTCAGCATTATTTACTTTTATTACCGCTGAGTTAGAAGTACTCACTCGACTCCCTGCACCATGTGTGCAGATTCAGGTATTTGGAAGCTTAACTGAGCTTTGTGCTGATCCAGAGTTTCATTTGAGATCGTCGAGGTAGTTGCCGGCCTTCGCAGGACCCGACATTACCCCGTATTACTCTGATGTTTTGTTCTTTCTGCGTACATTCAGACTTGTTGATTTATTTTCAGTATTGTTCTGCTTTCTGATAGAGGCTCTTGGCTCGTGACCCCCAGGTCTTTGGGAAGTTAAGTTGTTGTGTGAGATTATCGGGATATTTTTATAACTATCAGCTTATTTGGTTTATATCACTATTAAGGATTTCTAAATAAATGGTTTATGAGCTCTAAGCTCGAGTTGAGATCACATTTGGTCAGGCTTGCCTAGCCACTGGGTTAGGTGCCATCACGACCGGGTTTGGGGTGGTGACAAGTTGGTATTAGAGCATAGGTTACTAGGCCTCATGAGTCTTGAGCCAGTTAGTAGTGTCTCGCGGATCGGTACGGAGACATCTGTATTTATCCTCGGGAGGCTGCAGACATTTTAGGAAACACTTCACATTCTTTGAATTCTTATCGTGCGTACATCATTCAGCTTGACATGTAATTTTTGAATTTCCTTCCACACGTCTGTATGTGCACTCGAGCGCTTAGTAATGTATTTTCCTTGATGGCTTGTGGTTCCTCGATCGATGGGAGAGATATAATCTCCGTGAGTTCATGTTGGGCTAGTCATGAGGACTTGAGGCCGGATCTTTGCCTGTGGCTTGAACACCGAGGTGCTGATTTTGCGAGCTGGCATTATGAATTTATATGATTAGTATTGTCCCTAATTGTGGAAATGGCATCTTGATAATGGGTGAGCTGTTAGGTGTTCGATTCTTATTGTGATATGTTGTGTAGCCCCGAGCTATGGGTGTGGAGAATATTTTCATGTCTCTTAGTGGAAAGGTAAAGTGCATTATGTGCGGTGGTATGAGTCCAGAATCAGGAAGACTAACTGATTGTGCTATGTGTATCATGGTGGAAGGTGTGCTGAAATACCAAATTGAGGCGAAGCAGGTGGGTTATCTCTTGCGGAGTGTCCTTAGGTGGATTGATTTTTATGTGTAATTGAAAGGTATTTTATATGTATTATGATTCGAATAGGTGCGACGCATGTCCCTGTATCAATTTTGATAATATAATTCGTGTAGTGTTGAGATTAATGTTGTTGATATACATTGTGATGTCTTGTCGAGCTGTTGACGTGTTGTTAGGATGGTTTTGGTGATCCTCTGGAAAGTGGATAGGCCAAATTACAAAGGAAACTCTTATTGAAATTTTTGGAAAATTTGGGACTTAGAAAAAGATTTTGTCACCTAAATAGTGGGCTTAACTGTTGTGTGTGAATGAATGCAAGAATTGCAAAAGAGTTAAGATTTCTAATGATTCGAGTCTCTGCCAAAGCTTGTAAATGACTTGAGTTTAATCTCATTATAACGCTGTCTCATCATTTCAGTAAGAATGTTATGAGTGGTTAAAAGTGCCTTGATATGTGGCTTAGAGCCAAGTTGGGGAGGTTGATGTTTGACTAGTTGATTGCATTGTTGTGTGCTATGTTGGTTCTATCTCGAAGTATGTTGGCGAATCAGCTCTGGTCGCGAAAATTAAGCCAAGAATGACGTGTGTGAAGGGAAATTTTGATAAAAGTTATATGGTGCTTCGTAGATGAGAAGCAATACTGGGATCTTTGAGCTGCGGTTGATAAATAATGCTCAGGTATAGAAAAGAAAGATGGTTGTTGTATCTATAAGAGATCATGTTTTTGCGGCATCGGAGTACTAATAAGGCACGAGTGGTTCTGTTCAATAAGACAGGTGAATTACAGCCGAATAAGGGTGAATGCTTCCGAGAAAGGTTTTGCGGTGTTCAAGATGTTGCATGTAGCAGTTAGGTGTCTTAAGATTGTGTATGTGGCTAGAGACTATTGTTTCGCTAGAAGAGATCAAGACTTGTGGTATGTTCTGTTAATTATGGGATTCTATATATCCGTATTTGAAAGGTAATGGTGACGAATTTAGGATCGCATCAGGTTCTTCAACATAAAGTATTATAGAATGTGGTATTTCTAGGAAACATCTGAGAGAGTATTCAGTGGCTTATGGTTCTTAGACCGTATGGTCTTATGTACGAGTCTCGTGTGGTAACCTGAGTTGAGGTATTGTGGTGCTATGGCAAAGTAGAATATTAAATTACAGGAAGTAAATTGGGTAAATGGAACCGCTTGATAATAAACTAAAATGGTATGATAAGGATACGATTAATTCTTGGTATGTGTTTGAGGTAATGAGTCTTACAGGTGTAGTGCAACAAAGCTCTTGCGTGCTGGCAATTGCTTAGCTTGGTTTGAGTAGAAGGATTTAGTCCTGGCAGTTTAACTTGTGCAATGGGATTGGGAGAAAGAGTTCGTGATGTGTTTTACCGTGGTTTTAAAATGAGTATATTTCCTATTGGTATGCGAAGCTTGGAGTGTGTAATAATTTTCTCCTATATGGGATCATGAAAGTTCTTGACTAGTTGAGTGCCTTGATGTCTGCGGCACAGGAGAGAGATAGAAGTTCCCATGTTATCTTAGTGCCGTATGGTATATGTGATGTGTTATGGAAAGTTGATATTGGCATATTTAAGATTTTGGACCAGTTCATAATAATGGGAAGTCATTAAAACTCTTGAGCAGTGCGGGCAGCTGCAGATAATTTAAGAATCAATTTTTCTGGTGATTAAGGAAAATGGTACTGCTATTTTAGTGATTTTGCGGGGTATACGTTCAAAAAAGGGCAAGGTAATGTAACTGATAATATTTGGTGGTATTGCAGTATTCTCTTATTGGATCGACTGTGATGATTGAGTTGTTGATGGCATAGGGAAATTTTTGAATGTCTTTCGTGGTATGAATGGATGCTTGATGTGTGTTATGTAATTGTACAGCGGAGTGTGGGATCAGGCATAGTGATTCATGTGTTATATATGTGTTGGAAACTAGAAGTTCTCGTGATGTGACTATGCAGTGGTTGTAGATCGTGTGTATCAGCACCGTATAGTGGTTATTGGAAATTGGAAGTCCTAGTGGATCTCTCTTTGCCTGATATGTTGAGTTTAGTTCATGATATTAGATTGCAGACTGGTTGTTCCAAACTCAGGTTGTCTAGACTAATGTTATATGCACTATGTTGGAACATGCCACAGATTGCGTAGCAGAGTGCATCAAATTATGTTCTAGCAGGGTAGTTGTATTCCAAGGACTAGCGGACGGCTATCAGGTATTGCTTTGATAATTGGGCCTTCACGGAGGATGTCAGTGCAGAGGTTTCTACCAATGATTCAGTTCCAGTATTTAGGGACTTTTCGGATGCGTTTCATGTGGCCGAGCATAGGACTATATATGTTTATTGTAATGAACAAATTTGACTCGATGTGCATTTCCTTTTTGTAAGGTATATATGTGTGGATCGGGTGGCACGCTGCCACGAGTATGGCATTTGGATTGGGTGGCATGCCTCCACGGGTATGTTATCTGGATCGGGTTGCACGCCGCAACAGTGTGATGTGAAAAGTAGTCTTATTTATACGTTACTTTGTATGCAATACTTCCTAATGTCTGGGGAAAGTCCGTATTGGGTGTTGCTCGGCAAATAGCGCATCAGTTGTGTCCTTTCAGGATTTAATAGTGTTTGGATAGAATCATGAGTGGTGGCAAGGCCATGTGATGTTATGACCTTTCGAGGAGGATTCAAGTACCCTATTTCTATGTTGTGAGACGGGATCTCAATTCTGTGTTGTGATGGTACGAGGAATTTGAATTGGAGCCTGTGTTGTGCATGTCGTGGCTTAGGCCGATGTTGAGGTGTCATATCACCATTGTGGTGTGTTATAATCAAAATGATCATTGGAGTCATTAATGAGTGCAAGCATATGTGATTTCAGTTGGTTAGAAAGGTAATATCGAGGTTTGGCTCCAAAATATATTGTGGTATCAGTCAAAAGGGAAATGGATTCATGAATGGTTGATATAAGAGATGGGTTCGGTATATCGCGTATTTCAGTTGCCGTGTGCAGTATATGAAGGTGTTGGAATAAGACTTTAGCTAATAAAAAGGTTTTTCTATTAGTATTTGGTTATTGTGGGCTATTGCTGTGAATAGATGCCATCGTCTCGAGTGTTTCGGTTGTGTAGTATATCATATGGTCTAACCTGGAGTAGCAAGTATGGATTATTACAGTTGGTTCGGGTTTATTTTGAGTATAAACGTGGGGTTTTAATATGGTGTGATTTCGGGAAGTGCAATGTGGTCTATGGTTTAGATAGACTGTGAAATTTTAGCTATGTTGTGTTATCAGATCTATGCAAGATAGGGTGACGTGGGATCACCCCGAGTATATGATTGGTAAGGTCATTCAGCTATTAGGCTACTTCTAGTACAACTCTAGGTTCGCTCAAGGACGAGCGTTTGTTTAAGTTGGGATGTGACGACTCGACCCACCGTCACGTGAGTTACCCCCATGTGTTCCCCTTATTGTGATGCTTCATGTTTTTATATCGGTATTTGAGTCGATCGGGTGTAATTGAATTGGGTTTGGTTAAAAATAAGGCACATAACCTCGTAGAAGGAAGCTTGTTTTAGAAAAGTCAACCAAAAGTTGACTATGTGGCTAGAGGGCTCAGATGTGAATTCTGGTGATTCAGATAGCTTCGGGGGATGATTTATGACTCAGGAGAGTGATCGAAATTTAATTTGGAGGTCCGGTGTTGAAATGGGCTTGAGTTGGCGAAGTTGGAATTTTGGCGAAAATTCGGTTAATAGGTGAGATTTCGATCTAGGAGACATAATGGAATTCCGAGAGTTGCAGTAGCTTCGTTAGGTGATTTTGGATATGTCTGCAAATGTTCAGGTCATTCGAACGTCGTTTGGTCGGGTTTTTGATCGAATATGAGTTTCGGAAGTTTTAAGAAAATCTAGTCTTGAATTTGTGGTAAGTTGATGATTCTTGTGTTGTTGTGTGTGTTTTTATGATTCGAACGAGTTCGTATGGTGTTTTGGAGTAGGTTGGTATTTTTTGGTTGAGGTCCTGAGGGCCTCGGGGAGATTTCGGATGGCTAACGGACATTTTCGAGTTGGAATTATGCAGCAGAAAAATTTGTAGAAGCATTGGCCTTCGCGATCGCGTGGGGTCAGACGCGATCATGTAGAGGAAATTGGAGGCCTGGAAAAATTAGCCTTTGCATTCACGTGGACTTGTTCGCGTCCGCGTAGGCATTGAGTGATTGGTCATCGCGTTCGCAGCATTAGGGTCGCGAGTGCATATCTATGGAATTTAAAGCATCGCGACCGTGTGAAGTCAGTCGCGATCGCGTAGAAGGAATTTGAAGGCCCTAGATTTTTGTACTTCGCGATCGCGTGACCTGGGTCGCGATCGCGATGAAGGATTTTTGGACCTGGGCAGAATGTTTAAAAACATTTCATCGGCGATTTTGGGTCATTTTTCCTCCATGGTTGGTCATTTGGAGAGCTTCTTGGTGGAGAATAAAGAGGGTTTCATTGGGAATCAATTGAAGGTAATTTTTATGAGTTAAATACATGATTTTATCAAATATTCATCCATTAATTTTCTGAATTTGGGTATAAATTGAAGAAGTTAGGGCTTGAATTTTTGCTACGAAAAATTGGGATTTGGTGGCTCATTTGAACTCCTACTTTTATAAACTTTATATGTACGGACTCGTGGCGAGACGAGGATCCCGAAAATGTGACTTTCATAATTTTTCGAGAAGCGGCCCGGGGCTCGGATTTTGCTAGTTTCAAGATTTTTGTCATATTTCAATTGTTTTCAATTGGGTATTGTTCCATTAGCCTATTATGATATATTTGTACTAATTTTGGCTAGTTTCGACGTGCGTGGAGGCCGGTTGGAGGAGTAAAGGCGTCACGGGCTAGAGTTTTTGTCGGATTGAGGTGGGTAATACTTGTAAATGTTGTCCTGAGGATTTATAAATCCCGAACTTGCACAGCATAGTGCTGTATTGAGGTGACTTGCACGCGGATAACGGTCGTCGGGTAGAGCACCATTGGGGATTGTGACTTGGTAAGTCCCGCTTAATGAACACACTATCTAATTGCTTGAAATTGAATTGACACCCTAATAAAGATATCAATTATCATGAACTGGACTGATTGTCATATTTTGGGCTTCGTGCCGAATATTTGAATCCTTCAGGGATTGGTATCACTGTCTTGGCAATACTGTGCATATTTTCATCTCAGTCTAAGGTTTTAAAATGGTATTTTGCAACTCAGCATTTTTATAAGATTTTAAAACTTAAACAAGGTTTCATGACATTTAGTTGTGAGCTGCTATGTTACTATTGCCCAAGGGGCTTATGTGCAATCATGATTATGCATGGATCGGGTTGCACGCCGCAGCGGGAGTGATATTGATATTGCACTTGGGCGGTAGAAACCCCTCCGGAGTCTAAACCCCCAGAGTGAGCGCGGGCGCCTAAATGGATCGGGATGTACGCCACAATGTCATGTGAATAGCATTGCATTTATGCATTCATTCTACTTGTACTACGTGGCATGACATTTAGCACTCATACATTACTGGCATACATGTGTTATTTTCCTTGTTGACGAGATACCCTGGTGGAAATTGTTAAGGAGTGCTGGGCCCAAGGGGCTAACTTGAGTGCAGACTTGCACTATTTGATGTTGTACTCAGGTATTGAACTGTTAATAATGAAAGAAAGAGATGTTAAAAAGAGATTTCAAAATCTACTCAGATATGTTATAAAGGAATACTATGAAAGTGTACTGAAAATCTAAAAATGTGGTTCTGCATTTTTATAGCACAAGATGGTGCTTTGTGTTTTTTTCTTTTCTCCAGCATTATTTAATTTTATTATCGCTGAGTTGGAAGTACTCACTCAACTCCATGCACCATGTGTGCAGATTCAGGTATTTGGAAGCTTAACTGAGCTTTGTGCTGATCGAGAGTTTCATTTGAGACCGTGGAGGTAACTGCCTGGCATCCGCAGGACCTGACATTCCCCCTTATTACTCTATTGTTTCTTTCCACGTACATTTTGTAGATTTATTTTCGGTATTCTTCTGATATTCTGATAGAGGCTCTTGGCTCGTGAACCCCAGGTCTTTGGGAAGTTATGTTGTTGTGTGAGATTTCGGGATATTTTTATAACTATCAGCTTATTTGATTTATATCACAATTAAGGATTTCTAAATAAATGGCTTACGAGCTCTAAGCTCGGGTTGAGAGCACATTTGGTCATGCTTGCTTGAATCTGATTTGGGTTGGGCGCCATCACGATCGGGTTTGGGGTCGTGATAGTATTTCAAAAGTTTAGAAGAACTTAGGCTTGAATCCGATTTAATTTGACGGTTTTGGTGTTGTTTGTGTTGTTTTGATGATTGGAGAAAGTTTGAACAATGTTTTGGGATGGGTTGGCACTGGAGAAAGTTTGAATAATGTTTTGGGATGGGTTGGCACTTTTGGTTGAGGACCCCGAGGGTCTCAGGATGATTTTGGATGGCCATCAAGATGAATTTTGGACTTGTTGCATTTCTGAAGTTGTTGGTTTCTGGTACGCAGATGCGAAGACGGGATCGCATGTGCGTATTTTGACCATTTAGGGGATTTTAGCATGAGCAGATTATTTTTGCAAGTGCGGTGTCCGCAGATGTGGACATTGACCGCATAAGCGGTCCGCGCGCTTAAGGGGAGTTCTCAGGAGTGGATGCTCGACCGCAGAAGCGGAACTTGAGAACATAAGCGGTCTTGGGCAATATTGAAGATCCACATAAGAGGAGGTAAATTCCTCATATGCGGTATATTGAACGCAGTGCGAAAAAGGCTTGATAGAAAAGGGGTTTTAAAGATTCATTTTATTCCGCGAGCTAAGGTATTTTTCCACCATTGTTTAGCAACCTTGAGAGTTTTTGGACGGAAATTGAAGAGAATTTCGACTGGGTGTGAATGGAGGTGAGTTCTATGACCTAAATACATGATTTAGTGGAAAAATTAACCTAGACAGCAACAACAACAACAACCCAGTATAATCCCACAAGTGGGGTCTGGGGAGGGTAATATGTACGCAGGCCTTACCCCTACCCAGGGGGCAGAGAGGCTGTTTCCAGGAGACCCTCGGCTCAAGACATCAACAAAAAAACGATGCATTAGTACTGTCAATAAACTCATACTAAAAATAACATAAAATAACAACATAACACAAAATAATAAAGTAGCAACAGCATAAGAAATATAGGAAATACGAAATAGGAAATAGATGAAAGGTATACTAATATCCAATAAATAGCTCCATGTACTGATCAATACCTCCTACGATTACCTCCTAACTAGCTAATATCACTCTAGTGCGCTGTGGAATTATCCACAACTTCCCCCTAACCTACAACTTTAATGTTCGACTTCCACAATCCCCTATCAAGGGTCATGTCCTCAGTAATCCTAAGACGCGCTAAGTCCTGCCTTATCACCTCTCCCCAATACTTCTTAGGTCTTCCTCTACCTCTTCTCATGCCTACCACAGCCAGTCGCTCACACCTTCTCACCGGTGCATCAGTGCTCCTCCTCCGAATGTGCCCGAACCACCTGAGTCTTGCTTCTCGCATCTTGTCCTCTATGGGGGCCACACCCACCTTCTCTCTAATATATTCATTTCTAATCTTATCCATCCTTGTATGCCCGCACATCCACCTCAACATCCTCATTTCTGCTACTTTCATCTTCCGGGTGTGTGAGTTCTTAACCGGCCAACACTCGGTCCCATACAGCATTGCAGGCCTAACCACTGCTTTATAAAACTTACCTTTTAGTAAAGGTGGAACTTTCTTGTCACACAGGACTCCCGTCGCTAACCTCCACTTCATCCAACCCACCCCTATACGGTGTGTGACATCCTCGTCGATCTCCCCGATCCCCTAAATAACTGACCCTAGGTACTTGAAACTACTCTTCTTAGGGATGATTTGAGAGTCAAGTCTCACTTCCACTCCCGTTTCCGTCGGCCCCGTCCCAAACTTGCACTCGAGGTATTCCGTCTTTGTCCTGCTCAACCTGAATCCTTTAGACTCAAGGGCATGCCTCCAAACCTCTAGCCTTTCATTTACCCCGCGTCGTGTTTTGTCAATTAGGACTATATCGTCAGCAAATAGCATGCACCATGGAACCTCCCCTTGGATATGATGCGTTATGGCATCCATCACCAGGGCAAATAGGAAAGGGCTTAGCGCCGACCCTTGGTGCAACCCCGTAACAACTGGAAAATCCTCGGAATCGCCTCCTATTGTCCTAACCCGAGTCTTAGCTCCTTCATACATGTCTCTAATCACCCTAATGTAGGCTGCCGGAACCCCTTTAACCTCTAAGCAGCTCCATAAGACCTCCCTAGGAAAAATTAACCTAGAGATTTATGGAAATTTATCAAAAAGGGGGAAAAGCTAGGACTTGTTTTTTGGTATTTTAAAGTGGGTTTTGATGGGTCATTTGAGCTCGGATTTGGGAGTTCTTGATATGTATAGACTCGTGACGAGATAAGAAATCCGTTGATGTTAAATTTTCTGGAATTCGAGAAATAGGCCCGAGGTTCAGGTTTTGCAAATTTCGTGATTTTTGATATTTTTTTATTCTTTTCGATTGGGTTATGTTCCCTTAGCCTATTGTGATGTATTCATTGTGGTTTTGATCAGATTCGCAAGGAGGCAGATTTGAGAGGCAAGGTCATAGTGAGATAGGATTTTGGCCGACTTTAGGTGAGTAATGATAGTAAATTATATCCTGAGGGTTTGAAACCCCGGATTTGCACAACGTAGTAGTACTATGTTGAGGTGAAACACGCACTTAATGGCGAGCGCAGGGTTGTTTACTACTAGGGATTGTTACTTGGACCATCCCATTTAATATTTACTGAGATGTGTTTGTTATCAACATGATTTGGGCTTTATGCCAACTACTTGAGTCCTTCGTGGATTTTTATCACTATTTTCTCACTAATTGATATACTACTTGATCTCAGTCCTGCTGACATACTATTTTACAAACTCAGCCACTTTAATTGAATTTTTGAGAATTAATTGATATTCTACTGTTGCTTAAGCTGAGCACTACTATTTTATTGATGCCCGAGGGGCTTATGATATTTTTGGACTGAGTGAGGCTTTCAGGACTTATGAGTGATGTAAGGAGGCTTTCAGGCCTTGTGAGTGATGTAAGGAGGCTTTTGGGCCTTGTGAGTGATGTGAAGGGGGCTTTCAGGCCTTGTGAGTGATGTAAGGAGGATTTCAGGCCTTATGAGTGATGTGAGGAGGCTTTTAGACCTTATGAGCGATATGAGAAGCCTTTCAGGCCTTATGTTGATATAGCGCTTGGGCCGTAAGGGGCCCCTCCGGAGTCTGCACACCCACAGTGAGCGCGGGTACCCATGTCAAATGAGAGTGAGCCCCAGGGGCTTATATGATGCTGAGTGACTGATAAGGAGCCCGAGGGACAGATATTGTTCTGAGCGATTGATAATGGGCCCGAGGGGCAGACTTCTACTCACTATTTACTTGTTGTTTTACCTGATTTACCGATTTTTAAAAGGAGATTTCAGTGACTCTTTACTGCTATTAGTGTTTAAGTGATTTGCTGCCTGATATAGAGTTGCCTTGTGCATTTATGTGTTTTCATGCCTTTAGTTATTATTTATTATTAGTACTTACTAGGTCAGAGTACTCACATTACTCCCTACACCATGTGTGCAGATACAGGCATAGCAGAGTCTGCACCTGAGCATTGATTCTTTCCAGACTGGAAGCGAGTTGGAGTTACGGGGTAGCTGTTGACGTCTGCAACCCCTTGTCTCCCCTATTTTATGTCATTTGAGTTCTTTTAGACTACTGTATCAGATATTTTACTTTGTATACTTATAGTAAATTCTATAGTAACTCAAGACTTGTGACACCCCGATTTGGGCTGTGTCGGGATGGTGTCCTTGGTTATTATCATTGTTTCTGCATTATTAACTATATTAAGCATGTGTTAGAGTTTTTAATGATAAATATTTGTTCTAAATGAGGTGTTTGCATTGTTCTGGCTGGCCTTGACTTCACGAGAGACACCATCATGATCGGGTTTGGGAATTGGGTCGTGGCAAGTTGGTATCAGAGCCTAGGTTACTAGGTCTCTCGAGTCATGAGCTGGTTTAGTAGAGTCTCGTGGATCGGTACGGAGACATTTGTACTTATCTCCGTGAGGCTACAGAACCTTTAGGAAAACTTCATATTCTTGAAATTCTTGTCGTGCGAATTTGTTGATCCGAGTACTAAAGTTCTCTTTATTCTATCCTCTCACAAATAGTGAGGACACGAGCTACTGGATGAGACGGACGACCACCTGTACCATACACTGAGGCCACCAAAGGCCGTGGACGCGATCGTGGTCGTGGCAGTGGTAGAGCAGCAGGGGCAACACATGTGGATCCTCTAGTTGCCCCAGCTGAGGACTAGGCTCCAGCAGCACCAGTTCAGGCACCAGCTGTGCCCCTAGTGATACCGGGTCTTCAGGAGACTTTGGCTGAGATTTTGATCGTTTGCACTAGCCAAGCTCAGGCAGTTTCAGCCACCATAGTAGCAGCTACTTCGCAGGATGGGGGAGGCAATCAGACCCCCACTGCTCGCACCCTTGAGTAGGTAGTGCAGGGATTACAGACTCCAGAGGTACCTCCAGCTCAGCCAGTTGCACCATTACAGGAGTTCAAGGTTCCAGCTATGCCTAAGGATGAGCAACGTCGCCTCAAGAGGTTTGGTAGACTCCATTCTCCGACATTCAGTGGTGCTGAGGGTGAGAATGCCCAGGGTTTTCTTGACAGGTGTCAACGCATGCTCCGTACAGCGGGGATCCTTGAGTCTAGTAGTGTGGTTCACCACCTTTCAGTTTATTGGGGGCTGCCTTCACTTGGTGGGAGGCGTATGAGAGGCATAGACCGGTTGGTGCAGCATCTTTGACTGGGCAAGAGTTCTCCACTCTCTTCTTGGAGAAGTATGTAATGCAGTGCTGCAGAGAGGAGCTGTGCATGCAGTTTGAGTGGCTACGGCAGGAAGATATGACTGTATCTCAGTAAGAGATAAAGTTTTCAGAGTTGGCTCGTCATTCCATCTGGATGGTTCAGTCGGATCATGAGAGGATCATGAGATTTATTGATGGCCTTAACTATCATCTCCAAGTTTTTATGACTAGAGAGAGTGAGTATTGGATGCTTCATTCGAGGAGATGGTTGATATAGCTTGAGAGATTGAGGCGGTTCGCTGCTAGGATCAAGAGGAGAGGGAGGCCAAGAGGCCTCGAGGTTCCGGCAGTTACAGTGGCGCTCCTTCGAGGGGCCAGTTCCAGCAGGGGAGGGGTCGTTCTTTCAGGCTCGCTTAGTCGGCCCGTCCTGAGTATCGTGAGGCATCTTCAGGTTGTGGTTATAATGGTTCTCAACAGAGTCATCCTTCACTCAGTGCTCTTCCATCACAGAGTTCATATCGAGCCCCATTTGTTCAGGGTTCTTCTAGGCCGAGTGCTTCAGCTAGTCACTCCGGCGCGAGGGGTTCCCTTTAGTCCCATTCTCCAGCACCTGGGAGTTTTTATGATTGCAAAGAGTTTGGGCATGTATGGAGGTTGTGCCCTCGTCATGCTGCGAGCTCATCTCAACATAGGGGTCAGCCCTCGTCTTTTGGTCCAGTTTCTTCAGCACCTGCCTCGCCAGCTAGGGGTGAGGGTCAGGTAGCCAGGGGTCTCCCCAGAGGTGCAGGTCGATCAGACGGTGGTTAGGCTTGTTTTTATGGTCTTCAGGGCATGATAGATGCTATTGCTTCAGATGATGTCATTACATGTATTATTTGAGTCTGCCACAGAGATGCCTCAATCTTATTTGATCCCGGTTCCACCTATTCTTATGTGTCCTCATATTTTTCTCATCATTTGGGTACATCCCGAGTATGAATTTCTTTGCATGTTCATGTATCTACCCCAGTGGGAGATACTATTATTGTTGACCATGTATATCGGTCATGTTTGGTGACTATTGGGGGTCTGGAGACCCGAGTTGATCTATTATTATTGAGCATGGTGGATATTGATGTTATTTTGGGCATGGACTGGTTACCTCCGTGCCATGTTATTCTGGACTCCCATGCTAAGACAGTCACTTTGGCTATACCGGGTGTACCGAGGATCGAGTAGCGTGGTGTGACTGATTATGTTCCTAGTAGGGTGATTTCATTCTTAAAATCCCAGCGTATGGTTGGGAAGGGTTGCCTTTTATATTTGGCATTTGTAAGAGATGTTGGAGTCGAGACTCCTAACATTGATTCTATCCCAGTTCTGAGGGAGTTTCCCGATGTATTTCCTATAGACCTGTCGGGCATGCCACCGGACAAGAATATTGATTTTGGTATTGACCTGGTGTCGGGCACTCAGCCCATTTCTATTCCTCCATTCGTATGGAACCAGTGTAATTGAAATAATTGAAGGATCAGCTTCAAGAACTCCTAGATAAGGGGTTCATTCAGCCTAGTGTGTCACTGTGGGGTGCACCGGTTTTGTTTGTGAAGAAAAAGGATGGCACCATGAGAATGTGCATTGACTACAGGCCATTGAACAAAGTAACAGTGAAGAACAAGTATCACATGCCTTGTATTAATGATTTATTTGACCGACTTTAGGGTGCGAGGGTATTCTCCAATATTGATCTCCGTTTGGTCTATCGCCAGTTAAAGATCAGGGATTCAGATATTATTAAGACTGCATTCGTTCATTATTGTTTTTATTGCTGATATTCTGGAGTACTCGCGTAGCCAGGAGGAGCATGCACAGCATTTGCCAGTTGTATTGCAGAGATTGAGGGAGAAGCTTTATGCCAAGTTCTCCAAGTGTGAGTTTTGGCTCATCTGAGTAGCTTTCTTGGGGCACGTGGTGTCTAGCGAGGGTATTCAGGTTGACCCAAAGAATAAAGAGGCGGTTCAAAGTTGGCCTAGACTGACCTCAGCCACAAAGACTTGTAGTTTCCTTGGTTTGGCAAGTTATTATCGCCGGGCTGTTCATGTCACGCCCCAAATCGAGGGACATGACCGGCGCCTGACCGGGTAGCCCCAGTCAAGCGGACCTGGGTGCCTTTCATTCCCACGCGTTACCACCGTGTTGATTGTTTCTCATTAACCAAATATCTTACTAATCATAAGTGATTTCACAATAAACAAACAAAACCATACGAGTGATTCATTATCAAGTTTGCAGTCTTTACAACGCCCGACATAACATAATATATACATAAGACTGGAATCCCACAATTTACATGTCTACAGAGCCTCTAGGATACAAAAGGGAATACAATACCTGCCGATAACAAGGCTCCAGCTATACCTTACAAAACCAAAATGAAATCTAAACAAAAGTGGCATGAACCACACGGGGCCCCGAGGAAGAAAGGGGCTCACCAAAACGGGCAGTGGAAGGTGAAGGATACTACTGCCGATGAGCTGAAGTGCCTGCTACTGATCCACCTACAATCATAACACGAATGTAGCGTCCCCGGCAAAAGGGACGTCGGTACACTTGAATTGTACTGGTATGTATGGACAAACTTTGTCCCAAGTAAACTCAAGCCGTTAAACAAGAATCACGATGACAAGACAGCCAATAGATTACATCAAGAAATCAATTAAGCTAACTAACCATGTTTCCCACCTTTTACTCATTTCGGATAAGCCTCAACACAAGCACGTTTAAGGTCAACAAATAGAACAACAACCAATCAACCACATAAATTTCAAGTAGTCAAACATAGGGGCAATCAGTTCCCCACAGGTTGCAAACTCTCGTGATGTCTCCTTTCACAATTTCATATCAATGATTTTGTATCAATTTCATTTGCGATTTCGATCGCTTTCCATCCTTATTACCTCATCCACCCTTATTACCTCGGCCACTCTTATCACCCCAACCCACACCTTATTTCTTCATGTTGCGGCGCGCAACCCGATCCCACCGTACAGTTTTCAAACACAACAATCACAAACAGCAGATAAGACACTACACAAAATTACAACAAGTTCAAATAAGCAATTTACACATTGGTTCATGTTCTCAATTACTTCTCAAGCCAATATCACAACCAAGTTACAATATTTCCAAAATCGAGGATGTTCATACTGTTATGTTCAATAACTTACCACACCTCAAGTGTTTCGTTTCTTTTCCACAAGGTACCATATATGCCATTACAGCCATTATTCACAGTTCTTTTACCAAATTCAACTCTTATTTGTCTTTCGGCTCATATCTCATATTACATCACTCATAATTCAACAACAACTTTGAATATCCAACAACAACATCAAGAATTTCATACAATTTGTCAATTTAACACGAACCAAACAAATTTCACACATATAGGCGATTTCACAAGAATCAAAATTAGCCATACATACCTGGTATCGAGTTTCTTCCGTTAACTTCCTACTTTATGCTTACCCAAGCTATCCTAGCTTTGCCGACCTTGTTTTGCAGGTTCTTACGCCTATTCACTTCCTCTTTACTAACAATCAAGTTCAAATAACCATGCATGAGTGAAAAATCTCATTTTCAAAAGCTATTATATGTAACCCTCTCCCTACTCATTTTAAAACTGAAAATTAGAGGAAATAGCTAGGGTTTTTACCTTCAAATGATTTCGGGGAAGTTGAATCCTTGCCCTAGAATCCCTTGAACTTAGTGGTTGGAACAATCTTTGAGGATGAAAGACTTCTCTCTCTAAAATCTTTGAGGATGAAAGACTCCAAGGGTCCGAACCGCGGCGAGCAAGCTCGCCGCGAAGAATTCTATGCATTCCTAACACATTATTCGGACCATGGCACCACAGCTACTAGGTTTCATGCACAAAAATTTTATGGGGCCTTACATCCTCCCCCCCCCCTTAAGATCATTCGTCCTCGAATGAGGATTTTGAAAATGAGTTGGTTTTGAAAGACATGATATGCAAACTATCAAAATTTTAACTAACTCTTATATTTTAGAAAACTTTCGCGAGGGTTTCCTTTGTATTATGGACATATCCACCTGTCAGAGGGCCCCCGAAACACATTACCAAACAACAATACACAAATACAACACTTTCCACAACTTGTATACACTTTCTTACCTCAACGAATGCACATATCCTATCATATTGTTACAATTGCACATAAACTAGTCACTGCAATGAGTTCTTACCGTATTTAACCATCTTAACACACCATGTACACTCAACAAAACATTACCAATCTACACTTACTATTAGTTGTTTATTTAACACGTAAATCTTTATAAGGCTTTCATTTATCAAGAAAGGTTCAAGTGACCCAAGGTAACAACACATTTAACTCATTACAAAATGAAGGAGAATTTACTAATACTAAGAGGGAAACAACTTGGACAAGATGGCAGTTACTAGGAGTAGAAGGGTCACCTAATTTCTTCTAGGCTTGATCAAACAAATGGGGGTACTTTTCCTTCATCTCTTTTTCTGCTTCCTATGTGGCCTCCTAACTTGTTGACTTCGCCACAATACTTTAACCAGAGGAAACTTCCTTATTTCTCAACTTACGGACTTGCCTATCAAGAATGGCAACTGGAACTTCTTCATATGACAAATCTTCATTAACCTCTATAGCTTCGACTGGCATGATGGTGGATGGATCTCCGATCACTTTCTTCAACATGGACACATGGAATACCGGGTGCACTGATGACATCTCAGGAGGCAACTCTAGCCTATAAGCAACTTGACCAATCCTTTGAACGATCCGATATGGCCCGACATACCTAGGACTCAATTTCCCTATCTTTCCGAATCGCATGACTCCCTTCATAGGAGATACCCTCAAGAACACCCAATCATCGACTTGAAACTCCAAATCCCTTCGGCGAACGTCCGCATAGGATTTTTGATGACTCTGTGCTGTTTTCATTCTCTCCTGAATAACCTTGACCTTTTCCATAGCTTCGTACACAATATCTGGCCCTAGCGATTCCGATTGGCGACCTACATCTTCTCCCGTACAATGCCTCAAACGGGGCCATCTGAATGCTAACATGATAGTTGTTATTGTAAGCAAATTCTATTAGTGGCAAGTGTTCATCCCAATTACCTTTAAAATCTAAGACACAAGCCTGTAACATATCTTCAAGCGTCTGAATAGTCCGCTCGGCCTGGCCGTCGGTCCGCGGATGGAAAGTTGTGCTGAGATTCACCTGAGTTCCCAAACCTTGCTGAAACTTCTTCCAAAAGTTAGCTGTGAACTGAGCCCTGCGATCTGAGATAATAGAAAGTGGAGTGCCATGAAGCCTTACTATCTCCTTGATGTACAACCTTGCATATTGCTTCGCAGTATCAGTGGACTTGACAGGCAGGAAGTGGGCTGATTTAGTGAGTCGATCCACTATCACCCATATTGAGTCGAACTTACGCTGAGTGCGAGGTAACCCCACCACGAAATCCATATTGATCATCTCCCATTTCCACCTTGGTATTTCTATAAGCTAAGTTAATCCACCGGGCCGTTGATGCTCGGCCTTCACTTGCTGGCAGGTTCGGGCATCTAGCTACAAAGCTTGCCACATCCCTTTTCATACCGTTCCACCAATAAATCTCTTTAACATCATGATACATTTTCGTGGAACCTGGGTGTACCGAATACCTGGAAATATGAGCCTCTGCCATTACCCTCTCCCGAAGCTTGTTCACGTCCGGAACACATAGTCTACCTTGGCACCGCAATACACCATCCTCGCTGCTGAGTACAAATGCTGAGGTCTTGTTATTCATAACTGCTTCCTTCACCCGAACCAATGCTTGATCCATGAACTATTTTTCCTTGATTTCCGCGACCGGTGATGATTCTGCTCCATTATGCACCAAAAAATCCCCCTCGTCAGATGCCGAGATACGAACCCCCAAACTGGCTAATTGGTAAACCTCCCGAGCCAGGGGTCTCTGATCCACACCCAAATGAGCCAAACTACCCATGGATTTTCGACTAAGAGCATCGGCTACCACATTTGCCTTCCCTGGATGGTACAATATGTTCATATCATAGTCCTTGAGCAATTTTAACCACCGTCGTTGTCTCAGATTCAGCTCTTTCTGCTTGAACAAATACTGGAGGCTCTTGTGGTCTGAAAATAGATCTACATGAAACCCATAAAGATAGTGTCGCCATATTTGCAAGGCAAACACAACAGCTGCAAGCTCCAAATCATACGTCGGATAATTCTTCTCATGGTTCTTGAGTTGCCTGGAAGCATAAGCTATGACCTTTCCGCGCTGCATCAATACACATCCCAAACCGACTCTGGAGGCATCACAATAAACCAAAAATCCCCCTGTGCCTTCTAGCAAGGCCAATACTGGTGCCGAGGTCAATCTTGACTTCAATTCTTGGAAACTTTTCTCACATGCTTCGGACCACTGGAACTTAACTGCCTTCTGCGTTAGTTTTGTCAATGGGGAAGCGAGGGTTGAGAATCCCTCTACAAACCTCCGATAGTACCCTACCAAACCCAAGAAGCTACGTATCTCTGTCGGGGTCGTGGGTCTAGGCCAATCTTTCACTGCCGCAATCTTTTGAGGATCCACCTGAATTCCCTCACTGGAAATAACATGCCCTAGAAAGGCTACGGACTCCAACTAAAACTCACATTTTGAGAACTTGGCATACAATTGATGCTGAAGAAGGGTCTGCAATGCTGCTTTGAGGTGAACGGCATGATCTTCCCTACTCCGAGAGTAGATGAGGATGTCGTCAATGAATACAATCACAAAGAAATCTAGGAATGGCTTGAATACCCGATTCATAAAGTCCATGAAAGCTGTTGGGGCGTTGGTTAGCCCAAAAGACATGACCAAAAACTCGAAGTGACCATAACGAGTTCTGAAGGCGGTCTACTGGTGGTACCCAGACCGTAAATCAATCTTTGAGAAGAACTTCGCTCCCTGCAATTGGTCAAACGGATCATCCACTCGAGGCAAAGGATATTTATTCTTGATGGTGACTTTGTTGAGCTGCCGATAATCAATACACATTCGAAGTGACCCATCCTTCTTTCTGACAAAGAGAACCGGAGCACCCCACGGCGACACACTCGGTCGTATGAACCCTTTCTCTAATAAATCCCTCAGTTGCTCCTTTAACTCCCTTAACTCTGCTGGCGCCATTCTGTATGGTGGAATGGTATATTGGCTGAATATCTGGCAATACATTGATCCCAAAATCAATCTCCCTATCCGGCGGAATGCCGGGAAGCTCATCCGGAAACACTTCAGGAAATTCATTCACAATTGGCACGGACTCGAGGGTAGGCACCTCTGAGGTGGTGTCCGTCACCCAAACCAAGTGATAGATACACCCCTTCTTAATCATCTTCGAAGCCTTAAGGTAGGAAATAAACCTACCCCTAGGCACTACACCATTTCCTCTCCATTCAATAACTGGATCGTTAGGGAACTCGAGCCTCATAACTCTTGTCCGATAGTCAAGCTTGGCAAAGCATGAATAGAGCCAATCCATCCCCATAGTTACATCAAAATCAACCATCCCAAGCTCAATAAGATCGGCTGTGGTAACACGACCACTCACCGTGACAACACAATTTCTATAGACTCATGAGGCTGAAATAGAATCACCAACCGGAGTCGACACATAGAACGACTCTTGAAGCTATTCGGGTTCTATCCCAAAACTTGAAGCAATGAATGGAGTAACATAAGACAAGGAGGACCCCGGATCAATAAGGGCATAGTAATCAATAGTCTGAACAGACAGGATACCTGTAACAACATCTGGAGAAGCCTCGGCATTCTGGCGGCCACTCAATGCATAGAATCGGCTAGGTCCACCCCTACCATGAGCTCCACCCCTAGCTGCACCACGCCCTGCTGATGCTGGAGTACGCACTGATGATGTAGCAGTCGAAGAACCAGATGACTGAGCAGATCCCCTACCTATGCCCTGACGGGGTGCACGGCAGTCCGGCTGAATGTGACCTCTCACCCCGCACCCGAAGCACACCGGGATGTCAAGGTAGCAAGTCTCTGTATGAAATCTCCCACACTTGGGGCATGTATGTCTCCCCTGCTGCTGGGACCTCACCCCAGGACGACCAGACTGACGAGACCTCCTGCTGTTTGAACCGGGTCTCGAGTAACTGCCCTGCTGATGACTGTGCACAAATGGCGATGCACTCGCGGAGGACTGAGCATATGACTGCGATGGGCCCTGATGACCCTCTCCCTGGAAGTGATCTCCCTAAATGACCCATTGACCGGGCCCTGCTCCTACTTTCTCTTTCCGCACGAATCTTTAATTTCCTGGCCTCTGTGGCTGAGCAAACCCCACGATCCTCCCATAGTTCATATCCGAGTGCAAAGCTGCTGTGGCGGCCTCATTCACTACCAAAGGGCTAAGGCCCTGAACAAACCGTCGAACCAGGGCATCCATGGTCGACACTAAATGAGGAGCGTACTTGGACAACCTTACGAACTCCATGTGATACTCCCAAACACTCATACTGCCCTGTTTGAGGACCTCGAACTCCGTGGCACGGGCTGCCGTCACCTCGGCAGGCAAGAAGTGTTCCATAAATGCATCTACGAACTCATCCCATCTGGCTGGAGGGCTCACCTCCTCACGGGAATCCTCCCACATCTCGAACCATGAACGTGCCGCTCTCTTCAGCCTGTAAGAGACCAACTCTACCCCCTCTATATCTGTAGCCTTCATCACTCTGAGGGTCTTGTATATCTCATCAAGGAAGTCCCGTGGGTCAGCCTCTGGATCGGTACCTGAGAATTCTGGAGGGGCCAACCGCAAGAACTGATGGACTCTGGAGCCGGAGGAATCTCCCTGTCCGCTGGAGGATGCAGGGGCATCATGGGATCTCTGGGCCTGGGCGGCCACTAGCTGTGTTAACATATGAATGGCTCCCCTAAGATCCTCATTAGAGATACCAGAACCTGAAGCGGGAACTGTATCTGAGTCAGGAAAACTGGCAGGAGGAATGGTGGCATCCTCTGCCGCAGCTGGAATAGGAACACTTGGGTTTTGAACAGATGGGCCAGGCAAATTCAGGACTGGTGGCTCATTCTCGCCCACGGCATCGGGTACATGATTAGCAGCCGCACTCAGGCCGGCATTGGCCCCAAGGCCGAGTCTAGCCTTCTTCTTAGGCGCCATATTCTGAAAATTTGCGAACAAGGCGCGAATTAGACACAAATATTTCCACATTGCACTTTACTGCACGATATAGATTAACAAAGAAATAGGTAAATTCCTAAATGCCTGTGTAGCCCCTGTCACACCTCCTTTTTCCGCTAACCCGCGAGGGCGCAATGGAGTTTTTCCAATTAAAGGACAATCGAAACGGGATTTATTTAATTAATTCAGAGTCGCCACTTGGGAGATTTATGGTGTCCCAAGTCACCGGTCGAATCCCGAATCGAGGAAAGGTTTGACTCTATTTAACGGTCCGCGAACCAGAAATCCGGATAAGGAATTCTGTTAACCCGGGAGAAGGTGTTAGGCATTCCCGAGTTCCGTGGTTCTAGCACGGTCGCTAAATTATCATACTTGGCTTATTAACCTGATTTACAACATATTATCCTACAATGCAATTTTAATGTTTTTTTACCGCTTTTTGTCAATTATTAGAGCTTAAGAAAATGAACATTGTTTAAGAACACGTTTTCGGATCACGTCACATGAAATGCACCCCGATCCTCGACACATTCTTATTCAACGTTGTTGGACTTGGATTTGAGTTGCATGAAATGCACACTCGTATTTAAGAAAGGTAAAATGATTAAAACCACACCTAAAATGACTAACGTATTACTATTTTGCGAAGGGCCGTGAACCTTTGCTGAATGGCACGCCTTGATTTTTAAAATACAATACCCATAAGAATGAAATACTGTAATAACTAAATTTCAATTAAAATAACCAATTTCCCATTCCAAATAGTGCCGATATTAATCCAACATTTCAACCAGTCAAAGTCGAGATTCCAAAGATGAAGAGCGTTCCATTAGCTCAAAATTCTTATGTATACTATTGCCATTTTTATAAAATTTCAAACCTTTTAATCAATTGTTTGCTAAGTTCAGGGCATAAGAAGACAAAGAATAAACTCAAATACAAAAGTTAATCTCAGTAAACTTAGGATCAAGTAGCAAAACAAAGCTTTTCTTTTCAAACACATATAATAAATCATGAACAAATAGACTTCAATATTTCCATTCTCATACACAAATGCAGAACATTGCTCAGCTACGATATACCAAAGTTTTCCAAACTTGTCGAAGCGTAAATCCAATACGGAAACATTAACATACTTTGTTCGATGCCGAATAAAAGCTTGACACGCCGGACCTCGACGAACTCGAGCGGAAGCACAACCCAAGGAACGGAATACCACTAACTGACCTACTGACTTAAAGCGACAATCGACGACTTCGAACAACAAACAGAAATGACGACTTGAACAAACCTCGATGAGTTTGAGGATGGTGTTTTCCGGCGAGTTGAAGAAGAAGGAGATAGAGGGTTGTTTGTGGTTGTTGCTTGTTCCAGCTGGTCGGAGATAAAGCAGGCTGGTTGGTCGCTGCTTAGGGTGACGACGGGTGGTGAGGTTGCTGGACGGGAAGGTGAGGGTGGTCGTGAGGCGTGACACTGGTGGTTGTTTGGGTGAGGACCAAGGTGACGATCTGAAGGGGTGGCGGACTGCTGGTGGCTGGTCGTATTGGTACTGGGGGGGGGCTGGAGGTTGTTTGGTCGTGCTGGTTCCGACGGGGTGAAGACGATGAGGATCGAGTAGCAGCGGGGTTTTTTGGTTCTCTGAAGAAGATGACCACCCCGTCGTATCTTCGTTTTTTTTTTGTTTTTCTTCCGTTCCCCAGAAACCCCACAACGGTAGTCTCTCTTTTACTTTTGCTTTCTCCTTTGTTTTCTAACGTTTTTTCCTTTGTTTGTTTTCAAAATCTTTTTTTTTGTTTTCAAAAATCCTCCCCTCTCTGCCGTTGTTCTCTTCTTCTTTAAAGAAGAAGATGAACCGTGCTTATGTTACAAAAATCTTCCTATTCAAAAAACATGTCTCTCACTTCACGTGAGAGACCACCCTTTTTTTTGTCTTTTTATTTTTGTCTTTTTCCTTTTGTATTTTTTCTTTTGTCTTTTTTCTTCTTATTCCCCATCCCCATTATGTGTTGTCCCCCCTTAGTGTAGTGGACTCGATTTATTACGGGCTAGGTCCAAAAATTATAAAACCGGGTAGTTTGAACCCGAATATTATTCTTCCCCCGGAACCGAAAATGGTGTTATTTAATTAATCTTAGGTAATCAAAATAACTATAATACTTATAATAAAAATAAAACTATTTTTTTATATTTTTCAAGTTTAAAATAACTACAAAATATTTGTGAAACTATTTTTATTATTTTCGTTTTTATAAAAAGATAAAAATATAAAGTACTATTTTTGTATTTTTCAAGTTTAAGATGACTACGAAACATTAATAAAATCATATTTTTGTTATTTTTCATTTTGAGGTAAAAATAAAGTAAAAGAGTCAAATTTAGCTAAAATAGCTATATTAAAACTAAACTAAATATTTTACGCTAAAAATATAGAAAATCTCGGGGAGGGTCAAAAATCACGTGTTTACAGCCCCCAACTTATCTGATGTGGTCGACAACACACCGATAAGAAGGGCACTACTAGACACGGCTCTGAGACATCCTAGGACACTTTAAAACCTTAGGCTCTGATACCAAGTTTGTCACGCCCTAAATCGAGGGACATGACCGGCGCCTGACAGGGTAGCCCCAGTCAAGCGGACCTGGGTGCCTTTCATTCCCACGCGTTACTCCCGTGTTGATTGTTTCTCATTAACCAAATATCTTACTTATCATAAGTGATTTCACAATAAACAAACAAAACCATACGAGTGATTCATTATCAAGTTTGCAGTTTTTACAACGCCCGACATAACATAATATATACATAAGACTGGAATCCCACAGTTTACATGTCTACAGAGCCTCTAGGATACAAAAGGGAATACAATACTTGCCGGTAACAAGGCTCCGGCTATACCTTACAAAACCAAAATGAAATCTAAACAAAAGTGGCATGAACCACACAGGGCCCCGAGGAAGAAAGGGGCTCACCAAAACGGGCAGTGGAAGGTGAAGGATACTACTGCCGATGAGCTGAAGTGCCTGCTACTGATCCACCTACAATCATAACACGAATGTAGCATCCCCGGTAAAAGGGACGTCAGTACACTTGAATTGTACTGGTATGGACAAACTTTGTCCCAAGTAAACTCAAGCCGTTAAACAAGAATCACAATGACAAGACAAGCCAATAGATTACATCAAGAAATCAATTAAGCTAACTAACCATGTTTCTCACTTTTTACTCATTTCAGATAAGCCTCAACACAAGCACGTTTAAGGTCAACAAATAGAACAACAACCAATCAACCACATAAATTGCAAGTAGTCAAACATAAGGGCAATCACTGCCCCACAGGTTGCAAACTCTCCTGCTGTCTCCTTTCACAATTTCATATCAATTATTTTGTATCAATTTCATTTGCGATTTCGATCGCTTTCCATCCTTATTACCTCGTCCACCCTTATTACTTCGGCCACCCTTATCACCCCAACCCACCCCATATTTCTTCATGTTGCGGCGCGCAACCCGATCCCACCGTACAGTTTTCAAACACAACAATCACAAACAATAGATAAGACACTACACACAATTACAACAAGTTCAAATAAGCAATTTACACATTGGTTCATGTTCTCAATTACTTCTCAAGCCAATATCACAACCAAGTTACAATGTTTCCAAAATCGAGGATGTTCATACTTGTTATGTTCAATAACTTACCACACCTCAAGTGTTTCGTTTCTTTTCGACAAGGTACCATATATGCCATTACAGCCATTATTCATAGTTCTTTTACCAAATTCAACTCTCATTTGTCTTTCGGCTCATATCTCATATTACATCACTCATAGTTCAACAACAACTTTGAATATCCAACAACAACATCAAGAATTTTACACAATTTGTCAATTTAACACGAACCAAACAAATTTCACACATATAGGCGATTTCACAAGAATCAAAATTAGCCATACATACCTGGTATCCAGTTTCTTCCGTTAACTTCCTACTTTATGCTTACCCAAGCTATCCTAGCTTTGCCGACCTTGTTTCGCAGGTTCTTATGCCTATTCACTTCCTCTTTACTAACAATCAAGTTCAAATAACCATGCATGAGTGAAAAATCTCATTTTCAAAAGCTATTATATGTAACCCTCTCCCTACCCATTTTAAAACTGAAAATTAGAGGAAATAGCTAGGGTTTTTACCTTCAAATGATTTGGGGGAAGTTGAATCCTTGCCCTAGAATCCCTTGAACTAAGTGGTTGGAACAATCTTTGAGGATGAAAGACTTCTCTCTCTAAAATTCCTCTCTTCTCTCTCTAATTTTATGTAAGATCATATGATAAAATGAAAGAGAAAGGCGATATATTAAAGAAGAGGTCGGGTCAAAATTTTACAAAAATCTGGGCCGGGTCAATTCTGCGGTCGCATCTGCGATCGCAGAATCAACATGCGGTCCGCATAGTGACCGCAGAATTGCCTTAAAATTTACACAAGTTCTGTTACGGAATGCGACCAAAATGCGGTCCGCATTCTTGATCTGCGGTCGCGTAGTGCACCGCAGATTCGACACTCAAAAACCTTCGAGAATTTATGCGGTAGATCTGCGGTCCGCAGATCCATTCTGCGATTGCATATCGACCGCATTCTCAACACCAAATTTTGCAAACCTTCTGTTAAGCTCTGCGGCAAGAATGCAGTCCGCATAGCAGATCTGCGGTCGCATTCCTGACCGTAGAATCGAAACTTTTCTGGAAAAATTGACTCTTTACATTTTTGAAACTTAATCACTACCAAGGGTCCGAACACATTATTCGGACCATGGCACCACAACTACTAGGTTTCATGCACAAAAATTTTACGGGGCCTTACATCAGGGATTTTCCTCTATTGTATCGCCCTTGACCAAGTTAACTCATAAGGGTGCTCCATTTTTATGGTCGGACGAGTGCGAGGAGAGATTTCAGAAGCTCAAGACAGCTTTGACCACAACTCCACTGTTGGTTTTTCCATCAGCTTCAGGTTCTTACACTGTATATTGTGATGCTTCAAGAGTTGGGATCAGATGTATATTGATACAAACATATAATAAAATCAGATAATAAATAAGCCAAATACAACAATTATTCCAAGCTCGAATTCTTAAACCCTGAACCAGTGGTTCTGGGTTTATCATCCCCAGCAGAGTCGCCAGAGCTGTCACACCTCCTTTTTCCGCTAACCCGCGAGGGCGCAATGGAGTTTTTCCAATTAAAGGACAATCGAAATGGGATTTATTTAATTAATTCAGAGTCGCCACTTGGGAGATTTATGGTGTCCCAAGTCACCGGTCGAATCCCGAATCGAGGAAAGGTTTGACTCTATTTAACGGTCCGCGAACCAGAAATCCGGATAAGGAATTCTGTTAACCCGGGAGAAGGTGTTAGGCATTCCCGAGTTCCGTGGTTCTAGCACGGTCGCTAAATTATCATACTTGGCTTATTAACCTGATTTACAACATATTATCCTACAATGCAATTTTAATGTTTTTTTACCGCTTTTTGTCAATTATTAGAGCTTAAGAAAATGAACATTGTTTAAGAACACATTTTCGGATCACGTCACATGAAATGCACCCCGATCCTCGACACATTCTTATTCAACGTTGTTGGACTTGGATTTGAGTTGCATGAAATGCACACTCGTATTTAAGAAAGGTAAAATGATTAAAACCACACCTAAAATGACTAACGTATTACTATTTTGCGAAGGGCCGTGAACCTTTGCTGAATGGCACGCCTTGATTTTTAAAATACAATACCCATAAGAATGAAATACTGTAATAACTAAATTTCAATTAAAATAACCAATTTCCCATTCCAAATAGTGCCGATATTAATCCAACATTTCAACCAGTCAAAGTCGAGATTCCAAAGATGAAGAGCGTTCCATTAGCTCAAAATTCTTATGTATACTATTGCCATTTTTATAAAATTTCAAACCTTTTAATCAATTGTTTGCTAAGTTCAGGGCATAAGAAGACAAAGAATAAACTCAAATACAAAAGTTAATCTCAGTAAACTTAGGATCAAGTAGCAAAACAAAGCTTTTCTTTTCAAACACATATAATAAATCATGAACAAATAGACTTCAATATTTCCATTCTCATACACAAATGCAGAACATTGCTCAGCTACGATATACCAAAGTTTTCCAAACTTGTCGAAGCGTAAATCCAATACGGAAACATTAACATACCTTGTTCGATGCCGAATTAAAACTTGACACGCCGGACCTCGACGAACTCGAGCGGAATCACAACCCAAGGAACGGAATACCACTGACTGACCTACTGACTTAAAGCGACAATCGATGACTTCGAACAACAAACAGAAATGACGACTTGAACAAACCTCGATGAGTTTGAGGATGGTGTTTTCCGGCGAGTTGAAGAAGAAGGAGATAGAGGGTTGTTTGTGGTTGTTGCTTGTTCCAGCTGGTCGGAGATGAAGCAGGCTGGTTGGTCGCTGCTTAGGGTGACGACGGGTGGTGAGGTTGCTGGACGGGAAGGTGAGGGTGGTCGTGAGGCGTGACACTGGTGGTTGTTTGGGTGAGGACCAAGGTGACGATCTGAAGGGGTGGCGGACTGCTGGTGGCTGGTCGTATTGGTACTGGGGGGGGGCTGGAGGTTGTTTGGTCGTGCTGGTTCCGACGGGGTGAAGACGATGAGGATCGAGTAGCAGCGGGGTTTTTTGGTTCTCTGAAGAAGATGACCACCCCGTCGTATCTTCGTTTTTTTTGTTTTTCTTCCGTTCCCCAGAAACCCCACAAAGGTAGTCTCTCTTTTACTTTTGCTTTCTCCTTTGTTTTCTAACGTTTTTTCCTTTGTTTGTTTTCAAAATCTTTTTTTTTGTTTTCAAAAATCCTCCCCTCTCTGCCGTTGTTCTCTTCTTCTTTAAAGAAGAAGATGAATCGTGCTTATGTTACAAAAATCTTCCTATTCAAAAAACATGTCTCTCACTTCACGTGAGAGACCACCCTTTTTTTTGTCTTTTTATTTTTGTCTTTTTCCTTTTGTATTTTTTCTTTTGTCTTTTTTCTTCTTATTCCCCATCCCCATTATGTGTTGTCCCCCCTTAGTGTAGTGGACTCGATTTATTACGGGCTAGGTCCGAAAATTATAAAACCGGGTAGTTTGAACCCGAATATTATTCTTCGCCCGGAACCGAAAATGGTGTTATTTAATTAATCTTAGGTAATCAAAATAACTATAATACTTATAATAAAAATAAAACTATTTTTTTATATTTTTCAAGTTTAAAATAACTACAAAATATTTGTGAAACTATTTTTATTATTTTCGTTTTTATAAAAAGATAAAAATATAAAGTACTATTTTTGTATTTTTCAAGTTTAAGATGACTACGAAACATTAATAAAATCATATTTTTGTTATTTTTCATTTTGAGGTAAAAATAAAGTAAAAGAGTCAAATTTAGCTAAAATAGCTATATTAAAACTAAACTAAATATTTTACGCTAAAAATATAGATAATCTCGGGGAGGGTCAAAAATCACGTGTTTACAGCTGCCCCTCTTTGACTGAAAACACAAAGAGTTTTCAGACAAAGAACGACTAGACAAGTGTTTTTGACCTGACCCTTATTGGGAGGGACTAAACTAAGAGAAGAGGAATGTGACCGAGCCCTTGTATCTGAGCTGCCTACATATCCTTGGCTATAAAGGAATCAGGCCACGTGTAGTTCGAAAGTGAGTGAGGAAATGGAGTAACCGAGGTGGAGAGCCAGTCGAGGTGTCGTTCCGTCGAGGTTCCGTCCCATCGAAGTTCCGGTCCGTGGTCCTGCTATTACATCAAAAATCAAAATATGAAAAAGATTAACTAAGCCTATCAGCTACTAGTTACAAGATTCCTATCTATAAGTCTTCTGAAGCTTGATCTTGAGTATTGGTTGGTGCTTCCTGCGGACTCTAAATTTGAACCTTGATACTTGCTAGTTGTAGGTACTAGTTCAATCTTCTTCAGCTTTCTGGATCTGAACCAGGTATGCGGTGCTTGTGACCTCGGCCATGTCTTGAGCACACCACATCTTTCATCAACTTCTGCACTTAGATTAACTCCTTGCCTTTTTTTTTTCATTATGACTAACTTCTGTTGATCATCTCGGACTGTTGACTCGCATTCTGGTTGCAAGATTCTTTTGTTGCTATCTTGCATTGCACTCCGAAGTGAATTCCCTTGTTTGTGATCTTCGAGCTATTCTCCTTCGAAGTCTGAAGCTATCTTTTCTGATCCTTGTTGCCTTCCTTCTGATTCATGCTGGGGATTTCCGTTACACTCTGCCGCTTTCCTTAAACAACTTCAAAATAAATCGCCATTCCATTCTTCAGGCGGGCTCCCTGACTTCCACTACTACTTCAAATAAATCGCCACTCCATTCTTCAGGCGGGCTCCCTGACTTCAACTACAATTTCAAAACTAAATCGCCACTCCATTCTCCAGGCGGGCTCCCTGACTTCAACTACAACTTCAAAACTAAATCGCCACTCCATTCTCCAGGCGGGCTCCCTGACTTCAACTACTATTTCAAAATAAAATCGCCACTCCATTCTCCAGGCGGGCTCCCCTGACTTCAACTACAACTTCAAAATAAATCGCCACTCCATTCTTCGGGCGGGCTCCCTGACTTCCACTACTACTTCAAAACTAAATCGCCACTCCATTCTCCAGGCGGGCTCCCCGACTTCAACTACAACTTCAAAATAAAATCGCCACTCCATTCTTCGGGCGGGCTCCCGACTTCAACTACAACTCCAAAATAAATCGCCACTCCATTCTTCAGGCGGGCTCCCTGACTTCAACTATTACTTCAAAATAAAATCGCCACTCCATTCTCCAGGTGGGCTCCCTGACTTCAATTACAACTTCAAAACTAAATCGCCACTCCATTCTCCAGGCGGGCTCCCTGACTTCAACTATAACTTCAAAAATAAAATCGCCACTCCATTCTCCAGGCGGGCTCCCTGACTTCAACTATAACTTCAAAATAAAATCGCCACTCCATTCTCCAGGCGGGCTCCCTGACTTCAATTACAACTTCAAAACTAAATCGCCACTCCATTCTCCAGGCGGGCTCCCTGACTTCAACTATAACTCCAGAACTAGATCGCCTTCCTTTGCTTCTTGTACCGTTTTATTCTTGCTGCCTCGACTCTTGAACCATCATTTCTCCTAAATTTCCTTGTTTCGGAATTGCTTTCTTCCTGGGTCGTGTTGCTTTCCCTCCTGACTGCTGGGGATATCTTTAGAATTGTTTACTTGCCTGCTGAGGACAATGACGCCGGGAAAATTTTCCTTCATTCCCTCATTTCCTTTGACTCATGCGCTTGAATTTGCGCTGGGATCTCTTGTTGTAACCCTCTACTTTATGGTGGGTTACTGGTTTCAAGGCCTGCAATGCAAAGACTGAAGACTTGCCTTTTGTTATACAGGTAGGCGCCTGCTTTTAGTAGCAACTTTTGAATTAAAAAAAATGCATTCTGGTAGTAATTTATGAAATATGCAAAGGACAATGTAAAATAAAACAAACGTAAATTATCCTATTCGAGGGCGGATAGTCCCATCGTATTCTATTCGAGGGTGAATACTCCCATTGTATCCTATTCGAGGGCGAATACTCCCATTGTATCCTATTCGAGGGCGAATACTCCCATTGTATCCTATTCGAGGGCGAATACTCCCATTGTATTCTATTCGAGGGCGAATACTCCCATTGTATCCTATTCGAGGGCGAATATTCCCATTGTATCCTATTCGAGGGCGAATACTCCCATTGTATCCTATTCGAGGGCGAATACTCCCATTGTATCCTATTCGAGGGCGAATACTCCCATTGTATCCTATTCGAGGGCGAATACTCCCATTGTATCCTATTCGAGGGCGAATACTCCCATTGTATCGTATTCGAGGGTGAATACTCCCATTGTATCCTATTCGAGGGCGAATACTCCCATTGTATCCTATTCGAGGGCGAATACTCCCATTGTATCCTATTCGAGGGCGAATACTCCCATTGTATCCTATTCGAGGGCGAATACTCCCATTGTATCCTATTCGAGGGCGAATACTCCCATTGTATCCTATTCGAGGGCGAATACTCCCATTGTATCCTATTCGAGGGCGAATACTCCCATTGTATTCTATTCGAGGGCGAATACTCCCATTGTATCCTATTCGAGGGCGAATACTCCCATGATATCAATGCATGAAAGTGAGCAAACCTGAGACGTCCTGTTCGAAGGTGGACAAACCTGAAGCATCCTATTTGAAGGTGGACAAACCTGACACGTTATCTTGAATTGCCTTCTTCGTTTCTCCGAGAAAATTTTCAACAACGGCAGAAAATTTTCTGCCCCAGTATTGGTGTTCTTCCTTGTGGCATGACTTTCTGCTATCAATAGCACTTTCTTTCCCTGTTTCAAATCAAAGAAAATTTGTTAGTTCAAAACATTGTGAGCGGTTGTGCCGCTCATGTGGTGGTTTTTTTCCTTTTCTCCTTTCCCTTGCTCGGGGTTCCCAAAACTTGTTGGGGAATGATTTCATTTACTGGAGATGATGTTCCTGCTGGGGATGGGTTTTTCCATTTATCCCTTCCCCGTTCTGTGTTTCTCAACTTGCTGGGGGTTACTTTGTTAAGGATGAGATTTCCTTTCTTCCTTTACCACTCTGTGTTGTCCGACCACCTCGGAACTTGCTGAAGATAACACTGCTGGTGGATTTTCATTTCCTCAAAATTGGTGTTTCACTCTTCTGAAGGCTGTTGAGGATGACACTGGTTCGAAGACCATTTCCTTAAGGCTTGTCCTATCTTCCTTCTTCCCCAAGTGGGTATTGAATTCCAGAAAATTTTCAAACTGAAAAGAAAATTTTCTGCCCCGGTTTAATAATCTTCTTTGCACCATACTTCTCTGCCGTCAATGGCATTTCCTTGCCTTGCATAATAATTGGAAAGTTGGTGGCAAGTTTTGAAGTCATTTCTCACTATGTTTTGACTAGATCGACTTTGATGGAGAATTTTGACAAAAGGAGAAAGATAAAAAGAAACAAAAAATAGAAGACAAAGGAGAACTGACTCTCTAACAAGAAACAACTATAAAAACTTATCAAACGCGGATACCAACTCTACCGGTCATGACATGCACATATGGCCTATCCTCCGTCGTTAATTTCCTTTCACGATTTCTGTCTCGTGATTTCCATCCGATTATCACCTTTATTCGACTTGTAGTGCCCGAAGGGTTTTCACTTTCAAGCCTCTCTCATTTTGATTTTCTCTCAGCTTTCGTCGCCTTATGGTGCCTGTGAAGGTTTTCACCGGTAAGACTCTCTCATTTGTATCACTTTTAGTTGGGGATCGGGGTGTCACTGCTAAGACTCTCTCGTGTTTCCTTTCTGCTGGGAATCGGAGTCTTTTCTGCTGAGAATCAGAGTGTTATATTCTGATAGGACTCTCTCACTCGCCTGACGTGGCATCTTTTGAAGACTGATCAGAAGGTCTTTCTGGACCGTAATGCGGGATTTGGATAGGGTTAGAAAGAAAGGGTATTGAAGGCTCAAAACAAAATCAATTTTAGGTTCAAAATTTACAACCTTCGGACCTAAATTTATTTATAATCAACACAATTTTTCTTTGCCCCAGTTTTTTACTTGGGGATTTTTATTTCTTTATTTACATTATGACCGAGCTGTGAAGCGCCTACGTATCCTCTTTAAGGAATCATGTCAAACGTAGTTCCCAATTCCTTCTTTCATTTTTTTTCATCATTTTTTCATTTTTTTTTCTTTTCTTTTTCGTTCCTTTTTGGTTGTTTTTGTTTTTATCTTTTTCTTTCTTTATCTTCCCCATTTGTGTTTCTAATTTTGGTATCGATTCCGAAGGAGGGGTATGAAAGAAATCAAAATAAGGCTCGAAGGGTTAACGAAGGATAAAGTGTTTGGGTAGCAGAACAAAATGCCTTCGTCATTCCAATCTTCAAAACATGCCAAGTACAAACAACATATTCACGACATCTTCCGGTTGTGCTAGGAGAGATAACCATATCGTCCATTTGCCTTTTTCATCCGTCATTTTAAAGTATTGCTGGACGACACTTCCATTTCAGTATCACGAGCGAACCCCATGTCAGCACGGCCATTTTGCCCTTAAGGCTTTCTTTGTATTTTACCCGCCCCAAATTTCACGTGACTCGGGTTCCAAATAATCTCAAATCATTATTTCTTTTAAAATGCCATGATTATCTTCCAATTCCTTCATGATTAACTTTTAAGATTAGGCCACAATTATGCGTGCATGTCATGTCACTAGTGTTGACATAAAAATGACTATAAAGAAGAAGGACTTAAATCAAAGAAAAATGACTCGAAATAATGGCAAACAAGAGAGTTGCATCAGACGAACTAGAAATGAATTAATACGACAAAACAAACACAATAAACCGGGGCACACCCTTGGAACAGACCTACACAATACTAAATGAGGTATTACGACCAATAGAAAACTGGACAAAATAGAACGACAAAAAGGGTTTGAGTTACATGACAATATCCCGATTACAACCCTAAAATAATCTGGACGACAGAAATGACAACAAAATAAGCCACCAAAAAAATCCATTCTGGTTGACCAAGGAATGGAGAGTCTTCCCGATTACCAAGCACGATATTTTGGCCACTAAGCTTCGCATCAATATTACCAAGGCCACTTATTTGCTTCGACATTTTCAGCTTTAGTCAATACATCCCCACAAAGCGTCCATCCCGGCGTGCAGGTAAAGGACTCTATGCGATATTCTTGGTGTCACTATCTTGGATCATAATCAGGTTTTCCTGGATCTTCCGTTTCCGGTTCACCACAAACCAACCACCTCAATTCTCGACAATTCAAAATAAAATATGGTAGAAATGGAATCAGTCAGTCCTTATCCATATTTTTTGCTTACTTCTTTTTTCTTTTTTTCTTTTCTTTTTTTTTCATTTTTTTTCTTTTTTTTTTCATTTTTTTTTCATATTTTTTTTTCATATATATACATATACAGTTGTGGTCGAATCTTATGGAGATTGCCTACGTATCATGACCCCGCATGAATCAGACCGAGCGTAGTTCTTGCAAATTAATGCAAGAAGTAAAGAGATATTTATTTGATTTTGATTTTTTGATTTTTTTCTTTGAAGGAAAATTATAGAAGACGACTCCAACTACAAACTTGTGTAGGAGATTTCTACAAGAAGAAGAATATTTTTTGGTGTCAATTATGACTATTTCTACAAAATTGGCCACATAATGGCTTATTTGACAAAATGACTATTTTTGCAAAATTTATTTAAGAAAGATAAACTTGAATTTTTTTTTATCTTGTGGCTCATGGGGCATCGTTCGGCATCACCATAAACCAACACAAGACTATTTTTCATAAATTGGCCATGTAATGGCTTATTTAGACAAAGTGGCTCTTTTTGCAAAATTTTATTTAAGAAGATGCAAATTCAAGAAATTTTTTTATCCTGGGGCCTATGGGGCATCGTTCAGCACCGACACAGGCCAACACAAGACTGAGGAAGTAAAAATGCAAAAATGTGGCTATTTCAGCAAAACTCCGACCATGTAATGGCTTATTTGATAAAGTGGTTATTTTTGTAAAGTTGAGTGATGACTCAAAATTTGATTTTTTTTTTTTTTTTCAAAATTTGATTTTTTTTTTTTTGCGGATACATCCTTTCGCATTTCCGCGAGGGAATATTTCCAGGTTGTGTCCAAAATTATTTACAAATGACTCAAAGTGGCTATTCTTGCAAAAACGGCCTTCCGACGTCCTTTTGAGGGACATTCGGCTTATTTTAAGCAAGAATAGCATTACCCGACTTGTTTATAACAAAAAATAAAAATTTTGACATTTTTTGGTTATTTTTGCAAAAAGGGTGTGAACCCGGACTTGATTTTGCGGCTATGGCCTTGCAACATTTCCACAAGGAATATTTCAAGGTGGTGCCCGCAAATTATTAAAAATGATTCAAAGTGGCTATTTTTTGCAAAAAACAGCCTTCCGGTGTCCTTTCGGAACATTCGGCTATTTTCAAAAACAGCGTCACTTCGATTTATTGACAAAATTAAACACACATTTTTTGATTTTTAAAGGGGTGCCTTTCAACATTTCCACAAGGGTATTTCAAGGCTATTATTCAAAAGGAAAAGATTTCAAAGTGGCCATTTTTGCAAAAACGGCTTTCCGGCGTCCTTTCGGAACATTCGGCTATTTTCAAAAAACAGCATCACTTTCGATTTATTTAAAACTAAATACACATTTTTTTTAATTTTTGATAGGGGTGGTTGAACCCGATGAGGGTTGCCTACGTATCCCACCTAACGGTGAGAATCAAACCTGCGTAGTTCGGTCAAACAAACTACATCTTTAAAGAAAACTAACTATTTATTATTTTTTCACACATTTTTTTTTTAAGTTTAAAACAAAAATTTTTTCTTTTTTTTTTTAGTAAAAAAAACAAACTATTTTGAAATCACATATTTTTTATTTTATAACAAACGTTTTTTCCTTTTTAAGTAAAAAAAAACAAACTATTTTGAAACTATTTTTTTTTATTTTCCAAACATTTTTTTATTTTACAACAAACGTTTTTTTTTCTTTTTAAGTAAGTAAAAAAACAAACTATTTTGAGACTATTTTTTCATTTTCCTCAATATAAAAAAACGGTTAGCCTGCAAGTCTGAAGCAAATATATGCATAAAACAAACAGGATGCAGCAGGATGGTCTTTTCATTTCAGGTCACCTGTCCTAGACGGACCCAACCCCCGTGTTGAGTCCCCTAAGTCAAATGCAACATGATGCAAATAAACGTTCCTACTAGGGATCCGGCATGAAGCTTTGTTATTCTAGGTTTAAAAACCCGGGTTTATTGTTCTAGACCTGGCTTACCCGAACGGACAACTCGAGCCGAGGAGGAGGCAGCAACCCGGGAATACCAGAAGCTTCACCGGTTTTGCAACTTATCCAAACCTCGTTCTAAGGTGGGAATTAGACACTATACAGAAAAGAAGTCACACGAAGTGCACCCTTCTTCATGATTTAGAAGACTCGGAGAGGAGATTGGTTTCGGCACAATTTATATGTACAGTTCAAAAAATATCAAAGCGATAAAAATATCATTTTGCACATTAATACAAACATATAATAAAATCGGATAATAAATAAGCCAAATACAACAATTATTCCAAGCTCGAATTCTTAAACCCTGAACCAGTGGTTCTGGGTTTATCATCCCCAGCAGAGTCGCCAGAGCTGTCACACCTCCTTTTTCCGCTAACCCGCGAGGGCGCAATGGAGTTTTTCCAATTAAAGGACAATCGAAATGGGATTTATTTAATTAATTCAGAGTCGCCACTTGGGAGATTTATGGTGTCCCAAGTCACCGGTCGAATCCCGAATCGAGGAAAGGTTTGACTCTATTTAACGGTCCGCGAACCAGAAATCCGGATAAGGAATTCTGTTAACCCGGGAGAAGGTGTTAGGCATTCCCGAGTTCCGTGGTTCTAGCACGGTCGCTAAATTATCATACTTGGCTTATTAACCTGATTTACAACATATTATCCTACAATGCAATTTTAATGTTTTTTTACCGCTTTTTGTCAATTATTAGAGCTTAAAAAAATGAACATTGTTTAAGAACACATTTTCGGATCACGTCACATGAAATGCACCCCGATCCTCGACACATTCTTATTCAACGTTGTTGGACTTGGATTTGAGTTGCATGAAATGCACACTCGTATTTAAGAAAGGTAAAATGATTAAAACCACACCTAAAATGACTAACGTATTACTATTTTGCGAAGGGCCGTGAACCTTTGCTGATTGGCACGCCTTGATTTTTAAAATACGATACCCATAAGAATGAAATACTGTAATAACTAAATTTCAATTAAAATAACCAATTTCCCATTCCAAATAGTGCCGATATTAATCCAACATTTCAACCAGTCAAAGTCGAGATTCCAAAGATGAAGAGCGTTCCATTAGCTCAAAATTCTTATGTATACTATTGCCATTTTTATAAAATTTCAAACCTTTTAATCAATTGTTTGCTAAGTTCAGGGCATAAGAAGACAAAGAATAAACTCAAATACAAAAGTTAATCTCAGTAAACTTAGGATCAAGTAGCAAAACAAAGCTTTTCTTTTCAAACACATATAATAAATCATGAACAAATAGACTTCAATATTTCCATTCTCATACACAAATGCAGAACATTGCTCAGCTACGATATACCAAAGTTTTCCAAACTTGTCGAAGCGTAAATCCAATACGGAAACATTAACATACCTTGTTCGATGCCGAATAAAAGCTTGACACGCCGGACCTCGACGAACTCAAGCGGAATCACAACCCAAGGAACAGAATACCACTGACTGACCTACTGACTTAAAGCGACAATCGACGACTTCGAACAACAAACAGAAATGACGACTTGAACAAACCTCGATGAGTTTGAGGATGGTGTTTTCCGGCGAGTTGAAGAAGAAGGAGATAGAGGGTTGTTTGTGGTTGTTGCTTGTTCCAGCTGGTCGGAGATGAAGCAGGCTGGTTGGTCGCTGCTTAGGGTGACGACGGGTGGTGAGGTTGCTGGACGGGAAGGTGAGGGTGGTCGTGAGGCGTGACACTGGTGGTTGTTTGGGTGAGGACCAAGGTGACGATCTGAAGGGGTGGCGGACTGCTGGTGGCTGGTCGTATTGGTACTGGGGGGGGGCTGGAGGTTGTTTGGTCGTGCTGGTTCCGACGGGGTGAAGACGATGAGGATCGAGTAGCAGCGGGGTTTTTGGGTTCTCTGAAGAAGATGACCACCCCGTCGTATCTTCGTTTTTTTTGTTTTTCTTCCGTTCCCCAGAAACCCCACAACGGTAGTCTCTCTTTTACTTTTGCTTTCTCCTTTGTTTTCTAACGTTTTTTCCTTTGTTTGTTTTCAAAATCTTTTTTTTTGTTTTCAAAAATCCTCCCCTCTCTGCCGTTGTTCTCTTCTTCTTTAAAGAAGAAGATGAACCGTGCTTATGTTACAAAAATATTCCTATTCAAAAAACATGTCTCTCACTTCACGTGAGAGACCACCCTTTTTTTTGTCTTTTTATTTTTGTCTTTTTCCTTTTGTATTTTTTCTTTTGTCTTTTTTCTTCTTATTCCCCATCCCCATTATGTGTTGTCCCCCCTTAGTGTAGTGGACTCGATTTATTACGGGCTAGGTCCGAAAATTATAAAACCGGGTAGTTTGAACCCGAATATTATTCTTCGCCCGGAACCGAAAATGGTGTTATTTAATTAATCTTAGGTAATCAAAATAACTATAATACTTATAATAAAAATAAAACTATTTTTTTATATTTTTCAAGTTTAAAATAACTACAAAATATTTGTGAAACTATTTTTATTATTTTCGTTTTTATAAAAAGATAAAAATATAAAGTACTATTTTTGTATTTTTCAAGTTTAAGATGACTACGAAACATTAATAAAATCATATTTTTGTTATTTTTCATTTTGAGGTAAAAATAAAGTAAAAGAGTCAAATTTAGCTAAAATAGCTATATTAAAACTAAACTAAATATTTTACGCTAAAAATATAGAAAATCTCGGGGAGGGTCAAAAATCACGTGTTTACAGCCCCCAACTTATCTGATGTGGTCGACAACACACCGATAAGAAGGGCACTACTAGCCACGGCTCTGAGACATCCTAGGACACTTTAAAACCTTAGGCTCTGATACCAAGTTTGTCACGCCCTAAATCGAGAGACATGACCGGCGCCTGACCGGGTAGCCCCAGTCAAGCGGACCTGGGTGCCTTTCATTCCCACGCGTTACTCCCGTGTTGATTGTTTCTCATTAACCAAATATCTTACTTATCATAAGTGATTTCACAATAAACAAACAAAACCATACGAGTGATTCATTATCAAGTTTGCAGTTTTTACAACGCCCGACATAACATAATATATACATAAGACTGGAATCCCACAGTTTACATGTCTACAGAGCCTCTAGGATACAAAAGGGAATACAATACTTGCCGGTAACAAGGCTCCGGCTATACCTTACAAAACCAAAATGAAATCTAAACAAAAGTGGCATGAACCACACAGGGCCCCGAGGAAGAAAGGGGCTCACCAAAACGGGCAGTGGAAAGTGAAGGATACTACTGCCGATGCGCTGAAGGGCCTGCTACTGAACCACCTACAATCATAACACGAATGTAGCATCCCCGGTAAAAGGGACGTCAGTACACTTGAATTGTACTGGTATGGACAAACTTTATCCCAAGTAAACTCAAGCCGTTAAACAAGAATCACGATGACAAGACAGCCAATAGATTACATCAAGAAATCAATTAAGCTAACTAACCATGTTTCCCACCTTTTACTCATTTCGGATAAGCCTCAACACAAGCACGTTTAAGGTCAACAAATAGAACAACAACCAATCAACCACATAAATTTCAAGTAGTCAAACATAAGGGCAATCACTGCCCCACAGGTTGCAAACTCTCCTGCTGTCTCCTTTCACAATTTCATATCAATTATTTTGTATCAATTTCATTTGCGATTTCGATCGCTTTCCATCCTTATTACCTCGTCCACCCTTATTACTTCGGCCACCCTTATCACCCCAACCCACCCCATATTTCTTCATGTTGCGGCGCGCAACCCGATCCCACCGTACAGTTTTCAAACACAACAATCACAAACAATAGATAAGACACTACACACAATTACAACAAGTTCAAATAAGCAATTTACACATTGGTTCATGTTCTCAATTACTTCTCAAGCCAATATCACAACCAAGTTACAATGTTTCCAAAATCGAGGATGTTCATACTGTTATGTTCAATAACTTACCACACCTCAAGTGTTTCGTTTCTTTTCCACAAGGTACCATATATGCCATTACAGCCATTATTCATAGTTCTTTTACCAAATTCAACTCTCATTTGTCTTTCGGCTCATATCTCATATTACATCACTCATAGTTCAACAACAACTTTGAATATCCAACAACAACATCAAGAATTTTACACAATTTGTCAATTTAACACGAACCAAACAAATTTCACACATATAGGCGATTTCACAAGAATCAAAATTAGCCATACATACCTGGTATCCAGTTTCTTCCGTTAACTTCCTACTTTATGCTTACCCAAGCTATCCTAGCTTTGCCGACCTTGTTTCGCAGGTTCTTATGCCTATTCACTTCCTCTTTACTAACAATCAAGTTCAAATAACCATGCATGAGTGAAAAATCTCATTTTCAAAAGCTATTATATGTAACCCTCTCCCTACCCATTTTAAAACTGAAAATTAGAGGAAATAGCTAGGGTTTTTACCTTCAAATGATTTGGGGGAAGTTGAATCCTTGCCCTAGAATCCCTTGAACTAAGTGGTTGGAACAATCTTTGAGGATGAAAGACTTCTCTCTCTAAAATTCCTCTCTTCTCTCTCTAATTTTATGTAAGATCATATGATAAAATGAAAGAGAAAGGCGATATATTAAAGAAGAGGTCGGGTCAAAATTTTACAAAAATCTGGGCCGGGTCAATTCTGCGGTCGCATCTGCGATCGCAGAATCAACATGCGGTCCGCATAGTGACCGCACAATTGCCTTAAAATTTACACAAGTTCTGTTACGGAATGCGACCAAAATGCGGTCCGCATTCTTGATCTGCGGTCGCGTAGTGCACCGCAGATTCGACACTCAAAAACCTTCGAGAATTTATGCGGTAGATCTGCGGTCCGCAGATCCATTCTGCGATTGCATATCGACCGCATTCTCAACACCAAATTTTGCAAACCTTCTGTTAAGCTCTGCGGCAAGAATGCAGTCCGCATAGCAGATCTGCGGTCGCATTCCTGACCGTAGAATCGAAACTTTTCTGGAAAAATTGACTCTTTACATTTTTGAAACTTAATCACTACCAAGGGTCCGAACACATTATTCGGACCATGGCACCACAACTACTAGGTTTCATGCACAAAAATTTTACGGGGCCTTACATCAGGGATTTTCCTCTATTGCATCGCCCTTGACCAAGTTAACTCATAAGGGTGCTCCATTTGTATGGTCGGATGAGTGCGAGGAGAGATTTTAGAAGCTCAAGACAGCTTTGACCATAGCTCTGGTATCGGTTTTGCCATCAGCTTCAGTTTCTTATACTGTATATTGTGATGCTTCAAGAGTTGGGATCAGATGTATATTGATGGAGGAGGGTATAGTTATTACTTATGCTTCTTGTCAACTGAAGCCCCACGAGAAGAACTACCCTATACACGATTTGGAGTTGGCTGCTATAGTTCATGCTCTGAAGATTTGGAGGCACTACTTGTATGGTGTATCTTGTGAGGTATTCATCGATCATCGCAGTTTTCAGTATTTGTTCAAACAAAAGGATCTTAATTTGAGGCAGCGGAGGTTGCTAGAGTTACTTAAGGATTATGATATTACTATTCGATATCACCCGGGGAAGGCCAATGTAGTGGCCGATGCTTTGAGCCAAAAGGCAGTTAGCATAGGGAGTTTGGCGTATATTCAGGTTGGGGAGAGGCCTTTTGCAGTTGATGTTCAGGCCTTGGCCAATCGGTTGGTGAGACGAGATATTTCCGAGCCTAGTCGGGTCTTGGCTTGTGTGGTTTCTCAGTCTTCCTTGTATGATCGCATCAGAGAGCGCCAGTATGATGATCCGCATTTGCTTGTCCTTAAAGACAGGGGCCAGCATGATGATGCCAGAGACGTGACCATTGGTGCGGATGGTGTATTAAGGATGCAGGGCTATGCCCAATGTGGATGGGCTTTGGGAGTTGAAATTGGACGAGGCCCATAGCTCGTGGTATTCCATTCATCCGAGTGTCGCGAAGATGTATCGGGACTTGAGGTAGCACTATAGGTGGATCAAAATGAAGAAAGACATTGTATGATTTGTGGCTCGGTGTCTCAACTATCAGCAGCTGAAATATGAGCATCAGAGACCGGGTGGCGTACTTCAGCGGATGATTATTCCCGAGTGGAAGTAGGAGAGAGTCACTATGAGTTTTGTGAGTGGTCTTCCTCGGACTTTGAAGAAGTTTGATTCGATTTGGGTGATTGTGGACCGGCTGACCAAGTCCGCGCACTTCATTCCAGTATGTACTACCTATTCTTTGGAGCAGCTGGCAATGATATTTATCCGGGAGATTGTTGGACTGCATGGTGTCTAGTGTCTAATATCTCAGATAGAGATACTCAGTTCACTTCTCAGTTCTGGAGGACGTTTCAGCGAGAGTCGGGTACGTAGGTGTAAGGCCCCGAAAATTTTTTTTTTCGAGTTATTTAAGATTTCGTCGTGCTAATGTAGGCTACATTGTTTTATCTCGTGTGCAAATAAGGATTCATAATATTATAGATACTAATTAGATAGTTTAATAAGGGTATAAGTCTTATTATAAGTGATTTGGGGTCTAAGGAGAGGCCTAAGCCTAACCCAAGATGGAAAATTGCATATTAGACGAAATCTGTAAAAGAGTGCGCACAAGACCTCACTTTGAACGATAATATCTCCAGTTATATAATGAGTTGTGTGAGGATCAACCTATCAAATTAAAGCCCTTTGAGTCTAGTTTCCAACGCAACAAACTGTTCGTCATTCAGAGGTGTATACAGAAAGTTATGATCATTTTACTCGTCAGGTGTCGGATGCGCGAAGTCCTGCGCGAAGTGGACTTCGCGCACACTTCGCGCACCTTAGGCAGAATGCTCAGGAAAATGCGCGAAGTCATGCGCGAAGCTTGCACACTTCACGCATCTGGGCAACACTTCGCGCACCTGGATAGTTTTAATACCCCAAAGACCGGCCTAGAGTGTTCCCAACTCATTTTTGGGGTTTTGACTTGCTCTCTCAAGAGGGTTTCATCCCAAACTTCATCCCTATGATCTAAGGTAAGATTTTATAGTTCTTGGAGTAATTTCTACCCCTTAAGCACTTATACTAACAAGGATTAATCTTCAAAATCCTTAGATTTTCCTTCTAATTCTTGAATTCTTCAAGAACACCTCAAGTGGAGATTCTTAAAATTCTTACTACAAGAGGTATGTCTATCATCTCCAACTACTTTATGGTGATTATTTATGTAAGATACATACATTAGAACTCATGGGAGGGTGATTGGGAGCCATGGGTTCCTAACCTAGGTTATGTTAGTATTGTAGAGGTTGTGAGATGTGTTATTGAGGTATGATTCTTGGTATGATAGTGTTATGTATGCATGCTTGTGCAAATAGAGTTGTGGGAAGATTGATGAACATAAATAAGTAAAGATAGGGTTAGGGAATGAAGTAATTCTTGAAAAGGGGATTTGAAATCAAGATGTACAACTAGTATTTGATAAAATGCTCAAATGAGCTAGTTTCATGAATATCTTTCTAATATGTGTTTAATTTTGTTATGTCTCATAGTAGATTGGAATTGCTAGAGTTTTTGGAGTGTTGTAGTAACTTAAGGAAAGCTCAATCGAGGTATGTATGGCTAATTTTGATTCTTGTGAAATCGCCTATATGTGTGAAATTGTTTGGTTCGTGCTAATTTGACAAATTGTGTGAAATTCTTGATGTTGTTGTTGGATATTCAAAGTTGTTGTTGAACTATGAGTGATGTGGTATGGAATATGAACCGAAAGGTAAATGAGAGTTGAATTGGGTAAAGAATTGTAAATAATGGTTATGATGGCCTATATGGCACCTTGTGGAAAAAGGAACGAAACACTTGAGAATTGGTTTATTGTGGAAAGAGATGAAACACTTGAATTGTGGAAATATTGTAACATGGTTGTGATATTGGTTTGAAAAATAATTGAGAACATGAAACAATGTGCAAGTTGCTTATTTGAACTTGTTGAAATTGTGTGTAGTACCTTATCTGCTGTTTGAAATTGTTGTGTTTTAAACTGTAAGGCGGGGTCGTGTTGCGCGCCGCAACGTGAAGAAATAAGGTGTGGGTTGGGGTGATAAGGGTGGCCGAGGTAATAAGGGTGGTCAGGGGTAATAAGGATGGAAAGCGATCGAAATCGCTATTGAAAATTGATACAAAAATCAATAATGTGAAATTGTGAAAGGAGACAACAGGAGAGTTTGCAACCTGTGGGGCACTGATTGCCCTTTGTTTGACTACTTGTGCTTTACGTGATTGATTGGTTATTGTTAAATTGGTTGATCGTAGAAAGTGCTTTGTGTTGAGAATTATCTAAAATGAGGAAAATGTGGAAAACATGGTTCGCTGGCTTAATAAGTTCTTGATGTAATGTAATGGCTTGAGTTTACTTGGGACAAAATTTGTCCATACATGCCAGTGCAATTCAAGTGTACTGACGTCCCTTTTGCCGGGGGCGCTACATTCGTGTTATGATTGTAGGTGGATCAGTAGCGGTCTACTTCAGCTCATCGGCAGTAGTATCCTTCTCCTTCCACTGCCCGTTTTGGTGAGCCCTTTTCTTCCTCGGGGCCCAGTGTGGCTCATGCCACTCTTGTTTTAGACTTCATTTTGGTTTTGTAAGGTATAGCCGGAGCCTTGTTACCGGCAAGTATGGTATTTCCTTTTTTTATCCTAGAGGCTCCGTAGACATGTAAACTGTGGGGTTGTGGCCTATGTATATGTATGTCGGGCGTTGTAAATGTAAATTGTGAACTTGTTAGTAAATTATTCACATGGTTATGTTTATGCATTGTGAAATCAGTCATTATTGGTAAGATATTTGGTTAATGAGTAATAATCGACACAGGGGTAACGCGTGGGATATAAAGGCACCCATGTCCGCTTGACTGGGGCTACCCGGTCAGGCGCCGGTCATGTCCCTCGATTTGGGGCGTGACAAACTTGGTATCAGAGCCTAAGGTTTGTAAAGTGTCCTAGGATGTCTCGGAGCTGTGTCTAATAGAGCTCTTCTTATATGTGTGTTGTCGACCACATCATATAAGTAGGGGGCTACACAGACATTTAGGAATATTACCCTTCTTCAACATTCCAAATCGTGCGGTAAAGCTTGACTATAAGATTGTTTTATAACACGTGCGTTGAGATTCAAGGTAAGTTTAAATGCTCTTTCGTCTGTTTCATGTAGTGTTGTCATATGTCATGACCAATAGGAAAAGACATGGGTATTATGGAGATTGCACATGTATCTTGTTGAATAAACAGTATGAATATATATAGTATAAGTACATAGTACTACAAGTATGCTTTATTTGAGGAAAGGATCAAAAGTGATTACCCGCACGAAGAGGCATTGATTTGATAATTGATACGTAAGTTTGAGTAGCACACGTGGTTAGTGCGAGAAGTATATAATTGATCGCAAGGTGTGAAATAATATTGGTTATATACGCACGTGATATATGGGAGAAAGACTAAGAGATTAATGGTGAGAGATCGCAAGGTGTGAAATAATATTGGTTATATAAGAGAGATTAATGGTGAGAGATCGCAAGGTGTGAAATAATATTGGTTATATAAGCACGTGATATATGGGAGAAAGACTAAGAGATTAATGGTTAGAGTGTAAGTCTCTCACATGAGTTAAAAAGTTATGAAATGAGACTCAATTGGACCCTAGGTGAGAAGACCCTTGTCTTACAAACATTATAAGGACCCGGAAATGTACGAGGTTGCGTTACACTCATAAAGGATATGCGTGGGGACTTGGAATCCCATACCTACGTGGCTGAATAGGAATAGGGAACTTATGAGGTCAATACTATGGTGACTTAAATATTCCTAATAGTCGAGTATATATAAGAGGGATAGATATATGAGGCATATGTTCCTAAAGTTTCTACACTCAAGACTTGTGTCAAGATCCAGGACATTCGCCCCATGTGGGAGAGGGAGGGCCATCGTGAGGCTACTTAAATACAATAAAACAAGAGTGAGACCATGTAGCTATGATATTTGAATATTTTGGTGAAGACAGATGTGGTCTAGAAAAGAGATAATGGGTATCATGACTCTCTGAAAGAATATGCTAATGATAGACAACTAGCATCCCAAGAGATTAAGGAATGTAAATTCTTCACGCATGGCAATGTGAATGATAGGGTCAACGATTGTAGAAAATAAGAGTATGTTTGTAAAGAGACTTTTACTTGTCATAAGGTCAGGAGAAATGGAACCCAAGGAAGTACCATATGTCAAATATGAAAGATTGTGAGTACTTTGAATGGGCTAATCATAGATTTGTGATTTAAACAAAGTTTCGGGATACTAAGAAAGCCAGAACGAGTGGGAGAAATAAATGTGTTGCCACAACAACCCAAGATGGTAATTGGGGCTTGATAGAGAGCCTCTAAAGAGTCTTACAAATAGATAAGTGTTGAGTGATGTTCAGACGAACACTCTTTGCTACATATATCCCAATAAGAGTTAAGAGGTGAGCCGGATGAAATACCTAAGGTAATGGACCACGTAATATATGGAAGAGTGCCTGGCTATTCACTAACTAGGAAGAATGAGGTGAGAAGAAATGGGGAGAAAACCTTTAAATTGAGATGGTCATGGTTATCTAAAATAATTTTTGCACCAGAATGGTGGACCCACTTAGGGCACAAGTGTTAATAAAAGTTATAAGGGATTAACCACAATGCAACCGACTTGGGTGACACTGAATATCAACTAAAAGGTCTAGAGATAGTTCATGTCTACACACAATGGGAAGTGAGATTATCGTTGGTGAAGTTGTGGTACTGTAAAATGATTAAACAAGACATAATGATTTTTCAAGTTCACAGGAGGCAGACAAATGTGTGGGACAATAAAGCTATTAACTATGCACTATCCGCAAAATAGAATGGGAATGAAAGGTTCGGAATAGATTGAAAGAGGATGAACACTCGTGACGGACTAGACATGTTTAGCATGATAAATCTTAAGCCGCAATATCAGGGAACTTTATTGGTAACTATAACATGGGGAATAAGGCGAGTTATTCATCGGAGATAGAATCAGGTGGACTAAGCCTTACACTTAAGAGTAAAACCAAAAGTTGTTGTTGAAGGATTGAGTAGGATTTAAAGTTTCAAAGAATACCCTTCTCGGGCTAGTGACCCTTCCTAAATCATATGCATATAAAGGTTGTTGATATATGTTTTAAGAGGTGTTTAACCGTAAGGAGGGATGGTAGGAATTTTCATTCACGGGGAAAGAGGTGCAGTTTCTTAAATTCTATAATGTACATATGGGGAGAAGAGGTTGGTTAAGAAAAGTTAGAGCACAATGTTACCTTACATTTGATGCAATGTCGTGCAAGATAGTGTTATTCGGGGTACGTATGCAAGTTAGCCAGTGCTATTCATTTGAGATAGGAAGTCATATGAGAAAACTCATTCAGTAATGCCTTTTGTTAAGAATTGTGAAGAGTTAGTAGAAAATGTTCACATGGGATCGTAACCATATCAAGTAAATTATAGTAGAACTCAATTCGTGGAAGGTCTTATGTAAGAGGAATATAATAAAGATGATCCGCTAATGATGTAAAGTGTTAAGGTGATAGTTATGCCTCCAAGGTTGGTTTGGGGTGTGTGTTGATGCAACACGGAAAGGTTATAGAGTATACTTTGAGATAACTCAAGAATCACGAGAAGAATTATCCGACACATGATTTGGAGCTCGCGACAGCTGTGTCTTCTGCTTTGAAATATGGCGGTATTATCTTTATGGAGTTCATGTAGATGTGCTTCCAGACCACAAGTGTCACGCCCCAAAACGAGGGACATGACCGGCGCCTGACCGGGTTGCCCCAGTCAAGCGGACCTGGGTGCCTTTCATTCCCACGCGTTACCCATGTGTTGATTGTTTCTCATTAATCAAATATCTTACTAACCATGAATGATTTCACATTAAACAAATAAAACCATACAAGTGATTCATTAACGAGTTTGCAGTTTTTACAACGCCCGACATAACATAATGTATATATAAGACTGGAGTCCCACAGTTTACATGTGTACAGAGCCTCTATGATACAACAAGGGAAATACAATACTTGCCGGTAACAAGGCTCCGGCTATACCTTACAAAACCAAAATAAAATCTAAACAAAAGTGGCATGAACCACACAGGGCCCCAAGGAAGAAAGGGGCTCACCAAAACGGGCAGTGGAAGGAGAAGGATACTACTGCCGATGAGCTGAAGTGCCTGCTACTGATCCACCTACAATCATAACACGAATGTAGCGTCCCCGGCAAAAGGGACGTCGGTACACTTGAATTGTACTGGTATGTATGGACAAACTTTGTCCCAAGTAAACTCAAGCCATTAAATTACATTAAAACTAATCAAGCCAGCCAACCATGTTTTCCACCTTTTTCTCATTTCAGATAAGCATCAACATAAGCACATTCAAGGTCAACAAATAGAACAACAACCAATTAACAACATAAATTGCAAGTAGTCAAACATAGGGGCAATCAGTGCCCCCCAGGTTGCAAACTCTCCTGCTGTCTCCTTTCACAATTTCACATCATTGATTTTTGTATCAATTTTCAATAGCGATTTCGATCGCTTTCCATCCTTATTGCCCCCGACCACCCTTATTACCTCGGCCACCCTTATCACCCCAACCCACACCTTATTTCCTCACGTTGCGGCGCGCAACACGACCCCGTCTTACAGTTTAAAACACAACAATTTCAAACAGCAGATAAGGTACTACACACAATTTCAACAAGTTCAAATAAGCAACTTGCACATTGTTTCATGTTCTCAATTATATTTCAAATCAATATCACAACCATGTTACAATATTTCCATAATCAAGAATATTCACACAAGTATGTTCAATAATTTTCCACAATTCAAGTGTTTCATCTCTTTCCACAATAAACCAATTCTCGAGTGTTTCGTTTCCTTTCCAAAAAGTGCCATATAGGCCATCATAAGTATTATTCACAATTCTTTACCCAATTCAACTCTTATTTAACTGTCGGTTCATATTCTATACCACATCACTCATATTTCAACAACAACTTTGAGAATTTCACACAATTTGTCAAATTAACATTAACCAAGCAATTTTTCACACATATAGGCGATTTCACAAGAATCAAAATTAGCCATACATACCTGGTGATGAGTTTTCTTCCTACTTTATGCTACCCAAGATATCCTACTCTTGCCAACCTTGTTCTTGAAGACTCTTACTTCTACTCACTTCTTTTTACTAGAAATCAAGTTCAATAATCATGCATGAGTGTAAAAATTCTATTTTCAAAAGCTATTATATGCAAACCTCTCTTTACTCAATTTAAAACTGAAAATCAAAGAAAATAGTTAGGGTTTTTACCTTGAAAAGATTGGGGAAGTTGAATCTTTGCCCTAGAATCCTTTGAACTAAGATGATTGGAACAATCTTTGAAGATGAAAGATTTATCTCTCTAAAAACCCTCTCTTCTCTCTCTAATTTTGGTAAGATGATATGATAAAATGAAGAAGAAAGGTGTTATATTAAAGAAGAGATCGGGTCAAAATGTTACAAAAATCTGGACCGGGTCAATTATGCGGTGCACTTTGCGACCGCAGAATCAACATGCGGTCCGCAGAGTGACCGCAAAATGGCCTCAAAATTACGCAGGTTCTGTTACAGAATGTGGCCAATATGCGGTCCGCATCCTTGATCTGCGGTCGCAAAATGCACCGCAGATTCACTATGCGATCGCATATCGACCGCATTTTCAACACGATTTTGGGAAACTCCCTGGAATGTTTTGCGGCAAGAATGCGGTCCGCATGTCAGGTTTGCGATCGCATTCTTGACCGCATATTGGACACTTTTCGGAAAAATTAATTCTCTACATTTTTGAAACTTAAATCACTACCAAGAGTCCGAACCGCGGCGAGCTTGCGAGCCGCGAAGAATTCTACGCATTCCTAACACAATATTCGGACCATGACACTATAGCTACTAGGTTTTATGCACAAAAATTTTACGGGGCCTTACATCCTCCCCCCTTAAGATCATTCGTCCTCGAATGAGGATTTTGAAATAAATGAGTTGGTTTTGAAGGGCATGATATGAAACCATCAAAATTTTGACTAACTCTTATATTTTAGAAAAATTTCGCCAGAGTTTCCTTTGTATTATGGACATATCCACCTGTCAGAGGGCCCCCGAAACACGTTACCAAACAACAACACACAAATACAACACTTTTCACAACTGGTATACACTTTTTTACCTCAACGAATGCACATATTCTATCACATTGTTACAATTGCACATAAACTAGTCACTTCAATGAATTCTTACCTTATTTAATCATTTTAACACACCATGTACACTTAACAAATCATTACCAATCTACACTTACTATTAGTTGTTTATTTAACACGTAAATCTTTATAAGGCTTTCATTTATCAAGAACGATTCAAGTGACCCAAGGTAACAACACATTTAACTCATTACAAAATGAAGGGGACTTTACTAATACTAAGAGGGAAACAACTTAGACAAGATGACAGTTACTAAGAGTAGGAGGGTCACCTAATTTCTTCTAGGCTTGATCGAACAAATGGGGGTACTTTTCCTTCATCTCTTTTTTCGCTTCCCATGTGGCCTCCTCAACTTGTTGACTTCGCCACAATACTTTAACAGAGGCAACTTCCTTATTTCTCAACTTACGGACTTGCCTATCAAGAATGGCAACTGGAACTTCTTCATATGACAAATCTTCATTAACCTCTATAGCCTCGACTGGCATGATGGTGGATGGATCTCCAATCACTTTCTTCAACATGGACACGTGGAATACCGGATGCACTGATGACATCTCAGGAGGCAACTCTAGCCTATAAGCAACTTGACCAATCTTTTGAACGATTCGATATGGCCCGACATACCTAGGACTCAATTTCCCTTTCTTTCCGAATCGCATGACTCCCTTCATAGGAGATACCCTCAAGAACACCTAATCATCGACTTGAAACTCCAAATCCCTTCGACGAACGTCTACATAGGACTTTTGACGACTCTGTGCTGTTTTCATTCTCTCCTGAATAACCTTAACTTTTTCCATAGCTTCGTACACCATATCTGACCCTAGCAATTCCGCTTCACCTACCTCAAACCACCCGATTGGCGACCTACATCTTCTCCCGTACAATGCCTCAAATGGGGCCATTTGAATGCTAGCATGATAGCTATTATTGTAAGCGAATTCTATCAGTGGCAAGTGTTCATCCCAATTACCTTTAAAATCTAAGACACAAGCCCGTAACATATCTTCAAGCATCTGAATGGTCCGCTCGGCCTGGCCGTCGGTCTGCGGATGGAAAGTTGTGCTGAGATTCACCTGAGTTCCCAAACCTTGCTGAAACTTCTTCCAAACGTTAACTGTGAACTGAGCCCCGCGATCTGAGATGATAGAAAGTGGAGTGCCATGAAGTTTTACTATCTCCTTGATGTACAATCTTGCATATTGCTCCGCGGTATCGGTGGACTTGACAGGCAGGAAGTGAGCTGATTTGGTGAGTCGATCCACTATCACCCATATTGAGTCAAACTTACGCCGAGTGCGAGGTAACCCTACCACGAAATCCATATTGATCATCTCCCATTTCCACCTTGGTATTTCTATAAGCTGAGTTAATCCACCGGGTCGTTGATGCTCGGCCTTCACTTGTTGACAGTTCGGACATTTAGCTACAAAGCTTGCCACATCCCTTTTCATACCGTTCCACCAATAAATCTCCTTGAGATCGTGATACATTTTCGTTGAACCAGGGTGCACAGAATACCTGGAAGTATGAGCCTCTGCCATTACCCTTTCCCGAAGCTCGTCCACATCCGGAACACATAGCCTATCTTGACACCGCAATACACCATCTTCACCTGCTGAGTACAAATGCTGAGGTCTTGTCATTCATGACTGCTTCCTTCACCCGAACCAATGCCGGATCCATGAACTGTTTTTCCTTGATTTCCGCGACCAATGATGATTCTGCTCCATTATGCACCAAAATATCCCCCTCGTCTGACGCCGAGATACGAACCCCCAAACTGGCTAATTGGTAAACCTCTCGAGCCAGGGGTCTCCGATCCACACCCAAATGAGCCAAACTACCCATGGATTTTCGACTAAGAGCGTCGGCTACCACATTTGCCTTTCCCGGATGGTACAATATGTTCATATCATAGTCCTTGAGCAATTCTAACCACCGCCGCTGTCTCAGATTTAGCTCCTTCTGCTTGAACAAATACTGGAGGCTCTTGTGGTCCTGAAAACACATCTACATGAACTCCATAAAGATAGTGCCGCCATATTTTCAAAGCAAACACAACAGCTGCAACCTCCAAATCATGCGTCGGGTAATTCTTCTCGTGATTCTTGAGTTGCCTGGAAGCGTAAGATATGACTTTCCCGTGCTGCATCAATACACATCCCAAACCAACCCCGGAGGCATCACAATAAACCACAAATCCCTCTGTGCCTTCTGGCAAGGCCAATACTGGTGCCGAGGTCAATCTTGACTTCAATTCCTGGAAACTTTTCTCACATGCTTCGGACCACTGGAACTTAACTGCCTTCTGCGTCAGTTTTGTCAATGGGGAAGCGAGGGTTGAGAATCCCTCTACAAACCTCCGATAGTACCTTGCCAAACCCAAGAAGCTACGTATCTCTGTCGGGGTCGTGGGTCTAGGCCAATCTTTCACTGCCGCAATCTTCTGAGGATCCACCATAATTCCCTCACCGGAAATAACATGCCCTAGAAAAGCTACGGACTCCAACCAAAACTCACATTTTGAGAACTTGGCATACAATTGATGCTGAAGAAGGGTCTGCAATGCTGCTCTGAGGTGAATGGCATGATCTTCCCCGCTCCGAGAGTAGATGAGGATGTCGTCAATGAATACAATTACAAAGGAATCTAGGAATGGCTTGAAAACCCGATTCATAAGGTCCATGAAAACTGCTGGGGCATTGGTTAGCCCAAAAGACATGACCAAAAACTCGAAGTGACCATAACGAGTTCTGAAGGCGGTCTTAGGAATATCCTGCTCCCTGATTTTTAACTGGTGGTACCCGGACCGTAAATCAATCTTTGAGAAGAACTTCGCTCCCTGCAATTGGTCAAACGGATCATCCACTCGAGGCAAAGGATATTTATTCTTGATGGTGACTTTGTTGAGCTGCCGATAATCAATACACATTCGAAGTGACCCATCCTTCTTTCTGACAAAGAGAACCGGAGCACCCCATGGTGATATACTCGGTCGTATGAACCCTTTTTCTAATAAATCCCTCAGCTGCTCCTTTAACTCCCTTAACTCGGCTGGCGCCATTCTGTATGGTGGAATGGATATTGGCTGAGTATCTGGCATTACATCAATTTCGAAATCAATCTCCCTATCCAGCGGGATTCCTGGAAGCTCATCCTGGAAACACTTCAGGAAATTCATTCACAATTGGCACGGACTCGAGGGTAGGCACCTCTGAGGTGGTGTCCGTTACCCGAACCAGGTGATAGATACACCCTTTCTTAATCATCTTCGAAGCTTTAAGGTAGGAAATAAACCTACCCCTTGGCACCACACCATTTCCTCTCCATTCAATGACTGGCTCGTTAGGGAACTCGAGCCTCATAACTCTCGTCCGACAATCAAGCTTGGCAAAGCACGAATAGAGCCAATCCATCCCCATAATTACATCAAAATCTACCATCCCAAGCTCAATAAGGTCGGCTGTGGTATCACGACCACCCACCGTAACAACACAATTCCTATAGACTCGTGAGGCCGTAATAGAATCACCAATAGGAGTCGACACAGAGAACGGCTCATGAAGCTGTTCGGGTTCTATCCCAAAACTTGAAGCAATAAATGGAGTAACATAAGACAAGGAGGACCCTGGATCAATAAGGGCATAGCAATCAATAGTTTGAACAGACAGGATACCTGTAACAACATCTGGAGAAGCCTCGGCATTTTGGCGGTCACTCAATGCATAGAATCGGCTAGGTCCACCCCTACCCTGAGCTCCACCCCTAGCTGCACCACGCCCTGCTGCTGCTGGAGTACGCGCTGATGATGTAGCAGCTGAAGAACCGGATGACCTGAGCAGATCCCCTACCTATACCCTGACGGGGTGCACGGCAGTCCTGTTGAATGTGACCTCTCACCCCGCACCCGAAGCATACTGGAAGGTCAAGGTAGCAAGTCTCTGTATGAAATCTCCTACACTTGGGGCATGTAGGTGTAAGGCCCCGTGAAATTTTTGTGCATAAAACCTAGTAGATGTGGTGTCATGGTCCGAATGATGTGTTAGGAATGCGTAGAATTCTTCGCGGCGAGCTTGCGAGCCGCGGTTCGGACCCTTGGTAGTGATTTAAGTTTCAAAATGTAGAATAAAATTTTTTCCAGAAAAATGTCAATCTGCGGTGCACTTTTGCGACCGCAGAATCAATATGCGGTCCGCATAGTGACCGCAGATCGTTCCAGAGAGTTGCCCAAAATTGTGTCCAATGTGCGGTCGATATGCGATCGCATGTCAATCTGCGGTGCACTTTTGCGACCGCAGAATCGACATGCGGTCCGCATAGTGACCGCAAATCGTTCCAGAGCCTGCGTAATTTTTGAGCCATTCTGCGGCCACTATGCGGACCGCATGTTGATTCTGCGGTCGCATAGTGACCGCATATTTGACCCCGGCCCAGTTTTTTTAACATTTTGACCCGATCTCTTCTTTAATATAACACACCTCTTCTTCATTTTTATCATATCATCTCACCAAAAATTAGAGAGAGAAGAGAGGGTTTTTAGAGAGAGAAATCTTGCATCTTCAAGGATTGTTCCAATCATTTTAATTCCAAGGGATCCTAGGGCAAGGATTCAACTTCCCCAATATTTTCAAGGTAAAAACCCTAACTATTTTCTTTGATTTTCAGTTTTAATTGGGTAAAGAGAGGTTTGCATATAATAGCTTTTAAAAATAGAATTTTTACACTCATGCATGATTATTGAACTTGATTTCTAGTAAAAAGAAGTGGGTAGAAGTAAGAGTCTTCAAGAACAAGGTTGGCAAGAATAGGATATCTTGGGTAAGCATAAAGTAGAAAGTTAACGGAAGAAAAATCATCACCAGGTATGTATGGCTAATTTTGATTCTTGTGAAATCGCCCTTATGTGTAAAATTGTTTGGCATGTGTTGATTTGAGAAATTGTATGTGATTAATTGATGTTGTTGTTGGATATTCAAAGTCGTTGTTGAACTATGAGTGTTGTGGTAAGAAATATGAACCGAAAGGTAAATGAGAGTTGAATTGGGTAAAGAATTTGTGGATAATGATTATGATGGCCTATATGGCACCTTGTGGAAAAGAAATCGAAACACTTGAGAATTGGTTTATTGTGGAAAGAAATGAAACACTTGAATTATGGAAAATTGCTGAATATACATGTGTGAATATTCTTGAATGTGGAAACATTGTAACTTGGTTGTGATATTGGCTTGAGAAGTAATTGAGAACATGAAACAATGTGCAAGTTGCTTATTTGAACTTGTTGAAATTGTGTGTAGTACCTTATCTGCTGTTTGAAATTGTTGTGTTTTCAGCTGTAAGGCGGGGTCGTGTCGCGCGCCGCGACGTGGTGAAATAAGGTGTGGGTTGGGGTGATAAGGGTGGCCGAGGTAATAAGGGTGGTCAGGGGGCAATAAGGATGGAAAGCGATCGAAATCGCTATTGAAAATTGATACATAAATCAATAATGTGAAATTGTGAAAGGAGACAGCAGGAGAGTTTGCAACCTGTGGGGCACCGATTGCCCCTTTGTTTGACTACTTGTGCTTTACGTGATTGATTGGTTATTGTTAAATTGGTTGATTGTAGAAAGTGCTTTGTGTGAGAATTATTTGAAATGAGGAAAATGTGGAAACATGGTTGGCTGGCTTAATTAATTGTTGATGTAATTTAATGGCTTGAGTTTACTTGGGACAAAGTTTGTCCATACATACCAATACAATTCAAGTGTACTGACGTCCCTTTTGCCGGGGACGCTACATTCGTGTTATGATTGTAGGTGGATCAGTAGCAGGCACTTCAGCTCATCGGCAGTAGTATCCTTCTCCTTCCACTGCCCATTTTGGTGAGCCCCTTTCTTCCCCGGGGCCTTGTGTGGTTCATGCCACTTCGGTTTAGATTTCATTTTGGTTTTGTAAGGTATAGCCGGAGCCTTGTTACCGGCAAGTATTGTATTTCCCTTTTGTATCCTAGAGGCTCTGTAGACATGTAAACTCGTGGGATTGTGGCCTATGTATATGTATGGGGCGTTGTAAATATAAATTATGAACTTGTTAGTAAATAAATCACATGGTTATGTTTATGCATTATGAAATCAGTCATTGTTGGTAAGATATTTTGGTTAATGAGTAACAGTCAACACAGGGGTAACGCGTGGGAATGAAAGGCACCCAGGTCCGCTTGACTGGGGCAACCCGGTCAGGCGCCGGTCATGTCCCTCGATTTGGGGCATGACAAACTTGGTATCAGAGCATATGGTTTTTAAAGTGTCCTAGGATGTCTCGGAGCCGTGTCTAGTAGTGCCCTTCTTATAGGTGTGTTGTCGACCACATCATATAAGTAGGGGGCTGCACGGACATTTAGGAATATTACCCTTCTTCATCACTCCAAATCGTGCGATAAAGCTTGACTATAAGATTGTTTTGTAACCCGTGCGTTGAGATTCAAGGTAAGTTTAAATGCTCTTTCGTCTATTTCATGTAGTGTTGTCATATGTCATGACCAATGGGAAAAGACATGGGTGTTATGGAGATTGCACATGTATCTTGTTGAATAAACTGTATGAATATATATAGTATAAGTACATAGTACTACAAGTATACTTTATTTGGGGAAAGGATTAGAAGTGATTACCCGCACGAAGAGGCATTGATTTGATAATTGATATGTAAGCTTAAATAGCAAGCATGGTTAGTGCAAGAAGTATATAATTGATCGTAAGGTGTGAAAGAATATTGGTTATATAAGCACGTGATATATGAGATAATGACTAAGAGATTAATGGGGAGAGTGTAAGTCTCTCATATGAGGTAAAAAGTTATGAAATAAGACTCAATTGGACCCTAGGTGAGAAGACCCTTGTCTTACGAACGTTATAAGGACCTAGAAATGTACGAAGTTGCGTTACACTCATAAAGGATATGCGTGGGGACTTGGAATCCCATACCTACGTGGCTGAATAGGAGAAGGGAACTTATGAGATCAATGCTATGGTGACTTAAATTTTCCTAATGGTCGAGTATATATATAAGAGGGATTGATATATGAGGCATATGTTCCTAAAGTTTCTACACTCAAGACTTGTGTCAAGATCCAGGATATTTTCCCCATGTGGGAGAGGGAGGACCATCGTGAGGCTACTTAAATACAATGAAACAAGAGCGAGACCATGTAGCTATGATATTTGAATATTTTGGTAAAGACATGTGTGGTCTAGAAAAGAGATTAAGGAATGTAAATTCTTCACGCATGGCAATGTGACTGATAGGGTCAACGATTCTAGAAAATAAGAGTATGTTTGTAAAGAGACTTTTACTTGTCATAAGGTCGGGAGAAATGGGACCCAAGGAGGTACCATATGTCAAATGTGAAAGATTGTGAGTTCCTAGAACGGGCTAATCATAGATTTGTGATTTAAACAAAGTTTCGGGATACTAAGAAAGCCAGAACGAGTGAGAGAAATGAATGTGTTGCCACAACAACCCAAGATGGTAATTGGGGCTTGATAGAGAGCCTCTAAAGAGCCTTACAAATAGATAAGTGTTAAGTGATGTTCAGACAAACACTCCTTGCTACATATGTCCCAATAAGAGTTAAGAGGTGAGCCGGATGGAATGCCTAAGGTAAGAGACCACGTAATATATGGAAGAGTGCGTGGCTATTCACTAACTAGGAAGAATGAGGTGAGAAGAAATGGGGAGAAAACCTTTAAATTTAGATGGTCATGGTTATTTAAAATAATTTTTGCATCAGAATGGTGGACTCACTTAGGGCACAAGTGTTAATAAAAGTTATAAGGGATTAACCGCAATGCAACCGACTTGGATGACACCGAATATCAACTAAAGGGGTCTAGAGATAGTTCATGTCTACACACAATGGGAAGCGAGGTTATCGTTGGTGAGGTTGTGGAACTGTAAAATGATTAAACAAGACATAATGATTTTTTCAAATTCACAGGAGACAGACAAATGTGTGGAACATTAAAGCTATTAATTATGCACTATCCGCAAAAAAAGATGGGAATGAAAGGTTCGGAATGGATTGAAAGAGGGTGAAAACTCGTGACAGACTAGACGTGTTTGGCATGATAACTCTTAAGCGGCAATATCAGGGAACTTTATTGGTAACTATAACATGGGGAATAAGGCGAGTTACTCATCCGAGATAGAATCAAGTGGACTAAGCCTTACACTTAAGAGTGAAACCAAAAGTTGTTGTTGAAGTATTGAAGAGGATTTAAAGTTTCAGAGAATACCCTTCTCGGGATAGTGACCCTTCGTAAGTCATATGCATATAAAGGTTGTTGATATACGTTTTGAGAGGTGTTTAACCGTAATGAGGGATGGTAGGAAATTTCACAGGGGAAGTAGTGCAGTTTCTTAAAGTCTGTAATGCACATATGGGGAGAAGAGGTTGGTTAAGAAAAGTTAGAGCACAATGCTACTTTACATTCGATACAATGCCGTGCAAGTTAGTGTTATTCGGGGTATATGTGCAAAGTTAGCCAGTGCTATTCATTTGAGACAGGAGGTCATATGAGAAAACTCATTCAGCAATGCCTTGGGTTAAGAATTATGAAGAGTTAGTAGCAATTGTTCACATGGGGTCGTAACCACATCAAGGAAATTATAGTGGAACTCAATTCGTGGAAGGTCTTATGTATGAGGAATATAGTAAGGATGTTCCGCTATCGATGTAAAGTATTAAGGTGAAAGTTATGCCTCCAAGGTTGGTTAGGGTGTGTGTTGATGCAGCACGGAAAGGTTATAGAGTATGCTTTGAGATAACTCAAAAAAAAAAAAAAAAAAAAAAAATCACGAGAAGAATTATCCGACGCATGATTTGGAGCTTGCAGTTGTTGTGTTTGCTTTGAAAATATGGCGGCTCTATCTTTATGAAGTTCATGTAGAAGTGTTTTCAGACCCCAAGAGCCTCCAGTATTTGTTCAAGCAGAAGGAGCTAAATCTGAGACAGCGGCGGTGGTTAGAATTACTCGAGGACTATGATATGGACATATTGTACCATCCAGGGAAGGCAAATGTGGTAGCCGACGCTCTTAGTCGAAAATCCATGGGTAGTTTGGCTCATTTGGGTGTGGATCAGAGACCCCTGGCTCGAGAGGTTTACCAATTAGCCAGTTTGGGGGTTCGTAGCTCGGCGTCAGACGAGCGGGATATTTTGGTGTATAATGGAGTAGAATCATCATTGGTCGCGGAAATCAAAGAAAAACAGTTCATGGATCCAGCATTAGTTCGGGTAAAGGAAGCAGTTCTGAATGACAAGACCTCAACATTGGTACACAGCAGCAAAGATGGTGTAATGCGGGGTCAAGGCAGATTATGTGTTCCGGACGTGAACGAACTTCGGGAAAAGGTAATGGCAGAGGCACATATTTCCAGATATTTTGTACAACTAGGTTCCACAAAAATGTATCATGACCTTAAGGAGATTTATTGGTGGAACGGTATGAAAAGGGATATAGAAAGCTTTGTAGCTAAATGTCCGAACTGTCAACAAGTGAAGGCCGAGCATCAACGGCCCGGTGGATTAACTCAGATTATAGAAATACCAAGGTGGAAATGGGAGATGATCAATATGGATTTCGTGGTGGGGTTACCTCACACTCGGCGTAAGTTCGATTCAATATGGGTGGTAGTAGATCGACTCACCAAATCAGCTCACTTCCTGCCTGTCAAGTCCACTGATACTGCAGAGAAATATGCAAGATTGTACATCAAAGAGATAGTAAAACTTCATGGCACTCCACTTTCTATTATCTCGGATCGTGGGGCTCAGTTCACAGCTAACTTTTGGAAGAAGTATCAGCAAGGTTTGGGAATCTAGGTGAATCTCAGCACAACTTTCCATCCACAGACCGACGGTCTGGCCGAGCGGACCATTCAGACGCTTGAAGACATGTTGCGGGCTTGTGTCTTAGATTTTAAAGGTAATTGGGATGAACACTTGCCACTGATAGAATTTGCTTATAATAACAGCTATCATGCTAGCATTCAAATGGCCCCGTTTGAGGCATTGTACGGGAGAAGATGTAGATCGCCAATTGGGTGGTTTGAGGCAGGTGAAGCGGAATTGCTAGGGCCAGATATGGTGTACGAAGCTATGGGAAAGGTCAAGGTTATTCAGGAGAGAATGAAAATAGCACAGAGTCGTCAACAAATCCTATGCAGACGTTCGTCGAAGGGATTTGGAGTTTCAAGTCAATGATTGGGTGTTCTTGAGGGTATCTCCTATGAAGGGAGTCATGCGATTCGGAAAGAAAGGGAAATTGAGTCCTAGGTATGTTGGTCCATATCGGATCGTTCAAAGGATTGGTCAAGTTGCTTATAGGCTAGAATTGCCTCTTGAGATGTCATCGGTGCACTCGGTATTCCATGTGTCCATGTTGAAGAAAGTGATTGGAAATCCATCCGCAATCATGTCAGTCGAGGCTATTGAGGTTAATGAAGATTTGTCATATGAAGAAGTTCCAGTTGCCATTCTTGATAGGCAAGTCCGTAAGTTAAGAAATAAGGAAGTTGCCTCTGTTAAAGTATTCTGGCGAAGTCAACAAGTTGAGGAGGCCACATGAGAAGCAGAGAAAGAGATGAAGGAAAAGTACCCCCATTTGTTCGATCAAGCCTAGAAGAAATTAGGTGACCCTCCTACTTCTAGTAACTGTCATCTTGTCCAAGTTGTTTCCCTCTTAGTGTTAGTAAAAGCCTCCTCCATTTTGTAAAGAGTTACGTGTTTAATAAACAACTAATAGTAAGTGTAGATTGGTAATGGTTTGTTAAGTGTACATGGTGTGTTAAAATGGTTAAATAAGGTGAAAATTCATTGAAGTGACTAGTTATGTGCAACTGTAACAATGTGATAGAATATGTGCATTCGTTGAGATAAGAAAGTGTATACCAGTTGTGAAAGGTGTTGTATTTGTGTATTGTTGTGTGGTAATGTGTTTCGGGGGCCCTCTGACAGGTGGATATGTCCATAATACAAAGGAAACTCTGGCGAAATTTTTCTAAAATATAAGAGTTAGTCAAAATTTTGATGGTTGCATATCATGTCTTTCAAAACCAACTCATTTATTTCAAAATCCTCATTCGAGGACGAATGATCTTAAGGGGGGAGGATGTAAGGCCCCGTGAAATTTTTGTGCATAAAACCTAGTAGATGTGGTGTCATGGTCCGAATGATGTGTTAGGAATGCGTAGAATTCTTCGCGGCGAGCTTGCGAGCCGCGGTTCGGACCCTTGGTAGTGATTTAAGTTTCAAAATGTAGAATAAAATTTTTTCCAGAAAAATGTCAATCTGCGGTGCACTTTTGCGACCGCAGAATCAATATGCGGTCCGCATAGTGACCGCAGATCGTTCCAGAGAGTTGCCCAAAATTGTGTCCAATGTGCGGTCGATATGCGATCGCATGTCAATCTGCGGTGCACTTTTGCGACCGCGGAATCGACATGCGGTCCGCATAGTGACCGCAAATCGTTCCAGAGCCTGCGTAATTTTTGAGCCATTCTGCGGCCACTATGCGGACCGCATGTTGATTCTGCGGTCGCATAGTGACCGCATATTTGACCCCGGCCCAGTTTTTTTAACATTTTGACCCGATCTCTTCTTTAATATAACACACCTCTTCTTCATTTTTATCATATCATCTCACCAAAAATTAGAGAGAGAAGAGAGGGTTTTTAGAGAGAGAAATCTTGCATCTTCAAGGATTGTTCCAATCATTTTAATTCCAAGGGATCCTAGGGCAAGGATTCAACTTCCCCAATATTTTCAAGGTAAAAACCCTAACTATTTTCTTTTATTTTCAGTTTTAATTGGGTAAAGAGAGGTTTGCATATAATAGCTTTTAAAAATAGAATTTTTACACTCATGCATGATTATTGAACTTGATTTCTAGTAAAAAGAAGTGGGTAGAAGTAAGAGTCTTCAAGAACAAGGTTGGCAAGAATAGGATATCTTGGGTAAGCATAAAGTAGAAAGTTAACGGAAGAAAAATCATCACCAGGTATGTATGGCTAATTTTGATTCTTGTGAAATCGCCCTTATGTGTAAAATTGTTTGGCATGTGTTGATTTGAGAAATTGTATGTGATTAATTGATGTTGTTGTTGGATATTCAAAGTCGTTGTTGAACTATGAGTGTTGTGGTAAGAAATATGAACCGAAAGGTAAATGAGAGTTGAATTGGGTAAAGAATTTGTGGATAATGATTATGATGGCCTATATGGCACCTTGTGGAAAAGAAATCGAAACACTTGAGAATTGGTTTATTGTGGAAAGAAATGAAACACTTGAATTATGGAAAATTGCTGAATATACATGTGTGAATATTCTTGAATGTGGAAACATTGTAACTTGGTTGTGATATTGGCTTGAGAAGTAATTGAGAACATGAAACAATGTGCAAGTTGCTTATTTGAACTTGTTGAAATTGTGTGTAGTACCTTATCTGCTGTTTGAAATTGTTGTGTTTTCAACACTGTAAGGCGGGGTCGTGTCGCGCGCCGCGACGTGGTGAAATAAGGTGTGGGTTGGGGTGATAAGGGTGGCCGAGGTAATAAGGGTGGTCAGGGGTAATAAGGATGGAAAGCGATCGAAATCGCTATTGAAAATTGATACATAAATCAATAATGTGAAATTGTGAAAGGAGACAGCAGGAGAGTTTGCAACCTGTGGGGCACTGATTGCCCCTTTGTTTGACTACTTGTGCTTTACGTGATTGATTGGTTATTGTTAAATTGGTTGGTCGTAGAAAGTGCTTTGTGTGAGAATTATTTGAAATGAGGAAAATGTGGAAACATGGTTGGCTGGCTTAATTAATTGTTGATGTAATTTAATGGCTTGAGTTTACTTGGGACAAAGTTTGTCCATACATACCGGTACAATTCAAGTGTACTGACGTCCCTTTTGCCGGGGGCGCTACATTCGTGTCATGATTGTAGGTGGATCAGTAGCAGGCACTTCAGCTCATCGGCAGTAGTATCCTTCTCCTTCCACTGCCCATTTTGGTGAGCCCCTTTCTTCCCCGGGGCCTTGTGTGGTTCATGCCACTTCGGTTTAGATTTCATTTTGGTTTTGTAAGGTATAGCCGGAGCCTTGTTACCGGCAAGTATTGTATTTCCCTTTTGTATCCTAGAGGCTCTGTAGACATGTAAACTGTGGGATTGTGGCCTATGTATATGTATGGGGCGTTGTAAATATAAATTATGAACTTGTTAGTAAATAAATCACATGGTTATGTTTATGCATTATGAAATCAGTCATTGTTGGTAAGATATTTTGGTTAATGAGTAACAGTCAACACAGGGGTAACGCGTGGGAATGGAAGGCACCCAGGTCCGCTTGACTGGGGCAACCCGGTCAGGCGCCGGTCATGTCCCTCGATTTGGGGCGTGACAGTAAATCTGATCTCATACTCTGACACTGACATGTCCCCCTGACGGAGACCTTCAAACTGCCTACGCATCTCCTCTCTCTGAGATCGAGGCACCCATGGCGGTGCACTCGCGGAGGACCGAGCATATGACCGGGATGGCCCCGATGACCCCCTCCCCGGAAGTGATTTCCCTGAACGACCCATTGACCGGACCTCGTTGCTACTTTCTCTTTCGCACGAATATTCAATTTCCCGGCCTCCGTGGCCCGAGCAAACCCCACAATCCTCCCATAGTTCATGTCCGAGTGCAAAGCTGCCGTGGCGGCCTCATTCACTACCAAAGGGCTAAGGCCCCGAACAAACCGTCGAACCGGGCATCCATGGTCGACACTAAATGAGGAGCGTACTTGGACAACCTTACGAACTCCATGTGATACTCCCAAACATTCATACTGCCCTATTTGAGAACCTCGAACTCAGTGGCACGGGCTGCCATTGCCTCAGCAGGTAAGAAGTGGTCCATAAATGCATCCACGAACTCATCCCATCCGGCCGGAGGGCTCCCTTCCTCACGGGAATCCTCCCACATTTCGAACCATGAACGTGCCGCTCCCTTCAGCCTGTAAGAGGCCAACTCTACCCCCTCTATATCTGTAGCCTTCATCACTCCGAGGGTCTTGTATATCTCATCAAGGAATTCCTGTGGGTCAGCCTCTGGATCGGTACCTGAAAATTCTGGAGGGGCCAATCGCAAGAACTGGTGGACTCTGGAGCCAAAGGAATCTCCCTGTCCGCCGGAGGATGCAGGGGCATCATGGGATCTCTGGGCCTGGGCGGCCACTAACTGTGTTAACATATGGATGGCTCCCCTAAGTTCTTCATTAGAGATACCAGAGCCCGAAGCGGGAACTGTATCTGAGTCAGGAACACCGGCAGGAGGAATGGTGGCATCCTCTGCCGCGGCTGGAATAGGGACACTTGGGTTTTGAACAGATGGGCCAGGCAAATTCGGGACCGGTGGGTCATTCTCTCCCACGGCATCGGGTACATGATTAACAGCTGCACTTGGGCCGGCATTGGCCCTAAGGCCGGGTCTAGCCTTCTTCTTAGGTGCCATATTCTGAAAATTTGGGAACAAGGCGCGAATTAGACACAGATATTTCCACATTGCACTTTACCGCACGATATAGATTAACAAGGAAATAGGTAAATTCCTAAATGCCCGTGTAGCCCCCTACTTATATGATTTGGTCGACAACACACCTATAAGAAGGGCACTACTAGACACGGCTCCGAGACATCCTAGGACACTTTAAAAACCATAGGCTCTGATACCAAGTTTGTCACGCCCCAAATCGGGGAACATGACCGGCGCCTGACCGGGTTGCCCCAGTCAAGCGGACCTGGGTGCCTTTCATTCCCACGCGTTACCCATGTGTTGATTGTTTCTCATTAATCAAATATCTTACTAACCATGAATGATTTCATATTAAACAAATAAAACCATACAAGTGATTCAATAACGAGTTTGCAGTTTTTACAACGCCCGACATAACATAATGTATACATAAGACTGGAGTCCCACAGTTTACATGTCTACAGAGCCTCTATGATACAACAAGGGAAATACAATACTTGCCGGTAACAAGGCTTCGGCTATACCTTACAAAACCAAAATAAAATCTAAACAAAAGTGGCATGAACCACACAGGGCCCCAAGGAAGAAAGGGGCTCACCAAAACGGGCAGTGGAAGGAGAAGGATACTACTGCCGATGAGCTGAAGTGCCTGCTACTGATCCACCTACAATCATAACACGAATGTAGCGTCCCCGGCAAAAGGGACGTCGGTACACTTGAATTGTACTGGTATGTATGGACAAACTTTGTCCCAAGTAAACTCAAGCCATTAAATTACATTAAAACTAATCAAGCCAACCAACCATGTTTTCCACCTTTTTCTCATTTCAGATAAGCCTCAACATAAGCACATTCAAGGTCAACAAATAGAACAACAACCAATTAACAACATAAATTGCAAGTAGTCAAACATAGGGGCAATCGGTGCCTCCCCAGGTTGCAAACTCTCCTGCTGTCTCCTTTCACAATTTCACATCATTGATTTTTGTATCAATTTTCAATAGCGATTTCGATCGCTTTCCATCCTTATTGCCCCTGACCACCCTTATTACCTCGGCCACCCTTATCACCCCAACCCACACCTTATTTCCTCGCGTTGCGGCGCGCAACACGACCCCGCCTTACAGTTTAAAACACAACAATTTCAAACAGCAGATAAGGTACTACACACAATTTCAACAAGTTCAAATAAGCAACTTGCACATTGTTTCATGTTCTCAATTATATTTCAAATCAATATCACAACCATGTTACAATATTTCCATAATCAAGAATATTCACACAAGTATGTTCAATAATTTTCCACAATTCAAGTGTTTCATCTCTTTCCACAATAAACCAATTCTCGAGTGTTTCGTTTCCTTTCCAAAAAGTGCCATATAGGCCATCATAAGTATTATTCACAATTCTTTACCCAATTCAACTCTCATTTAACTGTCGGTTCATATTCTATACCACATCACTCATATTTCAACAACAACTTTGAGAATTTCACACAATTTGTCAAATTAACATTAACCAAGCAATTTTTCACATATAGGCGATTTCACAAGAATCAAAATTAGCCATACATACCTGGTGATGAGTTTTCTTCCTACTTTATGCTACCCAAGATATCCTACTCTTGCCAACCTTGTTCTTGAAGACTCTTACTTCTACTCACTTCTTTTTACTAGAAATCAAGTTCAATAATCATGCATGAGTGTAAAAATTCTATTTTCAAAAGCTATTATATGCAAACCTCTCTTTACTCAATTTAAAACTGAAAATCAAAGAAAATAGTTAGGGTTTTTACCTTGAAAAGATTGGGGAAGTTGAATCTTTGCCCTAGAATCCTTTGAACTAAGATGATTGGAACAATCTTTGAAGATGAAAGATTTCTCTCTCTAAAAACCCTCTCTTCTCTCTCTAATTTTGGTAAGATGATATGATAAAATGAAGAAGAAAGGTGTTATATTAAAGAAGAGATCGGGTCAAAATGTTACAAAAATATGGACCGGGTCAATTATGCGGTGCACTTTGCGACCGCAGAATCAACATGCGGTCCGCAGAGTGACCGCAAAATGGCCTCAAAATTACGCAGGTTCTATTATAGAATGCGGCCAATATGCGGTCCGCATCCTTGATCTGCGGTCGCAAAATGCACCGCAGATTCACTATGCGATCGCATATCGACCGCATTTTCAACCACTTTTCGGAAAAATTAATTCTCTACATTTTTGAAACTTAAATCACTACCAAGGGTCCGAACCGCGGCTCGTAAGCTCGCCGCGAAGAATTCTACGCATTCCTAACACATTATTCGGACCATGACACCACAGCTACTAGGTTTTATGCACAAAAATTTTACGGGGCCTTACAACAAGGGCCTCCAGTATTTGTTCAAACAGAAGGAACTGAATCTGAGACAGCGGCGGTGGTTAGAATTGCTTAAGGACTATGATTTGAACACATTGTACCATCCAGGGAAGGCAAATGTGGTAGCCGACGCTCTTAGTTGAAAATCCATGGGTAGTTTGGCTCATTTCGGTGTGGATCAGAGACTCCTAGCTCGGGAGGTTTACCAATTGGCCAGTTTAGGGGTTTGTATTTTGGCGTCAGACGAGGGGAATGTATTGGTTCCTAATGGAGCAGAATCATCATTAGTTCTGGAAATCAAGGAAAAGCAGTTCATGGATCCAGCATTGGTTCGAGTGAAGGAAGAAGTTATGAATGACAAGACCTCAGCATTTGTACTCAGCAGCGAGGATGGTTTATTACGGTGTCAAGGTAGACTATGTGTTCCGGACATGAACGAACTTCGGGAGAGAGTAATGGCAGAGGCACATATTTCCAGGTATTCTGTGCACCCAGGTTCCATGAAAATGTATCATAATGTCAAGGAGATTTATTGGTGGAATGGTATGAAAAGGGAAGTGGCAAGTTTTGTAGCTAAATGTTCGAACTGTCAGCAAGTGAAGGCCGAGCATCAACGGCCTGGTGGATTAACTCAGCTTATAGAAATACCAAGGTGGAAATGGGAGATGATCAATATGGATTTCGTGGTAGGGTTACCTCGCACTCAGCGTAAGTTTGACTCAATATGGGTGATAGTGGATCGACTCAACAAATTAGCTCACTTCCTGCCTGTCAAGTCCACTGATACTGCGGAGCAATATGCAAGATTGTACATCAAGGAGATAGTAAGACTTCATGGCACTCCACTTTCTATTATCTCGGATCGCGGGGCTCGGTTCACAGCTAACTTTTGGAAGAAGTTTCAGCAAGGTTTGGGAACTCAGGTGAATCTCAGCACAGCTTTCCATCCACAGACCGACGGTCAGGCCGAGCGGACCATTCAGACGCTCGAAGATATGTTGCGGGCTTGTGTCTTAGATTTTAAAGGTAATTGGGATGAGCACTTGCCACTGATAGAATTTGCTTACAATAACAACTATCATGCTAGAATTCACATGGCCCCGTTTGAGGCATTGTACGGGAGAAGGTGTAGGTCGCCAATCGGGTGGTTTGAGGTAGGTGAAGCGGAATTGCTAGGGCCGGATATGGTGTACGAAGCTATGGAAAAAGTTAAGGTTATTCAGGAAAGGATGAAAACTGCACAGAGTCGCCAAAACTCCTATGCAGACGTTCGCCGAAGAGATTTGGAGTTTCAAGTCGATGTTTGGGTGTTCTTGAGGGTATCTCCTATGAAGGGAGTCATGCGATTCGGAAAGAAAGGGAAATTGAGTCCTAGGTATGTTGGGCCATATCGGATCGTTCAAAGAATCGGGCAAGTTGCTTATAGGCTGGAGTTGCCTCCTGAAATGTCATCAGTGCACCCGTGTTCCATGTGTCCATGTTGAAGAAAGTGATTGGAGATCCATCCACCATCATGCCGGTCGAGGATATTGAGGTTAATGAGGATTTGTCATATGAAGAAGTTCCGGTTGCCATCCTTGATAGGAAAGTTCGTAAGTTGAGAAATAAGGAAGTTGCCTCTGTTAAAGTATTGTGGCGAAGTCAACAAGTTGAGGAGGCCACGTGGGAGACAGAAAAAGAGATGAAGGAAAAGTACCCCCATTTGTTTGATCAAGCTTAGTAGAAATTAGGCGATCCTTCTACTCCTAGTAACTATTGTCTTGTCCAAGTTGTTTCCCTCTTAGTGTTATTCAAGTTTCCTTCATTTGGTAATGAGTTGTATGTGTTATTACCTTGGGTCACTTAAACCTTTCTTGATAAATGGAAGCCTTATAAAGATTCATGTGCTAAGTAAACAACTAATAGTAAGTGTAGATTGATAATGGTTTGTTTATGTGTACATGGTGTATTGAGACAGTTATATAAGGTAAGGACTCATTGAATTAGCTAGCTTATGCGCAAATGTAACAATGTGATAGAATATGTGTGATCATTGAGGTAAGGAAGTGTATACAAGCTGTGGAAAGTGTTATAATTGTGTATTGTTGTTGGATAATGAATTTCGGTGGCTCTCTAACAGGTGGATATGTCCATATTACAAAGAAAACTCTGGCAAAAATTTCGGAAATTTAAGGAGTTAGCCAAATTCGTGGCTATTGATATATTTCATGATGTGAACAAACTGAAGTTACATAAGGAAGACTAGTGAATGGACCTCATTCCTCATTCGAGGACGAATGCTCCTAAGGGGGGGAAAATGTAAGGCCCCGAAAATTTTTTTTTCGAGTTATTTAAGATTTCGTCGTGCTAATGTAGGCTACATTGTTTTATCTCGTGTGCAAATAAGGATTCATAATATTATGGATACTAATTAGATAGTTTAATAAGGGTATAAGTCTTATTATAAGTGATTTGGGGTCTAAGGAGAGGCCTAAGCCTAACCCAAGATGGAAAATTGCATATTAGACGAAATCTGTAAAAGAGTGCGCACAAGACCTCACTTTGAACGATTATATCTCCAGTTATAGAATGAGTTTTGTGAGGATCAACCTATCAAATTAAAGCCCTTTGAGTCTAGTTTCCAACGCAACAAACCGTTCGTCATTCGGAGGTGTATACGGAAAGTTATGATCATTTTACTCGTCAGGTGTCAGATGCGCGAAGTCCTGCGCGAAGTGGACTTCGCGCACACTTCGCGCACCTTAGGCAGAATGCTCAGGAAAATGCGCGAAGTCATGCGCGAAGCTTGCACACTTCGCGCATCTGGGCAACACTTCGCGCACCTGGATAGTTTTAATACCCCAAAGACCGGCCTAGAGTGTTCCCAACTCATTTTTGGGGTTTTGACTTGCTCTCTCAAGAGGGTTTCATCCCAAACTTCATCCCTATGATCTAAGGTAAGATTTTTATAGTTCTTTGAGTAATTTCTACCCCTTAAGCACTTATACTAACAAGGATTAATCTTCAAAATCCTTAGATTTTCCTTCTAATTCTTGAATTCTTCAAGAACACCTCAAGTGGAGATTCTTAAAATTCTTACTACAAGAGGTATGTCTATCATCTCCAACTACTTTATGGTGATTATTTATGTAAGATACATACATTAGAACTCATGGGAGGGTGATTGGGAGCCATGGGTTCCTAACCTAGGTTATGTTAGTATTGTAGAGGTTGTGAGATGTGTTATTGAGGTATGATTCTTGGTATGGTAGTGTTATGTATGCATGCTTGTGCAAATAGATTTGTGGGAAGATTGATGAACATAAATAAGTAAAGATAGGGTTAGGGAATGAAGTAATTCTTGAAAAGGGGATTTGAAATCAAGATGCACAACTAGTATTTGATAAAATGCTCAAATGAGCTAGTTTCATGAATATCTTTCTAATATGTGTTTAATTTTGTTATGTCTCATAGTAGATTGGAATTGCTAGAGTTTTTGGAGTGTTGTAGTAACTTAAGGAAAGCTCAATCGAGGTATGTATGGCTAATTTTGATTCTTGTGAAATCGCCTATATGTGTGAAATTTGTTTGGTTCGTGCTAATTTGACAAATTGTGTGAAATTCTTGATGTTGTTGTTGGATATTCAAAGTTGTTGTTGAACTATGAGTGATGTGGTATGGAATATGAACCGAAAGGTAAATGAAAGTTGAATTGGGTAAAGAATTGTAAATAATAGTTATGATGGCCTATATGGCACCTTGTGGAAAAAGGAACGAAACACTTGAGAATTGGTTTATTATGGAAAGAGATGAAACACTTGAATTGTGGAAATATTGTAACATGGTTGTGATATTGGTTTGAAAAATAATTGAGAACATGAAACAATGTGCAAGTTGCTTATTTGAACTTGTTGAAATTGTGTGTAGTACCTTATCTGCTGTTTGAAATTGTTGTGTTTTAAACTGTAAGGCGGGGTCGTGTTGCGCGCCACAACGTGAAGAAATAAGGTGTGGGTTGGGGTGATAAGGGTGGCCGAGGTAATAAGGGTGGTCATGGGTAATAAGGATGGAAAGCGATCGATATCGCTATTGAAAATTGATACAAAATCAATGATGTAAAATTGTGAAAGGAGACAGCAGGAGAGTTTGCAACCTGGGGGGCACTGATTGCCCCTTTGTTTGACTACTTGTGCTTTACGTGATTGATTGGTTATTGTTAAATTGGTTGATCGTAGAAAGTGCTTTGTGTTGAGAATTATCTAAAATGAGGAAAATGTGGAAAACATGGTTCGCTGGCTTAATAAGTTCTTGATGTAATGTAACGGCTTGAGTTTACTTGGGACAAAGTTTGTCCATACATGCCAGTACAATTCAAGTGTACTGACGTCCCTTTTGCCGGGGCGCTACATTCGTGTTATGATTGTAGATGGATCAGTAGCAGGCACTTCAGCTCATCGGCAATAGTATCCTTCATCTTTCACTGCCCGTTTTGGTGAGCCCTTTTCTTCCTCGGGGCCCGGTGTGGCTCATGCCACTTCTGTTTTAGACTTTATTTTGGATTTTTTTTAAGGTATAGCCGGAGCCTTGTTACCGGCAAGTATGGTATTTCCTTTTTTTATCCTAGAGGCTCCGTAGACATGTAAACTGTGGGGTTGTGGCCTATGTATATGTATGTCGGGCGTTGTAAATGTAAATTGTAAACTTGTTAGTAAATCATTCACATGGTTATGTTTATGCATTGTGAAATCAGTCATTATTGGTAAGATATTTGGTTAATGAGTAATAATCGACACAGGGGTAACGCGTGGGATATAAAGGCACCCAGGTCCGCTTGACTAGGGCTACCCGGTCAGGCGCCGGTCATGTCCCTCGATTTGGGGCGTGACAGTAGGTAGAGTTGAGCAGCATTTCATCCTCAGAGGGACGGGCAATCCGAGCGTACTATTCAGGTATTGGAGGACATGTTTTTTTGCACCGGGTATCCGTGTCTCTATGAGACCCGACTAATCTCGGGGGTGCACTGTCACGCCCCAAGTCGAGGGACATGACCGGCGCCTGACCGGGTAGCCCCAGTCAAGCGGACCTGGGTGCCTTTCATTCCCACGCGTTACCCCTGTGTTGATTGTTTCTCATTAACCAAATATCTTACCAGTTATAACATATTCACAATACACAAACATAACCATACGTGTGATTCATTAACAAGTTTACAGTTTTTACATCGCCCGACATAATATATACATAATACTGGAATCCCACAATTTACATGTCTATAGAACCTCTAGGATACAAAAGGGAATAAAATACTTGCCGGTAACAAGGCTCCGGCTATACCTTTCAAAATCAAAATGAAGTCTAAACAAAAGTGGTGTGAACCACACAGGGCCCTCAGGAAGAAAGGGGCTCACCAAAATGGGCAGTGGAAGAAGAAGGATACTACTGCCGATGAGCTGAAGTACCTGCAACTGATCCACCTACAATCATAACACAAATATAGCGTCTCCGGCAAAAGGAACGTCAGTACACTTGAATTGTACTGGTATGTATGGACAAACTTTGTCCCAAGTAAACTCAAGCCGTTAAACAAGAATCACGATGACAAGACAGCCAATAAATTACATCAAGAAATCAATTAAGCCAGCTAACCATGTTTTGCACCTTTTACTCATTTCATATAAGTCTCAACACGAAGCACGTTTAAGGTCAACAAGTAGAACAACAACAAATCAACCACATAAATCACAAGTAGTCAAACAAAGGGGCAATCAGTGCCCTACAGGTTGCAAACTCTCCTGCTGTCTCCTTTCACAATTTCATATCAATGATTTTGTATCAATTTCATTAGCGATTTCGATCGCTTTCTATCCTTATTACCTCGTTCACTCTTATTACCTCGGCCACCCTTATCACCCCAACCCACACCTTATTTCTTCATGTTGCGGCGCGCAACCCGATCCCACCGTACAGTTTCAAACACAACAATCACAAACAGCAGATAAGGCACTACACACAATTACAAAAAGTTCAAATAAACAACTTACAAATTGGTTCATGTTCTCAATTACTTCTCAAACCAATAACACAACCAAGTTACAATGTTTCCAAAATCGAGAATGTTCATACTGTTATGTTCAACAACTTACCACACCTCAAGTGTTTCGTTTCTTTTCCACAAGGTACCATATATGCCATCAGAACCATTATTCACAATTCATTACCAAATTCAACTCTCATTTGTCTTCTAGTTCATATCCCATACTACATCACCCATAGTTCAACAGCAAATTTGAATATCCAACAACAACATCAAGAATTTCACACAATTTGTCAAATTAACACGAACCAAACAAATTTCACACATATGGGCAATTTCACAAGAATCAAAATAAGCCATACATACCTGGTATCGAGTTTTCTTCCTTTAACTTCCTACTTTATGCTTACCCAAGCTATCCTAGCTTTGCCGACCTTGTTTCGCAGATTCTTACGCCTATTCACTTCCTCTTTACTAAAAATCAAGTTCAATAATCATGCATGAGTGTAAAATTTTATTTTCAAAAGCTATTATATGCAAACCTCTCTTTACTCATTTTAAAACTGAAAATTAGAGAAAATAGTTAGGATTTTTACCTTGAAATGATTTGGGGAAGTTGAATCGTTGCCCTTCCAACCATCTTGAAGATGAAAGACTTCTCTCTCTAAAACTCATCTCTTCTCTCTCTAATTTTAGTAAGATGATATGATAAAATGAAGGAGAAAGGTGTTATATTAAAATTCCTAGGCCGGGTCAATTTTACGGTCGCATCTGCGATCGTAGGATCAACATGCGGTCCGCATACTGACCGCGAAATTGCCTCAAAATTTACACAAGTTCTGTTATGGAATGCGACCAAAATGCGGTCCGCATTCTTGATCTGTGGTAGCAGAGTGCACCGCAGATTTGACACTCAAAAACCTTCGAGAATTTATGCGGTCTACGGTCCGCAGATCCATTCTGCGATCGCATATTGACCGCATTCTCAACACCAATTTTGTAAACCTTCTTTTAAGCTCTGCGGCAGGAATGCGGTCTGCATAGCAGATCTGCGGTCGCATTCCTGACCGCAGAATTGACACTTTTCTGGAAAAAAATCGATTCTTTACATTTTTGGAACTTAAATCACTACCAAGGGTCTGAACCGCGGCTCACAAGCTTGCCGCGAAGAATTCTACGCATTCCTAACACATTATTCGGACCATGGCACCACAACTACTAGGTTTTATGCACAAAGTTTTACGGGGCCTTACATGCACAGGCCCTCGGCAAGGAGTTTTCCACAAGTACACCACGGTTAATTCAGGTTTTACCCAGTTGGATGACCCTCAGAAATTGTTTGCACCCAATGGGTTTTAAACTTGAGAGAGCATACCCCAAGGATCAAGTCAATTACCACCAGCTCAACCCCTGAGGGTTTATTAAAGGACATGTTGTGTGCCTTTGTTATTGATTTTGGAGGTTCTTCGGATGCGTTTTTGCCGCTTGCAGAGTTTGCCTACAACAACAGTTATTACTCGAACATTCAGATGGCTCTGTATGAGGCGTTGTATGGGAGCCGGTGTAGCTCTCCAGTGGGTCGGTTCGAGCCCGGCGAGGCTAGGCTATTGGGGATAGAGTTGGTTCAGGATGCCTTAGAGAAGGTGAAGTTGATTCAGGAGAGGCTTCGTACAGCACAGTCACGTCAGAAGAGTTATGCGTACCGGAAGGTTCGAGATGTGTCTTATATGATTGGTGAGAAGGTCTTGCTGAAGATTTCGCCCATGATGGGTGTTATGCGGTTTGGAAAGAAAGGAAAGTTGAGTCTGCGGTTTATTGGGTCTTTTAAGATACTTGAGAGGATTGGAGAGGTGGTTTATGAGCTTGCCATGCCACCCAATTTGTTAGGCGTGCATCCGGTATTTTATGCTCCAGAAGTATGTTGGGGACCCGTCCCATGTATTAGACTTCAGCACGGTTCATTTGGATGATGATTTGACCTATGATGTGGAGTCGGTGGCTATTTTGGGTCGTCAGGTTCGAAAGTTGAGATCAAAGGATATCGCTTCGGTGAAAGTGCAATGGAGAGGTCGGCCCGTGGAGGAGGCTACTTGGGAGACCGAGCGGGAGATGCGGAGTAGATATCCTCATCTATTTGAGGCTTTAGGTATGTTTCTTGACCCACTCGAGAACGAGCGTTTATTTTAGTTGGGGAGGATGTGACGACCCGGCCCGTCATCATGTGAGTTACCGCCGCGTTTCCCCCATATTTTGCTTCCTTATGTTTCATTATAGGAGTCCTGGGTGAATGAGTCGATTTGGATTGGCTTTAGAAGGATATGAGATACTTAGTCTTCTTAAGGAATGTTTGGCTTGGAAAAGTCAACTGAATATTGACTTATGGGTTAGAGGGCGCGGATGTGATTTTCGGTGATTCGGTTAGCTTCGGGGAATGATTCATCACTTAGGAGTGTGATCGGAATTGATTTTGGAGGTCCGGTGTAGAATTAGACTTGAATTGGCAAAGTTAGTAGTTTGGTGAATTTCGGTTGATAGGTGAAATATTGATCTGAGGATCGGAATTGAATATCGAGAGTTGTTGTAGCTTCGTTAAGTAATTTGGGATGTGTGTGCAAATTTTAGGTCATTCGGAGGTGTTTTGGTCGGGTTTTTGATCAAATACGTATTTCGAAAGTTTTAGAAGAACTTAGGCTTGAATCTAATGTAACTTGATGGTTTTGGTGTTGTTTGTGGTATTTTGATGATTGGAGCAAGTTTGAATGATGTTTTGGGATGGGTTGGCACTTTTGGTTGAGGACCCGGGGGCCTCGGGGTGATTTCGGATGGCCATCGGGATGAATTTTAGACTTGTAGCATTTCTGAAGTTGCTAGTTTCTAGTTTCTGGAATTTCCGCATCTACGGAAAAGGTTCCGTAGATGCGAAGACGGGACCGCATGTGCGAATTTTGACCATTTTGAGGGATTTTCACAGGAGCGGATTATTTCCGCATGTGCGGTGTCCACAGATGCAGACATTGACCGGAGAAGCGGTCCGTACGCTTAAGAGGAGTTCCGCATGAGCGGATGCCTGACCACAGAAGCGGGGTCCGCAGAAATGGAACTTGACCGCAAAAGCGGCCCTTGGCAATAGTGAAGATCCGCATAAGCGGAGGGAATTCCGCATAAGTGGTAACCGCATAGGCGCTATATTGATCGCAAATGCGAAAAGGACTGGACATAAAAGGGGTTTTAAAGGTTCAGTTTATTCCGTGAGCTAAGGTATTTTTCTACCATTTTTTTAGCAACCTTGAGAGCTTTTGGACGGAAATTGAAGGGGATTTCGACTGGGTAAGATTGGAGGTGAGTTCTACGACCCAAATACATGATTTAATGGAAGTATTAACCTAGAAATATATGGAAATTCATCAAAAAGGGGGAAAAGCTAGGACTTGGTTTTTTTGGTATTTTAAAGTGGGTTTTGATGGGTCATTTGAGCTCAGATTTGGGAGTTCTTGATATGTATAGACTCGTGAAAAGATAAGGAATCCGTTGATGTAAAATTTTATGGAATTCGAGAAGTGGATCCGAGACTCGAGTTTTGCAAATTTTGTGATTTTCGATGTTTTTCGATTCTTTTCTATTGGGTTATGTTCCCTTAGCCTATTATGATGTATTCATTGTGGTTTTTATTAGATTCGACGCGCGAGGATACCGATTTGAGAGGCAAGGGCATAGCAAGCTAGGATTTTGGCCGGATTGAGGTGAGTAATGATAGTTAATGATATCCTGAGGGTTTGAAACCCCGGATTTGCACAACATAGTGCTATGTTGAGGTGAAAAACGCGCTTAATGGCGAGCACGGGGTTGTTTACTACTGGGGATTGTGAGTCCCGTTTGATATTTTTACCGCGTATTTAACTGATATGCGTTTGTTATCAACAAGATTTGGGCTTCTTGACATATTTTGGGCTTCATGCCAACTACTTGAATCCTTCGTAGATTTTTATCACTCTTTCCTCACTATTTGATATACTACTTGAACTCAGTCTTATTGATTATACTGTTTTACAAACTCAGCCACTTTAATTGAATTTTTGAGAATTAATTGATATTCCACTGTTGTTTGAGTTGATCACTACTATTTTATTGATGCCCGAGAGGCTTACGATATTTTCTGGACTGAGTGAGGCTTTCAGGTCTTGTGAGTGATGTGAGGAGGTTTTCATGCCTTGTGAGTAATGTAAGGAGGCTTCCTTGTGAGTGATGTGAGGAGGCTTTCATGCCTTGTGAGTGATGTGAGGAGGCTTTCAGGCCTTATGAACGATGTGAGAAGGCTTTCCGATCTTATGTTGATATAGCGCTTGGGTTGTAAGGGGCCCTCCAAAGTCTGCACACCCATAGTGAGCCTGGGTACCCATGTGATATAAGAGTGAGCCCCAGGGGCTAATATGATGTTGAGTGACTGATGAGCCCGAGGAGCTGATATTGTTCTGAGCAATTGATATTGGGCCCGAGGGGAAGATTTCTACTCACTATTTACTTGTTGTTTTACCTGATTTACCGATTTTTAAAAGGAAATTTCATTGAGTCTTTACTGCTATTACTGTTTAAGTGATTTACTGCCTGATGTAGAGTTGCCTTGTGCATTTATGTGTTTTCATGCATTCAGTTATTGTTTATTATTATTACTCATTGAGTCGGAGTACTCACATTACTCCCTGCACTATGTGTGCAGCTATGTCTGCACCTGAGCACTGATTCTTTCCAGACCAGGCAGTGAGTTGGAGTTACGAGGTAGTTGTTGATGTGTTATTTGTGGTGTGGCAAGTGTTGCATTGGGTCTCTAGTGGATAGTATAGGGAGCGGGATGATTTTGTTGCTTTGGGATGTTTTGGGGTGGTATAGGTTTTTGAGTATTGGGAAAGGTAATATCTGGGGTCCGCAGCCCCTTGTCTCCCTTATTTTATGTCATTTGAGTTTCTTCAGACTATTATATCAGATATTTTACTTCGTAGACTTTAGTAAATTCTGTAGTAGCTCATGACTTGTGACACCCCAGTTAGGACTGTGTCGGGATGGTATCCTTTGTTATTATCGTTGTTTCCGCAGTATTAGCTATATTAAACATGTGTTAGAGTTGTTAATGATAATTATTTATTCTAAAAGAGGTGTTTGCGTTGTTCTGGCTGGCCTTGTCTTCACGAGAAGTGTCATCACGATCGGGTTTGGAAATTGGGTCGTGACAACAATACCATCTAATACCTTAGGAAATGAGAATATGTGACTGAGGTATCAATCAACTTATTTTCGATAACACTAGAAAAGCATGAATTCCATGAACTATCTTGAAAAAGTCAACTAGTAGCAGCATCTAATCAAGGATGTATCGAGTTATTCCATATACGTCGAGCATTTTAGTTCTATTTGTAGGTGATACAAAAAATATACTAGAATGCACACTAAGATTGCAATAGTTCAGAATCACCGAGAGAAGAATTTTGATTAACAACAACAATAACCCAGTCAAATCCAGGTGAGGGGTCTGGGGAGGTTAGTGTGTACGCAGACCTTATCCCTACCCCGATGGAGTAGAGAGGTTGTTTCCGATATACCCTCGGAAATGAGATCAAACAATAACTTGAGGACTAAAGTAACTGCACTTTAAGTCAGGAAGACAAATAACATTCTTATTAACTTACCAAATGAAGGGATACAAGCTTATAGCAGACACTGAGTACAACGCAACTACACTATAAAGAGGTACCAACTAAAGAAGTAATCTATTATTGCTTTTCAGAATAGATACGTACGAATGCATTCTACAAATTAAGACCAAAATTTACCTGAAACAACAAAATGGGATATAGATTTACCCAAACAGTGCAGGAGTAAAGCTTCAAATGCTAGTCAGAAATTAGCTGGACGAAGTGCACGTATTGATTCCATCCTTGCAGTCTTTGGTGAGGTCATTAAATGTCTCAATCTGCGTTTTACCTCTAAAGAAAACTTCGGTATCAACTGAAACCATCATGTACCGGTCAAATTCAACTGGATTCCCGTTATTAAGTTTTGCTGTCTCTGCATACCACTCGCTGTTCTCATCCCAAAGATCTTTATATTCATCAAGGAAATGTGTTGAGTACTTGTCTTTTAAGGGGTCAAAAAAGGATGTATTTGGTTCATCCGTTGCAATATACAGGTTCCTTCCGTCATCGATCTTGTCCTGCAAGGTAGATAGTAAAGACTCGGGGGAAGTATCTTCTGCCAAATGTGGCCACATTTCACGATTCCTTGCCTTCTCCCCCCTTACAACATGAACTGAGTCATAATCCCAATTCAATCTCGATGCAACAGCTGAAACAATGTCCATCAACCGTCTTGATTTCCATACCAGATGCCATGGTCGTTGAACGATAGATTCTGTTTCACCCTCACATACCCTGTACCAGTAATTATCTGGCTCTACGGAACCAAATTTCCTCATAATTAAAGCATCCTTCACTTCAGATAACTTCATCGGCGTAATCCTAAAATCCTCCACAAGATGGAGACCTAATCTGTCCTTTTTATGCCATTTATTCCAATCTGACCAAAACTGAACCTGATCAAGGACAGACGCTAAATCCTTTAAGTGCTCAAAATCGAAGTAAAACCTGAAATCCTTTCCTTCCTCATCCACACCAGATGAAGTGTAAGTCTTGTTTAAACAAATAGTTAAGTCCATTATCAACGTCCTGTTCAAATATTGAGCCTCACCCAACGCACACATGAAACTCCAAAGGTAATGGTTCATGCTCTTGCACCTATCTCCACCTCCAGAATAAATCAAATACTTACCACTACCGAATGAACTCTCCGACTCCACCACAGGAAGTGAGTCATTTACAGCTTCCCCAACTACAGGCAAAGTGATATCTTGTCCCTCTATCTTCTGAGGTGCCTTCTCAAACCCTTCATCTAGCTTAGCAGTAGTTCTGTCCGACCCTCCCTTGTTCTTTCTCTTCCTCTTACGAGCATTTCCACCGGAATGGTAATCACCTATACTGACCACATCAAGCGTGCAGTTCTCCGATCTAGAAACCACAAAAGACCGGTAATCCTTATAAAGGGAAGCAGTCTTCCCTTCCTTAGGCCTAAACCGCCACGCCATGTGGCACGAGCTATCATTCGACCCCCGAACTGGCTTCCCAAACCGGAAAAAATGAATGTCCTTAAACTTCTCAATGGCAGCCCTCATCAACAAATGAAACACATCCGGGTCAGTACAATCAATGGGATCATCAGTCTTGCCGCGACAATCCAAAATATCCTCAGTTACACTTTCAGTTAAACCAATACCCGTCGGAACATCAACATCAGTGAGGTTTATAAAAGTCGAAAATACAGTCTGGTTAGGACCAAGAAAGTCCTCACCAGTCCTCACAACAGTATCATCAGCTTTAAATGTAGCGTTGGATTTGGAAGTAAGGAAATTAGTCATCTTTGTTGAAGGATGGAATAAAGGGTCTTCAGGCTCATAAGTTGCAGCAATTATAGTGAAAATCAAAACTCCAACAACAATTATAGTAAAACAAAGATTCCCTATCCTTGCCATTGCATTTTGCCCCAAATTTTCTGGCCTGAAACTTGCACTCCTTGACAACAAATTTGACGACCGACTCATCATTTTTTCACACTTTTATAAGCTCACTATAACACTTAAAGCCTCAAACACAACAAGAATGAAATCTGTAAATCACAATGGGGCAATATATTAAACTACCACTTAAACAAATAACTAAAGGGTATCTAAAAAACATGAAAGTTGACGAAGTAAAACCAAGAATTCATAGATCTGAGTAAGTATAAGCAGAATTGACTATGTTAAAGTTGAAAATATGAAGAACAAAAAAATACTATAATTGGTTTACCTCATACAGCTTGGAGATTGTCACTGATCAGTTGAAGCTCAACATAGATTTCAGAACTTCTGTTTTATTCTCTTTCAAAAGAGTAATCAATGGAGTAAAGCTGCTTTATTTTTCTTAATTTTAGAGTCGAGATCTTAGATTTTTAAAATGTGTTGGTCCATTTATGACGTGGACGGTTGGTATATTATGATGTAAAATGCGCCCCGGGAATTTGGCCGCTTCATTAAATAAATATTTTTATGTACACCGAACCGACAAAAACAAGAAAATGATAAAACTGGTCTCTTATACTTGGGATAAGTTTAAAGTAGTCACTTAAATATGTTTCAAGTAGTTATGGTCCTTAAAATTTGTCAAAAATGAGCATTTCTGGTCACTTTCAAATATTTAACAAACTTATATGTTAGATTTAATGGGAATTATGGAAAACCAATATATTTAAATGAAAACTCACATCTAATGGTGTAATTAATGTTTTTCCGTCTATTTTTTGTCTGTTACAATTCTTTTAATTACAATCTATATTATTTATTTTGTATCTATTTTCAATAAACCAACTTTTTTTATTTTTGATAAATTTAAAGGATCAAAATTGCTCAAAAAATTTAAAGTATTACTTTGAACCTACCTCAAATATAAGGGACCATTTGCTCCAGACAAAAACATGGATGGTCGAGATATGACTAGCGAATAGAATGAGGGCCCCAAATTAGTGTAATGCGTTTTTCGAAATTCGTTGTGTGATCCCGAGCCTTTTTCTATTAACCAATTTGTCATCTGCATTCGAATAGTTATGTAATTCTCGAATAATTCTAATTATATTTGGCTTTTTTTTCAAGTTTTATATTTATTGGTTTGTAGGCATGTGCAACTTGAGCAACAAAATTGAAATAATCATTATAAATAGAAGCTTTTTTTATAATAATTTCGAGATTTAAAATCATAGCAAAATACTCTTTACATTATTCACGGGGTTGCATCTGTTCTTTCTTTCTTTTAAGGTCAAATACGACCTTTCAAATTTACGCACCATATTTCATTTTGACAACTTATGATTTATTAAATACTTTTATGTTTTCAAAAATATGTTTATTGATCAATTCCACTAACTATTTTTATAAATCAATGTGTAAAGTGTTAGGACTTTACCCTGAATTTCTAATCTATTAGGACTCTATTTCTTGAAGAAATGAAAAAAGACTCCCAAAAGGATTAAATCTCCTTAATATGTCTTATCCTATTCTTGGAAGACAAGTTTTGCACATCTATAAATTAAGGATCTCAGGTTCTCACAAGAACAAAAAAATATCCACAATATAATCATTAAAGAGTTTTGTTTAGGGGGGATTTTTCTCTCTATAGTTTTTTTTCTTATATATTAGTTTTATCATATGTAGATCAATTGGTCAAACCATTATAAATTATTATGCTTAGTTTAGTATATTCTTCTTTTGTCGTCTGATTTATCGTCCACCAAACTTTGTATTGTTAGTTTTCGCATGCACCATATAATTTCGATCCCAACAAGTGGTATCAGAGCCAATGGTTCAGAGACAACGGTTGAACGAGGTTGAAAACAAATTCAATGCGTGTTTATATCAGGACGATAATGAAGATTTATTCAACATACTACATGTGGAGATAAATTTACAATATATTCAAAATGCTTGTTGTTACATCTCTCTTTCTAACCCATATTTTGGCCACTTTTAACCAATGCCAGTTTTAAGTCATGCCTACTTGTAACGCATGATTTCCAATGTCAGTTTTAACTCACGCTTCTTTTTAATACATGAGCTTTTTTTACCCCATGTTTATTCTTAACACATGGGCCCTTTTTGACCCATACTTGGGCTTCTTTTAACCAATACCAAGATTTTCAACCTATACCGATTTTTAACCATCGCAAGCAGCAGTGATGAAGATTATATGAAGAAGGTGAATCAACTTTGTCAAGAAAATTCAGGCCAAGGGGGAGATTATTAGGACTTTGCCCTGAATTTCTAATCTATTAGGACTCTATTTCTTGAAGGAATAGAAAAAGACTCCCAAAAAGATTAAATCTCCTTAATATGTCTTATCCTATTCTTGGAAGACAAGTTTTGCACATCTATAAATTAAGGATCTCAGCTTCTCACAAGAACAAAAAAATATCCATAATGTAGTCATTAAAGAGTTTTGTTTAGTGAGAGTTTCTCTTGATAGTTTTTCTTCTTATATATTAATTTTATCATATGTAGATCAATTGGTCAAACCATTATAAATTATTATGCTTAGTTTAGTATATTTTTCTTTTTTCGTCTGATTTATCGTCCACCAAGCTTTGTATTGTTAGTTTTCGCATGCACCATATAATTTCGATCCCAACATGAAGTTTAAATGCAATTGACGTGACAATGAAAGAAATATAACGGTGTGACTGAATTTCAACCTATATATCCGTTGCAAGATGAGGAACTAAAAGAAATTAAAAGAGGATTTGTTCTACCTTTTTAATACCATTGCAAAATTCACAATGCTCTTCACTCGATGGACGAAAAAAAAAGATTATTCGATGCATAAATTATTTTATATTCACGCTTGGTTTAAAAAAGGACCCTCGAAGTACACAAAGCTCTTCACGTGATGATTGGTTATAAATTGTTCTTGAGAAGGAAAGAAACATTTGTGTAATGTTCTTGCACTTTCTCACAGAAGTCTGTCTTTTGCATATATCGACTATATATATATATGTATTCTTTTGCTTGGCTTCTTTTCATTTTGTTTATTCCTATTTGTCTTTAAATTATTTTCAGATTATTTATTGAAAAGTACTTTATCTCATGCCATTAAAAAAAAAAGATAATTCGGTGCTTAAAGCAATTCGTGTTCATGTAGAATCCGAGAAAAGATCGCACCATGAAAGTATGTCATGTAGGCAGCCTACCCTAATGCAAACATAAGTAGCAAAGTAAATAAAAACAGCAACATACAACTAGGTGCAAACTTTACAAGTGAGTGGTTAAATTACAGATGTACTATGCTCATTAAGGTTAATAAAATGAGTATCCCCACAGCATGTACTATCTACTAGCTAGCCATATGGTCTATGCAACTCCACATCTTTGCACATAAAAACAGGCAGAGGAAGAATAGCTAAATATAGTCCATTTGCATAACTGCTTTTCCTAATCTCTATACAGGTTTATGGTAAACTTGAAACAATCTAAGTATTCATACAGACTGCACCGTTGAGGGTCTATCAGAAACAGCCTCTCTACCTCCCCCAAACCCCACATGTGGGATTACACTGGTTTTGTTATTGTCGTCATACAGACTGCACCTTTGAAGGGGTACAAGATGAAGCTCTTAACTGTAAACGACTCATGCTCAGCTCCATACTTCTATGAACCATGTCTTGTAACAATCTCTTGGCTGTTTCAGCGGTTTTATCATTTCTATTAACTTGTGCTGCAAAGTCGTATACGATTCTCTCCAACATGGAGGATGAGAACTTGTTTTCAGGAGGAGAGTCCCGAAGTAAGTCCAAAAGTGTTCTCGCTCTTTCCTGAGCTTGAGGTGTGCCCTCTGCAGTTAGCCGTAAAAGGCCTGGAATAGCGCCTTCTTTGAGGATCAGCTCCCTGTATTTGTCTCGGCTGCTTTGACATAATGACAGCAAAGCCCCGACTGCATGTTCTGTGCTGACGAGTGAGCCATCTTCAACAGTCTCAACTAGAGTCAGTATTCCATTATGTGCATTTGTGATGGCATCTCTTCCTTCCTCAGAATTAGAGAGGATTTCCAATAGGGCTGTGGTTTTCTCTGCAAACTTGGAATACTTCTTGCAATCTTTGAGGAGATTCATTAGCGGAAAAACTGCTCTAGCATCAAGAACCAACTTGGGATCTTCTTTGGTTGTGGAGAGATTGTGGAGGGCTGTTACTGCGTCAACTCTTCCTTGAACAGTTCCAGAACTCAGGATCTGCACAAGAAGAGGTCCAACTCCAGATGCAGCTATTGTCAGTTTGTTGGTTGCAGCAGCTGATAGTGTCAAAATAGCAGCAGTTGCTAGCTCTTTCAAATTGCCATTTTGGAACTTGAGGAGCTCCACAAGAGGTGGCATGGCACCACATGTAACTATCCGTATTTTGTTTCTGGTAAATTTGGAAAGGAATATAAGGAGATAAGTTGATTATCTTTGAATCAAGTGAGTAATACAAACAGGGGAAAAGCACAACGAACAATGATGATACATATCCAAGGATAACGAGGGAGCTGTTAAACAAACCTACAGAAAGGTTAGGAGAGACAGAGAGAAGTTGGACGTTCTCTTCATATGCTTTACCTAAGGAGGGTGTCGTTGACATTAGAATCATGAAACACATTCATTTTTCTTCTTTCCATAAAACCACAAAAAAAGGGAGGAAGAAGATGTATTCTACAAAAACAGGATGACAGTTTTCAGTGAGATACAAAAAGTTGCAGAAGCCTACTACCATAGCAAGCAGCTAAAAGATCCTGATCGTATTCTACCTTTCAAAATTTTAACCAGAACACATTTTATGAATCCCATGAAATTGTAGTGATTGCACATTAAATGGAAAACTTTTTCTTTTGACTGCAAAAGTGGCATTGATGAGCAGAAGTTTAGCTTTGAATGCTCTCCTACTCCAAAATCCTCTATGCTGCCTCACCCAGAAAAAGAAATATAAAAGACTATTCAATCATTAGGTAGGTTTTATGCTGTTGGTGGCCATCCACCAGAAATTGGAGACAAAAGCAAAGATTCATTTGGGCCACACTCCAATTACACCTTTTAAAACATGAGAAGATGCAACACTAAAATGCTTCTAAAGATAAAAACTCAATTAGCCAATGGTGTATGTGTATCTCATTTTGAGAGAAATGGAATATCCTTTTTGGCTTAACAGTCCGCAGTCTTTTCCATATCATCTTTCTTCATATGAGTATTAGCGTCGGCATGGCAATCCAGTTCATATACAAAAGAACTCCACGCTTCCATCTCAGTCTACGCCAACTCTTTTTCCCTATTTTGCAAGGAGTCTAAATTGATGATATTATCATGACAATTGACATCTAGGTAACAATAACTCATAACAAAGAAAAAGCCATACATAACATAAATTTTCAGCAAAAAACTCGGTGGTTCTCTGACAATTAATATAGCAACATTAATGGTTTCGAGTAGCTCTTTCTTTTTAGGGCTGATATCTACTGGCGACCTCTATGGCTGGTTGCATTTTTTTTTTAATAACAGTGGTACCCGGTGCGCGTGCCTCGACTAAATCCACCGAGTACCAGCTACCTCCCACCAGTACATGCACTAAGTACCTCTAAGGCTGGTTGCTATACTTGTTCGGCTTCTTGTATAAAATTTCCAACACATCACACCAAATGTTTAATCATGCTTCCTACAATTACAATGTTAGTTTGTCAAAGTGGAGTTTATATGACTGTACTTTCTTTTTTTAATAACCGAGAAATCCTCGAGGCCAATGGAGCATGATACGAGGGGTCTGCCCCTCACCCTCCTCCACTTAAATATAAGAGCTTTTTGCCAGTAGACCAAAGTGTTGGGGTTTGTATGTCTTTACATTAAAGCCACCACTTTCATCCTTTAGCTACTTGTCATTTCTACAGTAACAAATGTTTCCAGACTCAACATCCAAAATTTTCAATTTTACCGGGGAAGTAGAATCTTCCCTATCTAAATCATCACAAGAAATTAGAGTTAAAATCTTGAACAAACATCAATTCACATAACAAATATCCACACACATGTAATTATTTCCCAACAGAGGTTAAAAAAGGTAAAAGAGGAAGAGTTCAACAATACGAACCGTTCGTTACGGGAGGCAAGATTGAGGAGGGCTAATAAAGCAGCTTCACGAGCTAGAAGAGAAGAAGAAGAAAACTGAAGCATATCAACCAACGGCGGAATAACGCCGGCAGCAGCAAACCGGGAACGAGTCTTGCCGGAAGACGATGACCTCCTCACTAGTTTCCTAATTTCCTTAGCTGCCTCAATTTTTTCCTTTTCTTCCGCTTCACCCCTCAATTTCTCTGCTATTTCTTCTATTATATTCTTGGTTTTTTTGTTCTTTTTTATTTTCTCTTCTTCATTTTCATGATTGCATTTTTCTTCCATTAATGACTCCTCTCTAACCATTTTCAGATACCCTTTTGAGCTCTCTTTTAAAGGGTATGTTCAGAATTTTACAAACAGATGATGTGATTTTGTTGATTTTCTTACAGGTGAAGATCTTTCAGGATTTAACTGTTGTACTTTTGCTTCTGGAGGTTGTACCTACCGTGACTCCAGGAAAAAAGGCTCATTCTGTTGTCATTTTCATACTTTGCTCTTTTTGGAGTTTGCATAATGTCTCTTACGTATTCTATAGCAATTTATATTCACCCCCCTAAAGTGTAAACAAATATATAATACTACCCTTTACTTAGGAAGTAACGCCCCATCTAACCCAAATTTTGCTTGGTAGCAGCCAAGTTTAAATACATACTAAATGTTTTAAGATTTAGGATAATCTTAGCGTTCTATGCATTATATATAGGGGTTGTAAAGACTGAGATCAGGTAATTCACGTAGTCTAATTTTAAATAACCACGATATTGTCGTCAAATTTAGCTCAATAATGCTTATATTAATATACAATATCCTCTTGACATGAAAATGATTCATCTATACAAAAATAATAAATTTATAAAGAGTTTAACTTTGGCGGTATAAAAAATTAATTCTTTTAAATTATAGTTATAGGTTAATTATACATAATAATTGGAAGTATGGAATTAATATCTTAAAAATTAAGATTAAATTTATTCTATAACTCGTTATAGTGTAAATATGCCATTACATTAATAGTGAAAATATGTTAAATTCAATGATGAAAAACTCAAGCCTCCTCATTTGTATGAATTCGGGCGACCAGCCGGAACCTAATAATTTTTTTCATAACAAAAATTACGTGTTTAATGTTTTGAAAAAAAAAATACTTTTTTAGCTATTTCGCAGTATTGAACTGCGAATTGCACTAACGGACGTTAGTGCAATTCGTAGTTCAATACTGCGAATTGTATAATAATTTTTTTTTTTAATTTCGCGAGCTATTTCGCAGTTCTATACTCGAAATATCCCATTATATTATAACCCTTCTTCTTCACAGATCGCCCACACTGTTGCCTCCCTCCATTACAACATAAAAAATTTCTTGGTCCCCCCCCCCCCGTTTTTCTTCAACAAAAAAAATTTTTTCGGTCTCACCCGTCCCCTTGAAGAGTAGCACATGTAGGCCCCACACGAAGGCAACTTTTTTTTTTTTTTTTAGCAAAATATACCACTAGGCATTGTACCTAGTGGCTAATATATAAATACACGAATAAAAATCCCAATCCGGGTCCAAAAGGATACAATTTGTCCTGCTACTACCAATAGACTATGAAATAAATCTATGTAAACATAGAATCTAATCAGAAAAAACTAATATCATCTATAACATGAAGTCTAAATGAATATTTCCATGTCCTGCAGCTATGATTGACTTCTCCTGCCCATTTCAAGTACCATGTAGCACCACTCAAGCTCTCACCAGGTGCCAAGGTATGCGGAGTATAGGCAATGATCAAGTCGATCCAAGAGTACCACGGTATAGGAACAAGAATTGACTTCCCATCCGATAATTCACTGCAATGAAAAGCTATTGTCTCAATCACCTTTAGTATATGTTGCCCTTGTACATTGTATACTACTATGTCACCTCCAGAATGAGTGTGGAACCACACTAATACCACTGAAAAATGACATAATAATATCCAATATATTCCAAACACATAAATAAGCCATATCTAGCTAATACTATCTCCATTCCCATGCCAAAACAAATGATCCCGCAAATAATGCTCATGATGTTCCTGCATGTATTGCTTTCACAATTGATCTGCTCATCTAGTGAAACCTTTACTGTGCACACTCCCTTCCTGAAAATTATCAAAACACTCTCAGATTGAGCATGAATACATGCTGATACCACTGAGCAGTGATTTAACAACCTCCAGTAAGTTAATGAGCACAGTGCTGACGATGGTTGCCTCTCCATTAGTCTGGTGCTTTTCTTTTGGCAATCCGAACTCTTAAATTAGGAATTTGAGCTTTGTCCATGTTGATCAATGCTTTTCCTTTAGCTGGTAATTCTTGAAATGAATGAAAGTTAATTGTACCTGCAAAAGAAAAAACCAAGTTAGCTAAATAGTGTGCTACTGTGTTTCCCTCCCTTAGTACATGCTGAAATATGACATTGTATGTCCTCTTGAAGTCCTTGATCTTTTTCACATCTGCTGCTATACTCCATGGTAACGAAGGCAACTTTGGATACGGTTCCGGACTAAAAATCAGTATCACAACTTTAATTCGAGGTATTTTAATTTATTTTATGTTGAAACTCATATTTTATGTATAGCAGTTAGGAACAATGTTAGTATTAATTTTATATATCATGTTAGTGTTAATTTTATTTATGTTATATATTTTATATACCCTATTAATTTATGGTAGCAGTAATTTACCTTATTAGTATTAATTTACCATGTTAATATATATACCATGTTGATATATATACCATGTTAGTATTAATTTAATATGTTAATATATACTTATGTTTAGCACTAATTTACCATGTTAGTATTAATTTTATATACCATGGGTTATTGTGTAACAAGCGCATAATGTCCACTGGAGCGCCCATGGATTTTATCATCAACTTGATGAATTAATTTCAAGATATAAGGTTTTCCTATATTAGTGTTAATTTTATTTATGTTATATATTTTATATACCCTGTTAGTATATGTTAGCAGTAATTTACCATGTTAGTATTAATTTACCATATTGATATATATACCATGTTATTATTAACTTAATATGTTAGTGTATACCATGTTAGCGTAGAGCCTTATAGCGTAGAACCTTTAAGTGTAGACTTATAATAATTAAGAATTATTTTGTGGTCCCGGGTGTCAAAAATCAAGCCAGGAACCTTTACACAATCATTATCTTCAATTTGTAAAATTATACTTAATTTAATTAATTAAGTTAATAAAATTATAAAAATATTAAAATTGAGATTTATAATAACTAAGAATTATTTTGTGGTCCCGGGCGTCAAAAATCAAGTCTGGAACCATTACACAACCATTATCTTCAATTTTTAAAATTATACTTAATTTAATTAATTAAGTTAATAAATTATAAAAATATTAAAATTGAGATTTATAATAATTAAGAATTTATTTGTGATCCCGGGCGTCAAAAATCGAGCCTGGAACCTTTACACAATCATTATCTTCAATTTGTAAAATTATACTTAATTTAATTAATTAAGTTAATAAAATTAATTATAAAATATTTAAATTTGAGACTTATAATAATTAAGAATTATTTTGTGGTCCCGGGTGTCAAAAATCAAGTTTGGAACCTTTACACAACTATTATCTTCAATTTGTAAAATTATACTTAATTTAATTAATTAAGTTAATAAAATTATAAAAATATTAAAATTGAGACTTATAATAATTAAGAATTATTTTGTGGTCCCAGACGTCAAAAATCAAGCCTGGAACCTTTACACAACTATTATCTTCAATTTGTAAAATTATACTTAATTTAATTAATTAAGTTAATAAAATTATAAAAATATTGAAATTGAGACTTATAATAATTAAGAATTATTTTATGGTCCCGAGCGTCAAAAATCAAGCATGGAACCTTTACACAACTATTATTTTCAATTTGTAAAATTATAATTAATTTAATTAATTATGTTAATAAAATTATAAAAATATTAAAATTGAAACTTATAATAATTAAGAATTATTTTGTGGTCCCGGTCGTAAAAAATCAAGCCTGGAACCTTTACACAACTATTATCTTCAATTTGTAAAATATACTTCATTTAATTAATTAAGTTAATAAAATTATAAAAATATTAAAATTGAAACTTATAAATAAGAATTATTTTGTGGTCCGAGGCGTCAAAAATCAAGCCTGGAAACTTTACACAATCATTATCTTCAACTTGGAAAATTATACTTAATTTAATTAGTTAAGTTAATAAAGTTATAAGAATATTGAAATTGAGTATTATAATAATTAAAAATTATTTTGTGGTCCCGGGCGTCAAAAATCAAGTCTGAAACCTTTACACAACTATTATCTTCAATTTGTAAAATTATACTTAATTTAATTAATTAAGTTAATAAAATTATAAAATATTGAAATTGAGACTTATAATAATTAAGAATTATTTTGTGGTCCCGGGCGTCAAAAATCATGCCTGGAACCATTACACAACCATTATCTTCAATTTGCAAAATTATACTTAATTATGTATTTTATTATACTAACACAAATAATTAATTTTTTTTTTAATTTATAGTATACGACATGGCTTTTCCTCCACCTGAGCACCCTGGACCTGCGTCAGATCAGTTATTAGTACTGCAGGGTGACCATAGGTCATCATATGTTTGGGAGGGCCAGCTAGCTCTTCAGACTATCCGCCCCAGGAGGCCCGATGATCTTTGGGAGTTTATAGCGGAGCATCCCTTCCACACGTGTGTAGTAGAGATGCTACAGCATACGGGGTTGTATAGTATATTTGAGCTGGGACAGATGCAGCTTGACTGGTCACTCATCACATCCTTGATAGAGCGGTGGCGACGAGAGACGCATACATTTCACCTGCCTACTGGAGAGGCTACGATCACGCTTCACGACGTGCAGGTGTTATACGGACTACGCGTAGAGGGGCGCGCATTTACACTGTCCCACCAGTGGAGAGGGATGACCCGGGCACAGCTGGTGGATATGATGGGGCAGATGACTGGTTTGCGCCCGGCGGGCGACCGGGGTGGTAGTCGAGTGCGACTATCATTGATTAGAGATTTCATGGCGCAATTGCATCCGGATATTATGCACGAGACAGATGACCTGTGGATTCTTCGTTACACTCGGATGGCATTGCTCATGCTATTCGGATGTGTCTTATTTCCCGACACCTCGGGGAACAAGATGACGATGCGGTTTTTGCACTGTCTCGAGGACTTGGATGAGGTGCAGCATTACAGTTGGGGAGCTACAGTTCTGGCCTATCTCTATAGGATCATGTGTCGGGCTAGCGTCGGTCCAGCTGTTGATATTGGTGGTTTTCTGCCACTCTTTCAGGTGCAAAATATTTCCGAATACATTGCTTATTAACCCCAAATTCTATATTGTGAAATGACTCATAATTTACATCAATATTTGATCTTAGGTTTGGGCGTGTCAGTGTATCATGCCGTTGCATCCACCTCTACCAGCACTTCTACCCGAAGAGAACTATCCGCCCCTCCTGCTAGTTGTTAGATGAATTCTCCGGCAGAGGGCCTACCGAGGAGCGGATGCCCACCATAATCTCCCCCTTATTAGGGACATATTAGATATGTTGGTGGATGGACAGGTAAATAAGTACCTAAAGTTGGTTGTTTTAAATCTAGTTGTACTTTGCATACTCATTTTTTGTTACTGCTTGTAGTTTATCTGGATGTCGTACGACGATGACTTGATTGCCCACCTACCTGCTATTTGCTGAGCAGACCGGTTGATATGGAGCACCTCCGTCCTGTTGATATTTTGGGATTTTGTTGAGTATCATGCGACGGAGCGTGTGCTGCGACAGTTTTGTCGTCCTCAGCCGGTACCGAGGGAGCCCGGATGGGAGGCTACTCACTATCAGCGGGACGACCGTTCCAACATGAGCTGACAGTATATTGGGTGGCTGCAGCAGCAGGTAGCGTATTGGGAGGAGCGAGCTGAGCGCATCCCGCCACCACCTACAGTGTACGAGGAGGGGTCTATTCATCTGTTACAAACGTCATACCCGAATGCATGTCGGGAACCCCATCCACGTACTTGACGGCCGCTACAGACCGTACGCCGGGAGACACGAGTCACTGGTATGTTTTTTTGACTTATTAATATCATATAATTATGGCATAGAGTTATTTAATTACTAATTAAATTATTTCACAGGATATTGGGCTTCACTGCATCTACCAGTCTGGACAGGATATTCAGCAGTATGAAGACAACCCTAGATTGGTTGATTTTGGATGGGAGATAGCTCAGATGGCTCATTCGACATTGATGCAGTCTAGGGATAGCCACAGGTTAGAGTGTGTGCCTAAGTATGCGGCTTCAGATGTGTACCAAAAGGGTCGGCCAGTCCCACGTGCAGGGGCTAGGGCAGCAGGCAGGGCTCGCAGGGGACGGCGAGGATGTGGCCGACAAGGGGGCGTTGAGGAAACCTGTCGACCCACTTGTAGGGTTCGGAGCTGGGGGTTTTGGAGATGACCAGCAGGGTTATATGCCTCATCCAGCTGACCCTTCCAACAGCATGCAGCAGGGTTATATGCCTCATCCAGCTGACCCTTCCAGCAGCATGCCCTCATACAGCCTTCAGTTGTTATTGCCAGCGTCGCAGATCTCCCCATCCGGAGCATTATCGATCATGGGTACCTTTGACGGGGATGTAAATCAGTACTTCTCTTGCATATCTACCTCAGCTAAGCATCGGCCGACCCGTGACGTGGATGGCGGTCTTAGGTTGAGTTATCCATCGTCCCCTGCATTTGATGCGGTATGTTTGTATTACTTTTGCTTTTCAATTCTAAATTATTTTTCTTTTGCTGCGATAAATTAATTACATCTTTTTTTATGCAGTCTTCGTCCCAGCCCATCTTTGAGCATACTACATGCGGTGATGAGCAGACCATCGAGACATATACGCAGGAGGTCGACGAGACCATAGTGAAAGAAATAATTTCTTACTGCTATAAAATAAAAATCTATCTTATTTTATCTAACATTACTTATTGTTTTATAGGTTGGTGGCGGCCCGACGGCCTATTCTTCCGACCCTGTCAGTTGTGCTGTTGATGCCGCCGCACATCCTCCCATAAAGAGGCGGCTTGACGATGATGATCCAGATAGTTTGCCCGACCGACAGGGGATGCGACTTAGGCCAACAGCAACACTGAAGCACACAGCCTGCGGCACTCACTGAATTGCTTATGTATATAGCCTTGCGTAAATAGTGCTTTACGTTTCTAATAATAACATCTATTGTGAATAATAACATTTATTGCGTTTTAACATCTATACTTCGACGGAACTACTCAAACACATACCTTAAACCATTAATAAAAGAAACAATACAACTAATAGAAGCACTTGACAAAAGAAACAACAAAGTAAACTACAAATGATACTTAAATGCCACTGAAACTTAAAATAGTACAACACGAACACAAATAAAATATTCCACTAAAACTTAAATTAGTACAACACAAACACAAACATACTTTTCCAATTAAACTTAAACTGAAATGCCACTTAAACATGAGTAAATCAGAAAGACAAACCTAAAAATGAACTAAACACATAGTAGGAATTGTTTAGTCCCCCATTTATTCTGCGTTCTAACCACTTAAATTGTTCTAGCAATTGTTCTTTTTCGTCTTCTAACTCTTTCACTCTCGCCTTAAGCTCCGCAATTTCCTATTTATTTTTTTTTCTTTGTTCCTTCATTGCTGCAAAATTCCATTATGCTCTCCATTTTTTATCTTTTACTTCCCTCAGCTCCTCCCTCATTTCTTCCATTGTTCTATGGAGTTGGCTTGTTAGATCTGCTTGGCCTAACCACATATTATGAAGATTTAGCATTTGTTCTCTGTAGCATTCTTGGAGATATTGTTCCTCATCCCATTCATCAAACTCACACATAGGTTCATCCGAATTTTTGTACAACTGGTTCAGACACATCCAGTAGTTACGTCCAACATCACGACCTTCCCAACAAGTTTGCAGTGCACAAGCTTTTGCACAGTAACACACTGGTGTACGAGGTTGAGCCATTTACTTTTACTTAAAAAGTATCCAAGTTGAAAGAAATATTTGCATTTACTAAATTTTTGAGCACATAAAATGATTACAATGAGCCCATTATTTATACGCAACATATAACATAAATCGTCATATTATACAACGAATTACAACTTCACATTTTGTAGTATTAAATTACGAATTACATAGACATGACAATTCACATGATTTTTAGTTTTTTCAGACAAAATGACAACTTTACATTTCGTAGTATTAAACTATGAATTACATAGACATGACAATTCACATGATTTTCAGCTTTTTTAGACGAAATGACAACTTCATATTTCGTAGTATTAAACTACAAATTACATAGACATGACAATTCATGATTTTCAACTTTTTTATACAAAATGACAACTCCACGGAAAAGTGTAATGTCACATGATTTTCAGCTTTTTCAGACGAAAGGACAACTTCACATTTCGTAGTATTAAACTACGAATTACATAGACATGACAATTCATGGTTTTCAGCTTTTTATAAAAAATGACAACTCAACAATATGTAGTATTGAACTACGAATTACATAGAGAATACGTAGTATTTGGATATAACCTTTTAAAATTGCACAACATCACATTAAGAGATTTTCAACAAGAAACGTAATTTGAACATGAATTTTATTTCATATCCACAAAACGTACTATTAATAAAATGTAACTGGCTTGTGGAAATATATTTATTTCATATATATTGAGTCAAACAACAGTACAAACATATATTACAACTAATAATACCAAAATAAAGAACTAGCGGTATGCTTGATAGTTGGCTACATTAGACGAACTTGCAACTGTATTACCCCCACCATGCCCAGCACCTGAAGGACATTTACGACGGTCATGTCCAGTTTGGGAGCATATGCTACATTTACGTGCATAAACGAACTCACCAACATCCATTTGGTTCGATATACGTGTTCTCTTTTGCACTCTCAGCTTGCGCAAGTACTCCTTGTTACATACCAACTTAAAAGGTTCCGGCGGCCAATAATGCTCAGCACCTAATGGATGCAACTTTCCACTATACGTGTCTACGTATGCTGCAACATTGTACTGCCTATCAATGTAGTTTGTTGCCCCATATCCAACTTGTTGAAAGCACTTCAATGCATGTGGGCACGGCATGTGGTAGATGGTCCATTTCCCACAGGAACATAACTTTCTATTTTCATTCACCATATGTATATTATTCCCACGGTGTCCATGATTAGCGGTCTTAACTTCAAAAACACCCAGTTCATTATTGTACTGAACAAAAGAATGCCACTGTGCTCGCCCCCTGTACCTTTTGAATCTTGCCATGGGTATTGGCATAAATTCAACACCCATGTCTAACAATGACGATGCAGCTGCATGCATTTCAACAAAACTCTCTGCACTCTATTTGAAAGTCATGTGGACCATGGCAGTGACAGGCAGTCCACGGGCAGATTTCAACAAGCCATTAAATGACTCCGACACATTTGTGGTGAGGGCTCCCCATCGTCTCCCGACATCAGCATGCAATGTCCACATTTGATGGTCATGTTGCATCAACCAAGTATAGGCTCGTGGTTCTATCTGCCGGATTGCTTCAATGCGCCTCGTGAATTTACACAGCCGGTGCTCAGTTGTAGCCATCCACATTAAGTCATGCAACGCCTTGTCAGGAAATTAACTCTGAAAATTGGCCTTTAGGTGCCTTACAGTAAAGGTGGTATGCATGTGGTTCTTGCCATTCAGGCAAGTGACGTACAAAACGTAAAATACCACCATGCCGATCAAATATTAGACAAATACTTTAATGTTGTTTGACAACCTGCTGCTTCAAGTGGTTCAACAACTGCGTCCACATCTCTTCACTTTCGTTGGCACAAATGGCAAAAGCTAGTGGAAATATTTGACCGTTGGCATCTACAGCAACTACAATCAAAAGCTTAATATCATACTTGCCATAGACATGAGTACCGTCTATGGAAATTACAAGACGACAATGCACAAAACCATCTATTGTTGGTTTAAATGACCAAAATACATAGTTTAATATACATTCTGGTCTGTCCGAACTTTGCTCGCACCTCCATTCAACAATAGTACTAGGGTTAAAGTGTTGCAGTGCATCCATGTACCTGGGCAGATTTGAAAAGGACTTATCCCAGTCGCCACAAATTAGTTCAAAGGCACGTTTGCGACCGAGATATGCCTTTCTTTTGGTTATAGTACAACCATACTCCTGGTGGACAGCTGTAATACACTCTTTAATCTTGAATCTAATGGACACTGTCACACCTCCTTTAGGCGCTAACCCACGAGGGAGCGAGGGAGTAGCAGTTTTTCCAATTAAAGGACAATCAAAACGGGATTCATTTATTAAGAGATTTAGAGTCGCCACTTGGGAGATTTATGGTGTCCCAAGTCACCGGTTTGAATCCCGAATTGAGGAAACGTTTGACTCTATTTAACAGTCCGCGAACCAGAAACCCGGATAAGGAATTCTTTTAACCCCGTGTTCCGTGGTTCTAGCACGGTCACTCAACTGTCATATTTTGGCTTATTAAGCTGATTTACAACATATTATCCTACAGTGCAATTTTAATGTTATTTACCGCTTTTTGTCAATTATTAGAGTTTAAGAAAATGAACATTGTCTAAGAACACATTTTCGGATCACGTCACATGAAATGCACCCGGATCCTCGACACATTCTTATTCAACGTTGTTGGATTTGGATTTGAGTTGCATGAAATGCACACTCGTATTTAAGAAAGGTAAAATGATTAAAACCACACCTAAAATGACTAATGTATCACTACTTTGCGAAGGGCCGTGAAATTAGCTAAACGGCTCATCCCAAATTCTAATTATTTGAATATACATACATTTATGAGGGCCCCGCAGTGGTGCATATTATTTCGCGAGGCGCGTCTCATTTTATTATTTAAAAAGGGGGAACCTAATGCAGCTACGATTTTCTACTTTGCGAGGACCATGAACCTTTACTGAATGGCACGCCTTGATTTCTAAAATACAATACCCATAAGAATGAAATACTGTAACAACTAAATTTCAATTAAAATAACCAATTTCCCATTCCAAATAGTGCCGATATTAATCCAACATTTCAACCCGTCAAAGTCGAGATTCCAAAGATGAAGAGCGTTCCATTAGCTCAAAATTCTTATGTATACTATTGCCATTATTATAAAATTTCAAACCTTTTAATCAATTGTTTGCTAAGTTTAGGGCATAAGAAGACAAAGAATAAACTCAAATACAAAAGTTAATCTCAGTAAACTTAGGATCAAGTAGCAAAACAAAGCTTCTCTTTTCAAACACATATAATAAATCATGAATAAGTAGACTTCAATATTTACGTTCTCATACACAAATGCAGAACATTGCTCAGCTACGATATACCAAAGTTTTCCGAACTTGTTGAAGCGTAAATCCAATACGGAAACATTAACATACCTTGTTCGATGCCGAATAAAAGCTTGACACACCGGACCTCGACGAACCTCTGACCGGAAATGAAAAACTCGAACCAAGACTGTCAACGTGAGGTTGATGAGCTGGAAATGGGCAGTGAGCTTGGTCGTTTGGAGGCAGCAAGTGACGGGTTCGTCTGGACAGGGACAACAGTGCTAGTGTGAGCAACTGCGTCACTAGACCATTGCTGTGTGTTAGAAACGGAGGAGTTGTGGGCTGCTGGTCGTTGCTGGATGACGCAAACATAGAAATGGCTGAAGCTGGCGATGGTTGTTTATGGGTTGAGGTCGTGATGTGAGCTGGAGCGGATGTTGCTGGTCGTTCTAATGAAGAAGACGAAGCAGTAGCAAATTGGTTGGAGCTGTTGAACGGAGATGAAGGTCGATCGTCT